>CM035426.1:10714836-11064836 GCA_020310875.1 Ceratopteris richardii
AACAAGGTTCAAGACTGAGGTTGAGAACAAGGGCTCGAGACACCGAGGTTGCGAACAAGAAGGTTCAAGACACCGAGGTTGAGAGCAAAGGTTCAAGAGACCAAGGTTGCGAACAAGGTTCAAGAAACTATGGGAGGTTGAGGGACATCAATTCAAGGGCACCTAGGGGTTCAAGGGACTGATCACCGAGGCTAGAGGGATACAAGAGTAGATCATTGAGGACAATGATCGACCAAGGGGGGAAGAATGTAACATAATCCTGGTAGGAGATGGTTGAACCACACCCCAAGAGAGAGGATTAGGAAGTAATCCTCAACCATGGCTTTTGGGGCAAGTGGTTAGCCCATCACATTCCTAACCAAGAGGTTGTGAGTTCAATCCCTTACAATGGTGACTACATATACGGTTCCTTCTTTGTCCAGGTATGCACCATTTTCAAACTTGACTGCTGGGTGCTCTAGTCCTATGGATTGATAAGGATTCTTAATCTAGAGCACAAATCTTCCTAGGCCGTCCTCATAGATGCTAGCACCTAATCGGTTGGTCCTAAGGTATTCCAACTGTGTTTTGTAAGGGCCTTCTACCCTGTACAAGTAAGGCACTCCTGAACTTCCCGTAGGTCTGTCCATGCCTTGAGACATCTCTGACTCACTGGTCTCAGAGCTAGGGTAGTACGAGTGGTGGCTCAACTGCTGGGCCCAAGACCTAGCAGTGTGGTTAACACTAGCCTCTGAAGACCTAAGGCTTTGTCTCTCCCTTACAAGATGTCGTCCTGATCTAAGGTTCATATGCCTTTCTAAGTAGCCCAATTCTTTGCACAGAGTACAACCTCGTTGCTGGTTACTTTATATTAGTCACTTGATTCTTTTTATTTATTTCTCGTGTTTACGGTCTTGTCTGATTTTACGTCGTCAGGAATACTTGACTGTTCTTCGTGCTTTCAGGTTGATCGTTCCCCGTTAGGTTCTTTTCCTTTATGTTATCGACAGTACCGAGATTAGGTTTTTGGCTTGAACTTGAGCTTTCAGGTAGTCTTCAACTTGATACCTGCCTATCGTTGCCCTGACTTGCTCCTACCTCTAGTCGTTCTTAGCCTAAGCTAGGAATTGATAAAGGGAGTTGAGAATTTCCAACCTTTTGTTTCCTTCTTGGTTGCCTTGAATGCCCAAGAAGTGTGTTCCCAAGCCTGCACTTACTCTTGCTTTGCGTACCCTTTGATGCTCTCAAAGGACCTGTAAAAGGCCCACTGTTAGCTCACGACTTAAACTCACAAGACAGAACCAATCACTTCCATTCATGTAACTCTTCACCAATTTGCACTATGATTTTTTTGGACACAACTCTAGAGATCCCTGAATTTTGTTCCCCCTGGGTATGGTCAACTTAAAAATATCCTATCTAATATTCCTGATCTTAATTTAACCGTAACCAGTCGATGTTTTTGTTGTACTCCCCGCAAGCTTTCCAACAAAACAAAAATCACAGCAAACGGATTTCGTATGAGAAAGTTATGACTGTTCAGGGTTCTAGGGTTAAGACAGGGTTCAAACAGGACCACTGTGCAACAGGTTTTCCCCAAGTGGTTTTCCTAAGGCTTCCTAATGTGCTCTAGAGTAAAATGTTTATGCCCAAAATTAGCCCAACTCTTCAATTAACAATCCCTAAAAAATTTGGCTAAAATTGGCTGTCAATCGCGATGGACAGGGCTGTCAATCGCGATGGACAGGGCTGTCAATCGCGATGGACAGGGCTGTCAATCGCGATGGACACTCAATCAATCGCGATGGACAGAGGGTTCAGTCAATCGCGATGGACACTCAATCAATCGCGATGGACAGAGCTTCAGTCGGTCGCGATGGGCAGGGGGTTCAGTCAATCGCGATGGACAGGAGTTCAGTCAATCGCGATGGACAGGCTATCGGTCGCGATGGACAGGGGGTTCAGTCAATCGCGATGGACACTCAATCAATCGCGATGGACAGAGCTTCAGTCGGTCGCGATGGACAGAGGGTTCAGTCAATCGCGATGGACACTCAATCAATCGCGATGGACAGAGGTTCAGTCGGTCGCGATGGATAGAGGGTTTAGTCAATCGCGATGGACACTCAGTCAATCGCGATGGACAGAGGTTCAGTCGGTCGCGATGGACAGGCATTCAATCGCGATGGACAGAGCTGTCAATCGCGATGGACAAAGCAATCAATCGCGATGGACTGAAATTTTGCAAGATTTTCAAAAATTTTGATGGAAAGGTGATGTGCAGGGTCTCTAGTCCACTGTGGTCCACTCAGATTTACCAAAAGGTGAGAATTTTTGTCAATCGCGATCGACAGGAGTCGGCGACTGCGAGACAGTTTCGACGAGTTTCGTACCTGTGCAGGAAGCTGGGGATGGTGAATCAGCAAGGTCCTGCAAAAAGCTCAAGAAACATGCAAGAAAAAACACATGCAATATCGCTCTCTCGCTCTCTCTCACAAGTGAAATGAGGGAAATGAGGTGGAGATGGGGATATAGTCAAAAAACTAAAATTTTCGCGATGATGAAAATGGAGGTGGAAGATGGTGATGAGGAAGATGGTGATGATGATGGTGAAGAAAAAACAAGAAAATAGATGAAAGTGAAGAAAATACCTACAACTCCAACGCGTCAACCCTACGTCTTACCATCACACGCTCGTCCTCAAAGCTCGATCCCCGGCAACGGCGCCAAAATTTGGTGTAGCTCAGTGATGAGTAGCACCTCCTTTAATGTCAATCCGGGAAGACGTGAGGATGGTATGAAGACCTCGAGCAAGTGGCGGCACAAGTGCGTGAGTGAGAAGCACACTAGCATGCACACACATACACACACACGCGCACACAAGGCAAGACAAAGAGTGAGAATCAATGGAGTTTTTAGATTACTTTCAAAATGCTCTTACAAGTTCGTTTCAATTACAATCCAACCTCAAAAATGAGCTCTCTAGCTCTTTTTATAGTTTTTGACTAGGTTTTGGCCCTGTCCAGACTTAGTGTCCGGCCTAGTTAAAAATTAGGTTCCAGGGCCAATTTGAGGGCTTAAACGGAGTCTAAAAAATACGAATATTGATATGTAGGTACTTCTAAGGCTCCTCAAGCTCAAGGACTCCTTGGCTATCACAAAATGGAGCTACAAAAATATGAAATGGTATTTACAATGATTGTTAGTGATAAGAATCACTGTTAAAAGATGTTGATTTGGAAGAAATTTGAAGGGCCTATCTGCCAGATTTGCGTCGACTGCTTTGTCTACTTACTCCTTCACTTTGTTCTGACTCTCTCCGCTGGCTTCCTTGTCTAGTCGGTCCTTGGGTGCCCATACTGCTCTCAACAACAGCTTTATTTGCAGTGAGTCTTGACTTTGTGATTATTGACAGATTACCAAAAATCTCTGATTTCCTTTCAAAAAAACCATAATCAAAGGCATCCTCAAAAATTTGAAGGTAGTGGTTGCCTAAGAATACTATTCTACTATAATAGGCCATTAAGCAAATTCTATCTGGTGTTTCACTTAGATCAAAAAGTAAAGCATCCAAGGGTGAGTTGAATCCTATGTAGTTGAGGGTTTTCACATATGTGTCAGTGAAAGTTTCTATACATGCTACTATAAGCTGCATAATTCTGATTACTAGTATACAAGCGGGGTCATTTACATCTTTATATACAAATATGACAGATTCAACAGTATCAATCATGTATTTTTTGGTTGGCCAGGATCCTACTTTGGGTCTTGTAATCTTCAGGAAGTTCAGCCATTTTGTAGGAATTTGTCCTTCATTTCTTCTTCCTAGAAAACTGACCAATCCTCCTTCTAGCTACTCGGCAATATGCTAGATTTATCTTTAATTGCAGTGGTGCCTCTTTCCATATTTTCCTGCAGTTCTTATTGGAATCTAACCACCTATTTCTCCACTTTGGGTTGGCCTTTTCAAACAACTCTTTGGCGACATTAATATCCTCTTCATACTCCAAACACCTATTAGGTGGTAGACCAACTCTTGCAGTCTGGTAATTTTTAATACTTTCAAGGATCATACAAAATGGAATTCCAAGGCCATCTGCTACCGAGTTGATCTGGATTTACCCCATTTTCTAGAGCAAATTGTACAATCTGAGTTTCATATTCATCATGCATCTTTCTGATGAATTTCATCCTTGATTCTCTATTTGTCAAAAGCATCTTTACAAAATCATCTGAATAATCTTCAATGCTCCTTTCTTCTTGTTCATGTGAATCCTATGGAGGTGAAGATCTTCTACTATCTTCCATAGGTTCTTGCTCCTCTGTTTGCATCCTCACTACCTGTTCTTCATCCTTTTTATGTTGAACTTCAATACTTCTCTTTAATTCCATCACCTCCATCGGTAGACTTTTGTTTTGAGACATCAACATCTCTTTCTCTGAACTCCATTCACTTCTTTCCTTTTCTATGTCCAAGTACAACTTGTTGTGTCCTCTCATGGCATTTGCAGCATGCACATTGGCTTGTTTATCTAATACCTTGGTTTCTTTGAGCTCTTCCTGAAGCTTTTGAATTTCTTTACTCATTTTTTCCATCTCTTCCTGATTCATTTGAGTATGTTGACTTTCTGCTTTCATTTGTCCCTCTTCCATCAATAGTTTGTTTATTTCTTCATCGGCTTTATCCATAATCTGATATGAATTTTGAAGTGTCCTGAATCTGCCTTCAATTTTCTTGAGCTCACTTTCCACTTTATTACTATGTTCCATCTGTTTAGTACATTTATCTTCAAGAAACTGGATTTTGTTTTGATTCTGTATTTCTTGTGCCTCCAATGAGAATACTCTTTTTGTCATAGCTTCATTCTTTTCTTGCAATGCTCTGATTTGATCCTAAGCTGTTCTTTCTCTTTCTTTTGTTCTTCAATGATCCTGCTTCCCTTTACAAACTCAGACTCAACGACCATACCTGATATGATCATGTTTCTGCTAGAAGGCCTGAATTGCTCTATGTTATTCATAATAATTTTGCATGCAGATCTGATATCTTTGGGTATCCTTTCAAGGCCAGTCTCCAGATCTAGTTGCTTTATTTATATTTGCTTTTCTTTGTTCAAATCATCCTCTGCTTCATCCTCTTCTTCATAATATGTCTTCTGATTCATCAGGTTCTATTTCCTTCTTTGCTACTTCCACTTCTTCTACTTTTCCCATTATCTGAGCTTTTAAATATACTCATCAGTCTTTAGTTCTTCTTCATCGATCACTTCTTCCTAAAACATTTTTGATTCTAGCTTTTGATCAACCTCATTTTTAGTTTGATCATCTTTTGCCTGCTCATTTCCTTCTATCACTTGATCATCTATATCCATATGGTCTGCTTCATATTCCACTCCTTGATCATTCTGATCTGTTTTTTCTTCTTGATGTCCCAAGTCTGAAAGTACGTCTTCTATTTTCTTGTTTACTTCTTCCTCTGTTGCTTGGTTATCTTCATGATGATCTTTGAATTCTACCTTCTCTTGGATTTTAGCTTCTTCTTTATCTTTGTCTGTATTCTCTTTACTGAACTGTTGATAGTAGGGCTTCTCCGATGGTTTTGTAGCAATGGGTTCTTCTCTTCATGCTATTATTCCTTCCTGCACTCCCTCATCCATAACCATACTTTCTTCAATCACTTTTCCTTTCCCTTTCAGGCTTCTCTTCCCTTCTTCTATACTGATATGCCCTGATTGCTCATTCACAAAAGATTGACAATATGGTTGTTCTGAAGGTTTAGTCCAAATTATTTTTGGCCCTGTATTTACAACTCCTTCACTGAGTCCTTCATTCCCTGTAATACTCTCTTCCAATATTTTTCCTTTACCCTTCAACCTCCTCTTCTCTTCTTCAGGATTGGTTTCCTTTGTGGATTCTTCCACAATCTTGATTCCTCTTGAACTTCCAACAAATTTTTCTGTTGATTTAACCACTTCTAATGTCTGGACTGATTTAACTGGTGTGCTTGGTACATATAAATTTAAACTTCTCAACAAAAATTCTCAATGTCACTGTCTGAGTCAGAGAAAATTTTTGAAGAAACAACTACTTCAAATTCTCTTGATTTGACATGAATTCCTTCTTCTATTAAAACTACTTTCCCTTGGCCTTTTTCCTCTGCTAATGCTTTTGGTGTCACTTCAACTACCTTCTTCTCTACAACCTTGCCTTTTTCTTTCTTAGTTGGTCTCTTCTTTTGAACAGGCTTCTTTTGAATCTTTCTTTTAACAACCACAGTGGTTCTAGTTTCTGGAGGTCCCTGCAACTCCTTTAAGTATGCCAATAGCTCCACTTCTTTTCTTACAAACACTTCTTCAAATTCTCCTACCATCATTTGATCATGCAATGCTTCATAATGTTCAATCTCTTCTTGCCTTCAATCAGTTGCTTTATCAGAATAACTTTCCAACATTTTCTGATACTGGGCCTCATACAATGCTCTCTTATCATTTCCTTGAGACAAATACGAGTATAATTGTTCTTTGCTTGTCTGTGGTGGATGAGGCTCCTTGGAGGACTGCACTTCCTTCTGAGCTGCTTCATGTGCTTCTTTTGTTGCTTCTTTTTGTTCCAACTCTACTCTCCTGAGATCCACTCTCCTTTTCTTGCTTGGAATAACCTCTTTTGAAGTGATTTTCCTCTTCATACCTGATCCTCTCATACCTATTCTGACTTCATGTTCTCCAACTTGAGTGACTTTGGCTGGAATTTTCAATTGGGCTTCTAAAATATTGAGCCTCATGTGCCAACTTCAATTGATCCTCCATGTCCAGATGCTTAACAGCTTCCGTCAATTGTTCATGAATATAAGGAGTCACATCCATTACTCTAAAAGGTTTAGTTTTATCTTTATTATTGAGCATAATGAGAGTAATGGGTTTATGGGGCATAGTGTATCTTGGTAACTTAGGAAAACAAAAGAGCTCTAAGAACATCCTTATGGCAAATTCCTCATTCTCTCTACCCTTGAAATCAACAAACTTGGAGTATCCAACATAAGTGGCTACATTCTTTTTGACAAAACTTCCATCCAATTTAGTTCCCATAGAATAGAATTGAAGAGCTGTTCTGATGTGTTCTGCTTTGATTGCAATTTGTACATCCTTGCCTTCTTTATTTTTTTACTGAACATCTGAAATATGCTTCATTTCCTTTGCCTAGCTCCAGCAAACTGGACGTGACTTGGGAAACTCTCTCAAAATCTATAAAAAACATGGGTTCTTCCAAAATTTTATGGAGTTTAACTGCCTTCCACCTCTTATAATTGGCCGTCACTCGCTGAAATTTATAGAATTCCTGGCATAGCATTGTGTATTTGACACCTCTGACCTTCACTGTGAAAATATGTTGACCAATGGTACTAATGGTTTCCTTAAGCTCTTTAATAATCTTTCTTGCTTCAGGGTGTTCTTGTTCAGCATGAGGTTCTGACTCCAAGACTTCCTCAACTGACTCACTATCCAGAAACCAATGTCCCCTTGATACCCCCACTGATTTAGCTTTGAAGTCATGAATGGAAAGTTCTTTTGTATTCACCATCCTATAAAGATAAAAACACACCACACAAATACTTCCACAACATGAGTAATGCTCAAGACATAAAAAGAAAAGAAAGACTTTCTTCATAAGAAAAAACACTTTTCTTCAAAATTCCATCAAAAAATGTTTTCAAAAATCAAAAGAAGTGAACATCACATGTAGCAAGATGTCTAGTATTTTGTAGTGTTGATTAGAAGAAGATATAAAAATGTTGGAAATAGAAATATCAAAAGTACAATAAAAGGTAACAAAAAAAATTTGAAAACACACAAAAACTTCATCATCTCTTGAATTGTACCCGAAATCTTGCTTGTGCTTGTGAATGATGCAAAAGGAAAGAAATAAAAAGAATTAAAAGGAATTGAATCAAGACTTGAAGATTTTTTGATCTTTTTTGAGGATTTATCAAATTGTTTTGTCATTTTTCTAGCTATTTTTTTTCTTCTCTCTTTTTTTTCAATCAATTTTGATTGATTTTTTTCATCATTCTTCCTTTGTATATTTTTTTCCATTTTTTCTATATTTTTTCCATATTTTTTTACTCATTTTTTTAAATTTTCTTCTACCTACAGACATCTGTTGATTCCTATTCATGGATCCAATATTCCAAGATCCTTTGCCTTCTGTTCCTACTGCATAGGCTATTACATAGTCAATTACTTGAGGGAACTCTCTTCCCATCCTACTCTTTTTCCTAGAAAAAGAGTTGTGCGAAGTGCATGGGACTAAACTTAGGTTCCTAGTGAATCCATGACATTGTAATGTTGCCCTATTGATGCATACTCTGGGAATGCAATTTTGAACAAAATGCAAATCTGAGGTCTTAGGTAAAAAACCCAAGTGATTATCTGAGGATGAGGCTTTCCTATCCCTAATATTTTAATCTTCATTTTTTTGCAATTTTATAATGTCTTTGTCTTTGTTGTTTGTCACTTATAACAGATTTGTTTCCTTCATCTGGCAAGTTCTTTGTAGTGAACTATTTTTCCTTTGATTCAAAGAGACTTCTTCCATTGAGTAGTGTTTTGATACTTTGGGTCTCCATATCCACTTTGTCCTTAGGTTTGAGCTTTTTTGGATGGTTTTAGGTCTCCATACCCAAGCTTGTTTCAAGCAAGATTGCTTTCTCTCAACTTCCTCTTGCTTACCATTGAATTCTTTTTTGGCATGGAAGAGATTTTTCTGTGGATCCTCCTTATTTTCTAATGGAAAGATAAATCTTTCCAATTCTGTGTTAGCATATGATCAATGTCTACTCCTCATGATTGTATGCACATTTTGTAAGGCCCCCATAATGAGAAGAAGCCAAGCGTGCATCACCCAATTGATGGGAATCCCAACTTGCATGTTGGATGAAGGTCATATTGGACCATGTAACGTATTGTAAGGAAAGGGAGTTACCAGGGTCCCCAATTGTACGGTCCGGGGTAGCGAGGAGCAGCCCCGGTTGGGGGGTCCAAGGGGGCCAACAGGCCCCTTGGCTAGGGGGTCCCAGGGGGCCAGTGGGCCCATTGGTGGGGGTCTAGGGGCAATGCCCCCAGCACGACGATAAAAGTCAGAAATCATTTATATTTGTTAGGTCGGTTCAACCGGCCTAAGCCGTGTATGGCAATTACATGGGCGATGGCTGTCCACACTCTACCGCCCATGTATAGCCGTCCATAGAAGACCACCCATGATCCTATATATACATGACTTCTGCATTACCCGAGACATAGAATTGAGCCAGCATACCTCTATCTTGCATCTCCCTATCGAGAGTTGTCTAGATCACCATTTAAGCACGTGTGGACAACACCATCATCTTTGTACTTGCTGCTAGTAGAAAATTCTTGAGATTCTCCTATATCTGTTATCTTCTCTACTATTGCTCCTGTGATATATTGCATAAATATTTTCTTACATGGTATCAGAGCCATAAGGTTCAAATAGCTTGAGAAGTATCACTATTTTAGCCAACTAGCAGACTAGAATATCAGTAGATTATTTGAGTGATTACATGATGGCTTCATCATCGAACACTGGTCTTGGTGCTTCAGCTAATGTTAATGCTGCACCTATTCGAATTCGCCCACCTGCATTCACTGAAGGGAAGCTGGATGGAACCAAATATATACTCTGGAAGTTCAAAATTTCTGCAATTTTGGACCCCTATGAATTACTTGACACTATCATGGGACCGATGGGATTGGATCCAGAGCCTATACTAGTTGAAGATCCAGCAAATTCAAGATTGATGATTTAGCCAGATCCAGATCTTCTATGAGCTTGGAGGAGGCGGAATGCTGATGCATTATGTGCGATTGTCACTAGTGTAAGTGATTCTGTGCTTACTTTAGTTCAACATACTACTAAAGCACATGAGGCTTGGGGCATATTGTTGCTCTAGCACAATGGTAAGTACCACGTTAAGAAGCTTCACCTCCTTAATGTCAATCCGTGGGAGAGGTAGGAGTGATATGAAGATCGTGAACGTGAGATGATGTGAGAGTGAAGGTGCGAAGCACAAAGATGCACACACACATACACACACACAATGAAGAGACAAGCAAGACACAATGGAAGGTGGGAAATTAGCTCTATTACTCAAGAATACTCTTACAAGCTCAAGCTAGCTCTAAGCTCACACTAACCAAAATGAACCAACCTCAAAAATGAGCTCTCTAGCTCTTTTTATAGTTTCTAGACTAGTTTTGACCGGTTTCACATCTAGTGACCGGCCTAGTTAAAAAATAGGTCCTAGATGCTATTTGGAAGGGTAAACGATGTCTAAAAATAACGAAAATTGGTACGCGCATTCTACCTAAGCTCCTCAAGCTCGAGGATGACTCGGCTTGCACAAAATGGAGCTATGGATTACAAAATGGGGTTTTGTCTATATTACATATGTTACAAGAGTGATGAAAATCACTGTTGGATGTTTGAAGAAGTAATAAAAATATAATTGTTTTGAAAAAATGATCCGACTGGCTCCCTGCTCCGTCTTTACATGCTTCCATGTCGTCTGTGCCTCTGACTGTGCCTTTGACTGCTTCCAACACCCCCCTCCCTCTCGCTTCTGTCGTCCTCGACAGAACCTTGTTGTGCGGTCTGCCGGATGTAGTTTTGTAGGAGGTCGTGAGCGAGGGTGTGCTCAGATATTCGAATGCCTCGGGCCAGATCGGCCTCGAGCTTCTCCCAGTCGATTGGTTGCGGTTCGTCGGGTGGCAGGAGTTGATAATGCGTGGAATAAACCATTCGTTCACAGGCAAAAAGTTGCAATAAATGTGTGGGCCTGCTGATGAATACCTCGGAATGGTATTCCCAAAACCCGGTGGTGAACATCTCTTCAAAAGTTTGTTTGTAGCATGCCGGGAGGTATTTTATCCTACAGTGCCAGGCATAACACACCCGGAGCGATGGCGTTGTGCTCATGTCATATACGAGATCAAAGTTACCATGCTCAAATCCCAGGGTGTTTACATGCGGTGCTTTGACGCGTCGGAAGACTTTAAATATCATTTGCATCATGTCAAAAATCTTGACAGTCATGTGCGCTGCAATATCATCCATATTCTTCAGGCGAGGGAGCCAGTGACGGATTGTGGCCATCATATAGCCGACGGTGGGAAACTCTGTGGGTGGCTTGAAGTAGGGGTAATTCAGCCAATCCTGACACTGCCTGTTGTTTTGTACTTTGATAGCGAATGCAGTCCAGGAGCGACGTCGAGGTACTGATCCCCAGCAAGGATTATACTTTAAGTGTAAGGGCGCTTTCACCCATGTGCTCATCATTTCTGGGTACTCCTGTAAAAGACGTGTACGCCAATCTGGTTGATAAATAGTGCCTTGTTGCGCATCTAGTGGCAAGCCTTCAGGCTCGAACTGGGTTGCATGTGATGGCTTCTTGCCAGTTCGCTTTTCTATGGCCAGCTGGTATTCGGCCATTAGCATGAAGTAAGGTTTGTATTGAAGCTCATGCCCAGATATGTACCTGCGTGGAGCCAATTGAGCAAAGTAGGGAGATTGCAAAATTCGTTCTTCGATCATGGCCATAGCATGTAGCTGGGCCCCGACTCTAGCTGAATGCGTTGTTCCAATCTCCTCCACAGTCTTCATCCATGCGGGGGTCAGAAGTTCGTACGTCATCTGGCCTTCAGCCGTGACTTGTTCGCCTGGGATGGGTGTGGGCTCGTATGCTTCTTCAAACGTTTCCTCCACCGGAATGGTTATGTTCTCGTTGTCAGCTGGGATCTCCGGTGGGGAATCAGGCCGTGGTGGTGCTTCGTATACATCTATGCGTGATTGGAGAGTGGCTACCTGGGCCCGTAGTGCGTTGAGTTCCTCTATGAGTTCAGGAGAGGGGTCCACAGGTTCTGGTACTTCTGCTGCCACTGGTAGTTGTTGTGGTGCCGGTTCTCTGAGCTGTAGTAACTTGTGATCTTCTTTTAGCTTCTGATGCTCTTCGTTCATTCGATCGTAGTCCTCTAGCAGTCGGACATGGTCATCTAGCAACATCCGCATCGATTCAGATGGGATTGCCTTGAATCTGCTCGGACTTAATGGTTGTTCAGGGTGGTCCAGTGTCGCTTCCAAATTTTCTCTATTCTGCGCTTGGAGTCTCACGTTCTCCTCCTGGGCTGCGGCTAGGTGTCTCCTGAGTAGGCCCATATTTCTGGTCAGCGTCGCGTTTCTAATTGTTTGGGCTCGAAGTAGGTTGTCCAAATCAGCGGTGGCTTCTTTTGTCTTCTCTTCACTTTCTAGCTCTAGCTTATGATATGCCTCCCTTAATTCTTGGTATCGCGTGTTCAAAGAGGCATTCTCGATTGATAATGAATTAAGCTGCGACTGTAATTCATTTGTCGTCCTCTGCAGCTGTTGATAATTGTTGCCCAGAGATGCGAACTCATCTCGTACTTGTGACAAGCATGTGAACATGTGTTGAAGTGCAGTGTCTATGGTGGGTGACAATAGTAATGAAGTGCTAAATGAGGATGCAGTGGAAGTAGATGCAGCGGGAATGGGGAATGGGGTTGGGAAGGTGGATGCAGTGGTGATTGTGGAAAATTGTGACGTACCTAAATATGATGGTGCTGTGAGTGGAGTGGGTGCTGGTGAGGTGGATGGTGATATGTCCATGTCATTGGACGTGTCAAGTGCGGTGACTGTGAAAAGCGGTGTGTATGTGGGTGGTTGTGTAGGTGTGAAGACGGGATTTACAAATGTAGAGTAATTTACAGGGGGGATGGCTGGAGCAGCTTGGTGAAAAGGGGAAATAGGGGTTATAGTGGGTTGGGGAGGTGAAACTGGTGAGAAGGTTAGTGGGGTTAGAAAGGTGAAAGGGTGTCTTAAAGGTGGGGGAAAGGATGGGAAGGATGAAGGGGTGAAGGGGTTAACATGTAGACGCGGAGGGTTGGGTGTGGGCATGGTGGTATGAATGGGCAGGGCAAAGGGTGTGGCTATGTTGCCTTGGACTGGTGTGGATGTGGGAGGAGCAGGTGGGTGTGCGGGGGATACAGGATGGATTGGTGAAACTTGAGGTGAGAGAGGAGTAGATGGTGTGGATGTTATTTCAAGGATAGTGGTAGTATGTACAACTGTAGTACGTGGCGGGGAGTAGACTAGGATGGCTTCTTCGGTGAAGGATCTTTCCGGTCGTAGGCGTGCATCTTGTGCCTGATGGGATGATTGAGCACCTACCGGAACTCGAATATATTCACCGGGCTTCGATAGCAGGCGAACTCTGCGAGGGTCGTATTGGGGGAGTGGCTTCCTTTGTAAGTATCTCAGTGCTTCGACCGGGCCGATGGATTGGACCAGTTCTCTGAACCCTCTGATGTAGACTTCTTCAAATCCTCCGGAGACTAGTTCTTGTTCGATTAGGGCCTGGCTCTCTGCTTCAGTCAATTTCTTCCGTGCCCATACTTTCTCCATCGTACGATCTAATTTCTTTATTGCCAGCGTGTACGCTGCTGCTTCGAAAGTCTCCTCTTCGTGTGTGCTGGTATCACCGTGTGCATCCGTTTGTTGGCCTTGGCCGTCTGTCTGTCCTTGTTCTTGGGAATCCTGCGTGCCCTGGCTGGCTTCGTCATCACCTTCGTCATCGTCGGTGGCTGTTCGTTCATCATCAGAGCTTGACACAGCTTGTCCGTGTGGCAGATCCCGCGGTGTGGTCGGGTAACTAGGGCGTTCATATTCTTGGGAGAACATCTGTGCCTCTGAGAACTGGAATTCGTTTGAGAATGCATCAGGCATCTCAAAATCGAATGTGGTGTTTATTGGTTCTGCCTCCATGTGTGGTATTGGGAAAGAAAAGGCTTCCGCACCAATAGTGGTGGGAGCTTCTGCTCTAGTGGTGGTGGGTTCTGTGGTGGCAGCTGCCTGAGGTGCAGCGGTACTAGTAGTGCCCTCCGTGACCACTGGTCTAGACAACCTTATGCGAATAGGTTGCACTGTAGGAGCGGCTTCTGTCGGTGATCGCTCGGGAGAGGGTTGTGGTGATGGTGACTCTGGCACTTGAAGGCAAGGAATGGTGCCTCTCATGCGCTTACCTGCCCGTGTTCTACTGGGCTTCCTGGCTTTCTTCGTCGTTCCTTTGAATTCTTTCAGCTCTTCTCCAGTTAATGCGCGTTCAATTGGCAAATCATAGGCTAAGCACATATAAACAATTCTTGTGAGCGCACAACATCCATTAAGCACTTTCTTGCGTTCCCATCTGTGTTGTGCCAAATACATTTGATCAATGATCGAGCTCGCCAGATCAACAGTCTGAGGTCCGGTGCACGCTAAGTACAATCCAAACCATATTCTTTTATGTGGCATGGTGAATCTGTCCTGAGCGGGGAATGCGAAATGTTGCATGCATATCCGTAGTGGCTTTGATAGCTCAGGTGTAATTGCTGAGATCTCCTCCCATTTAGTGACATCCCCACGTTTCATAGGGTCTGGAACTAATCTTTCTCGATCTGTGGGCGTGTGGGTTCCATGAATCTTGATGGCAGCTCTGATTAAATCCTTCGAGAGATAAAACCTTTTGTAAGGTGGATCATCCACTAAAGAAGGCAAAATAAAAGTTCTAGGGATATCCTTATTCTCTGAGGCCAGCAAAGTAGTGATTAAGTAATAACACCTGTAAAAGTCAGGTTTGGGTAGCGGATCACTGAAATACTCCGTAAAGCCGGCTCTGGCCCAAACGTGAGTTAAGTCCTGGGTGTTCTGTAGGGCTTCGAACTCTCTGGAGAAAAATTGGTATTTTCCCCATGTGCGGTCATCAAATGTCAAATTAGATTCAAATATGAAATCTGCGTCTGCTAAGGGTCCTGCAAGTCCATGAAACCAGTGAGAGTTACGGTGTATCTTTTCTGTGTAGCCCATAGGTGGGTTGTCGATCGGCATGGGCCCTGGAAATCCTTGGAATTCGGGCGGTGGAGCAGTCGGGTGGGATTCTTCTCGTAAAACGTTGAGGGGCACTGCCGCTACACTGGGGCCTGCTCCTAATGGTCCTTCGTCGGTTTGCATGATGACTGATGCGTTAATGAGAAAGATCTGCTACAAAAGATTAACACATTAGCATGGAAATTAATTATGATCCCATTAAAGTGAGACCGCAATCCCTTTCCATAACTGATGCGTAACCCGTGTAGCCAAGTGCTGTGATGTGATGGATGCAATGCTTCTTGCAGCACTAGTGCAGGTCTCTAGACACCTACACGTTTCAGATCATGCATACATTTCTTGATGAGATGAGAATATGAGTGATGTGTGATGATGGTGGGTGAATTTCTACAAGGTTTAAAGGTTAGTGATTTAGTACAAGGTTGTATGTTAGTCGGGGGGGTAGTTTTGTCAGACATGGGGTGAGGGGAAGACGATTGGACACGCTTTGGTATCCATTTCCTAAGAGTTTTTGAGTGGGTGGTGGGTTGCTGCTGAGGGGCAAAAGGTAGTATCGAGTGTGGTGGTATTAAGGGATGGACAAATTTGTGAGGGTTATATATTACATGGCGTAAGGGTTGGGCTATGATACATGGTTTGGGTACCCAGATCTGCGTGGGTGTGGGTCTATGGGTAAGGTATTTCTTGGCGATCCAAATTTGTCGAATGCTCGGACCTGTAGAAGAAGGTCGAGGGGATGGTGGATACTGATTCTGTTTCTGCCTTGCCTTTTTCTTGTCGATCTCTGCTTGGTTGGAGTTCTTCGGTGCTTTTTGTCCTTTTGGCACCCAGATTTGTCTGGTGCCGCTTCCTTTGGGTGGCCTAAACTGCCTTCCTTGTTGTGTCTTCTGATACTGCCGTCGGTCTGGGTTCCTTCGTCGTGGTTGACTCTGTCGTGGTTGAGGTTGAGAGGTCGGATGGACGCTCTGCTTTGGAAAAGAAGGGAGATCCAACACTTGCGTGACCTGCCCATTAGGAAGTGATGCATTCTTTAACTTTAATCTAGGCCAGTCCGCAACAAGTTTGGAAGGATGAGCACCGCAGGGTGTCGTGCTCATTTGGCCGCTGATGCAACCCACCTGACCACTAATTGTGTCCATCTGCCCTTGTAGTTGGGTAACTGTCTCTTCTAGTTTGCAGGAAGTCCCCAGGAAGATCTCTTGTCGTCCTTCTGATTGACAACTGTCCGTAGCCAAGCCCGAGTGGGTTGGTGTAGACGTAGCGTGATTGAGCTGATCAAAGATCTTCCGGTCTTCCGTCGCATGCGTTTCATAGGGTCTAGGGTCACAACCGTCAGGCGGAATGCCGTTAGGGAAGTCAAGCGATATCACTCGCTTCTGCTCTAAGGTTCCAATCTGTAAGGAGCCTTGTCTAAGATTTAGGTCCACTGAGTTATTGTATAGCCAATCTTGGCCAAGGATTAGGGGTTCTATCAGGTCGTCATCATGGCACACTAGTAGCTTCGCCGTCATGGTCACATCCTTAATGAGGATAGGAAGGTCCACCTCACCCATGCAAGGGGTTTCCATGCCTCCTAGGCCTATGAGGTATGCCTCAATTGGCCGCATTTCTATTCCTGACTCCTTATAGTGGGACCATCTAATCGCACTAGTCGCAGCACCTGAGTCAATTAAAGCCCTGAGTTTTTGGCAAGGGTTGCCGTGCTCTAGCCTAACTGTAATGAATGGTCTCCTGTCCACTATGCTAGGATGAGTGGTTGACTTTACTTGACACATGGCCATGGGATATCTGGGTGATGTTTCCAGATGGTCATAATGTTTTCTCCCTAGTCCTTGTCTTCTTAGCTTCATGCGCTTAATGCGTTCTATGGCTTCTGCCTGAGCTTCAGCTCGTATTCTGTTTTCTTCCTCCTTACGCTTCCTTGCCAATGTGAGTCGTCTAAGCATATCCTCAGTAAGAGGTTCTTGATATAGCTTGACTCTACAGCCACTAATGTAATTAGGCATTATATCTCCTTCTAAGGTGGCTAACTGTACTGCTCCACTAGTCGAAAGTCTGTTAATGATCATAGGTCCATAACCTCGCTTTTCTAACTTCCGTGCGTGTTGTTTCAGCGTATACACTAGAACTAAATCTCCTTCTTTTAGGCCTTTATCTTTCACATGTGCATCAAAATATGCTTTCTGTCGCCTCTTTGCTGCGTATATTCCTGCTGCTGCCTTTAGCCTGGTTTCTCCTAATCGTTCCAAGTCCATTATTCTCGCTGATAATTCATGGCCGGTCCACTGATGTTCTTGTGCAACCTTAAGGGTCGGTATCAAGAAGTCCAAAGGAAGCACTGCATTCTGACCAAAAACCATCTGAAAGGGAGTTGCATTGAGTACGGTCTTGTAGGCCACTCGATATGCCCAAACAGCATGGTGTAACTGTTTGTCCCAATCTGAACGTTTGTTGTTCACGAGTTTCGTCAGTACGTTACAAAGTATCTTGTTAGTGCTTTCAGCCTGACCATTGGCTTGAGGATGATATGGTGCCGATTTCTTGTGAATCACCATAAAATCCTGTAACAAATATTCAATGACTTGGTTTAGAAAGTGAGTGCCTCGATCGCTCACCAACTCTATAGGCAATCCATATCTTGTAAAGACATTTTCAAATAAGAATTTTGCAGTCGTGTGAGCATCATTCTTTTTTGTGGCTTTTGCCTCTACCCATTTCGTAAGATAATCTGTGGCAACAATAATGTATTCCGCATGTGTACCTTTTGCAGGGGGGTTAATGGGTCCTACAAAGTCTATACCCCACTTAGAAAATGCACGTCCGCCCATCATGGGTTTCAATGGCATTTCATCTCTACGAATAGGAAACTGAGTTCGTTGGCACACATCACATCTCTTTACATAGGTATGTGCATCCATGTGAAGAGTGGGCCACCATAATCCTGCAAAGAGAATGGCTTTGATTATCCTATCTGGTCCAAAATGACCTCCTGCAACACCTTGGTGTGCAGTCTCTAGTATGCTCAGATAATCGCTCTCATGAACACATTGTCTTAAGTATCCATCTCGTCCTCTTTTGTATAAATTATCGCCAATAAGTGAATAGTCTTGAGCTTCCTGCTCTAGACTACGTTGTCGAGCTAAAGTCATGCCTTGAGGGAATGTGTTCGTCCTCAAGTATGTCACTAAAGGTTCACTCCAGTCTGGTGTGAGAGACACATGATATAATGTCGCATGCTCTACTGGTGGTCTTTCACAACACACCTGACATTCTTTACACAACTTGTAGACATCTGCTTCCATCGTAGGCCAATATACTCCTAGTCTATGCAGAGTCTGTAATGTTCGATGTTTTGAATGATGTTGCCTTAATGCACCTATGTGTGCTAATTGCAACCAATTCGCATGTTCTGATTCATCTACGCAACAAGCAAGAATCTTTTGATTATCCTGTTTATATATGCTTCCTGCCATTATTTGGTACCTCTGAGACTTGGTAATCTCTCCTTCTCTGATCTTTATCCTAGGATTCTTGGGTCCATAGGTGAGAATGGGGACTATAGGCTTAGCCCATTCTGGTGCTATCTCAAGGTTAAACAAGTATGCATCTGGTAATTCATCTGCTACTCCTTGAGGAGCTTCTCCTGAGGTTAATCTTGAAAGGTGGTCGGCTCTAAGATGTGTCTTTCCTTTCCTGACTACCACTTCAAAATCGTACTCCATGAGCAATAGAAACCAACGTATCAGTCGTCCTGTGTTACATGGTTTGTTGACTAAGTACAATAGGGCTTGATGATCTGTAAAGAACTTGAATTTGTTGGCCAACAAGTAGTGCCTAAACTTCTTTACTGCGTAGATCATCCCTAATCCTTCTCGTTCCGTCGTGGTGTAATTTCTTTCTGCTGCGTTCAATTGTCTGCTAGCGTAAGCTATGGGGAGATCTATGTTACCTTTATTCGTGGGTTGTGCTAACACACATCCTATGGCATAATTGGATGCATCCACATGTACATGGAATGGCTTACTCCAATCTGGGGTTGTCAATATAGGTGCTGAGCACAAGCGTCGTTTAAGTTCATTGAATGAATTTTCACATTCATCTGTCCACTCAAAATTGGTTAAAAGAGAGTACAAAGGCTTGGCTATGATTGCATACATGTGTATGAATCTCCTATAATATCCGCAATGGCCCATAAATGCCTGTACCTCTTTCACATTAGTTGGTCTAGGTAATTCTGCAATTACCTTCACCTTTTCCTCATCCGTGGAGATTCCATTTTTTGACACAATGTGTCCTAGAATTTTGCCTTGTCTGACCATGAAAACGCATTTTTCTGGGTTCAAACAAACCTGATATTCTCGACATTTGTCAAATATTTGTCTCAACTCTGGGATATGTGTCTGTCTTACATTTGAATGTGCACATAAGTCGTCGACATAAACTTCCAAGCTCTTGCGTAAGAATTCCTTAAAAACATGACACATGAGTCGCTGGAAAGTAGCGGGTGCATTTGTTAAGCCAAATGACATTACTCGAAATGCAAATATGCCCCATTCAGTGGCAAAAGCCGTCTTGTGTTGATCTTCTGGAGCAATGGCTACTTGATTATAGCCTGAGAATCCATCAAGAAAGCTGTAAACTTCCTTGCCCGCAACTCTTTCCAATAGGTGTTCCGTGATAGGAAGAGGATAACTATCTCTAATCGTTGCGGCATTAGCTTTTTTAAGGTTAATACACACACACAATTTTCCATTCTTCTTGGGCACAACCACAATGGGGGATACCCATTCGGTATGCTCAATTTTGTAAATGAATCCTGCTTCTATCAATCGATCTATCTCCTCTTTAATCTTCGCAGCGTAGTTATCATTGTACGTGTACGGTTTCTGTTTTGTCGGTTTTGCATCTAGAGTCATAGGGATTCTATGAGAACATATATCTGGATCTACTCCTTACAAATCTTTATAACTCCACGCAAAAACATCTCTATATTCGCGCAATAGGGCGATTAACTCTTCTTCTTCTTCAGTCGTCAAATCATGCCCTATATATGTGCATTTTTCTTCTTCTCCTTCGATAGCAACCATTACTTTCTTGGTTTTCTCTCGGTTATCATATACTTGTCGGTCATTCGCCTTTCTATTGGGCATTCGTACCATGATTCTTCTATCTTCAATTTCATATTTCTTGAAGTTCTCGGGTACTTCAAACAAAGATTCTTCTTTTTCTGTCATGGTGTCTTTCTTCTTTCTTTTTTTGCCCTCACTCTTAGTAGTCACTTGAGTGGCTAACCTTACTTCATTCGTAATTTCCTTGTGTCTCTGAGTGTGAGTCTCTACT
The DNA here is from genome assembly GCA_020310875.1 of Ceratopteris richardii. Classification (NCBI taxonomy): domain Eukaryota; kingdom Viridiplantae; phylum Streptophyta; class Polypodiopsida; order Polypodiales; family Pteridaceae; genus Ceratopteris; species Ceratopteris richardii. Next base: position 10,735,108 of record CM035426.1, read on the forward strand.
TCGTAGAAATATTCTTCCTCTGATGCAGAGGGTGGGTCCATGATAATTGATTCTAAATCAAAATCGCTTGCATCCTCAAATGCATCAGCGTCTGGTTCACACTCTTCCAAAATTGCATCGCACATGATTGGCTCTATCATGAAAACTGAAATGTCATAGCCATCCTCGTCACAGTGGGGTGTCCATTGTTCTTCATTGATGGCTACATCCATGGTTGCTAGTATTTCCGCCCAACCATGGGGTTCAAACTCTTCGTCTGGGAATACTACTGGTGCATATGCTGGATCTTGAAGGGTTCTTGGATGTTGTTCCGCACCTAAGGTCCTGGCTTCTAACCGTTCTTCCTCTTGTTTAGCTACTTTACACATCCATAAATGGGTATCCTCATGCAACCAAGAAGGATCTGATTCTAATGAGTGCACGGATTTCGTCTCTACTGGTGTTTTATGGATGGTATTCCATTGTATTGGGGGTACATCTCTGTGTGAATAGTCTTTAAGATTGACTTTGGTAGTCACTCCTAAATGTTGCAAGTATAAGGAATTAGTTCCCCAATCCTGTACAATTTGCAACTGACGCATGAATGGTCGCCCCAATATCATCTCATAAGCACGATTTTTCGCAAAGTCACAAATGGCGAAAGTATGCTCAAATTCTACACCACACGTGGTGAGAGATATGCCTTCTAGTAAGCCTAATGGTTTTTCTATGTGTCCATCAGCCATTTGTAGTTTCATCCTGGTGGGTCTGAGTGCTGGCTTACCCCAACGTTTCCACAAAGCGGTGGTAGCTATGGCTACGCCGGCTCCTGAATCTAAGATGGCCTTCGTGGTGTAGCCCTGATGGGTTATTGGAAGATATGTGTTACCTTCCTCTCCTTCGCTTACGTCTCCAATCTTTTCCACGGGTATCTCTGGCACCTTCTTATGTGATCCTATCTGCGAGGGTGTGGTAGCTAGCTCAGGGAATTGATTTGCTACGTGCTTCCACAACTCTGGTTTTACCTTTAACAATTCCTCCAGAGTGAGATTACATTGTACTTTAGTGTTCTTGATCACTTCCGTGTTCCTAGGGATCACTGATGCTTCATTCCTCACTATTATCGTGGGTGCTCTCATACTAATAGACTTGGCTTCCCAAGGTCCTGTGAACTGAGGTAATTCTTGTAAAGAATTAGATTCAAATCCTGTGGGTTCACTCAGTTGTTCCACCTCTACATCCTCATATATAGAGGGGATGTCTTGGGGAAATTGTTCCCGCAAGTCGTCTATTTCTTGAATAGGAGGATGAGTTCCTTGTTCTTTTCTCCATTTCTCTTCTTGTATTTCTCTTAAAAATTCAAGTGAGTACCTATGTATGGAAGACAAGTTGTCTTGACTTTCTGTATTGGGTACTTGAGATAGGGATGGTGCATTCCTTTCCTGTGTCTCTGTGACAATAGGGTTCCTAGGCGGATCCTTTTTCTCTTTGCTTTCTATCAAGTGTTCTAGCCTCTCCATTAGTCCTTGAAAGTGTAGTTCCGGTTTTGCCATGTTATTCCAATTAAGATATCTAGAGGCTTCAAACAAAGCTTGTGCTAGTTCTACCATTTTCATGCAAAGTTTAGTTCTCTCAATCTCTAGATCAGCTCGAGGGTAGTTTTTACTCATTTCCGTTACTTGAGGTTCCTCTTTTATTCTAGCCTGATATGCACGAAACCTCATGTCTAGATCTTCGGGTATGGGTTCCGCTAAAACTGATCCTGATTTTTGAGCTGGGATTTCTTGGTTTAATTCTTGTGAAGTCAATTCTTGTATTTTGGCTCTAGATTCCTTTAAACTTCCTTCCAACTCACTTATCTTTTTACTCCATTTTCTCTTGATTCTTTCCCTAGAATCTTTCCAAGATTTCGTCTTTTTACTACTCGATTCTGCAACTTCACTAGTTCCGGCTACTTTCTCTTGATTAAGTTGTTGGTTTTGTAAGAGTGCCTGGGCTCTGGTTATAGCTTGGATAGGCACGTATGTAGGGTTGGATCCATCTGCGTTGTTTACAATACCTATCACGTTGATCGGTGTCACATTCGAAGTGTTAACTGGGTTCTTAGGACAATCTTTGATTATGTGCTCTTTGCCACAATCGGCACAAAAGCCTTGGATGCTATAGTACTGTGATTGCCTTGCTATTGGGGGATGTGGACAATCCTTAATGAAGTGATCTCCTTGGCACCTAAAGCATGGTCCTCTAGGGCCCTGTGGTCTTTGTTGTCTCAGTTGGGGCCGTGGGTTTGGGTTTGCGTACATCACATTAGTATAATCTGGCTCCCAACTAGGTTCCATTGGTGGACTATCATAATGATATGTCTCCCCATGCTCTGGTGACTCCGTGTAATAAGCTGGTGGACTAGTTACATGAGTAGAGTCAAAACTGTTTGAGTTCGGGTCACTTTCTGTGATCAAAGGTGAAGAAGGCACTAAGGCCCTACTTAGGTTCTCTTCTACAGCAGCGTATTTGACTGAGATGACATTCGCTGGTGGGGGTGGCTGTTGAGCTAAGACGGGTTGAGGTCTCTGTTGAGCCTGGTATGGGTAGTTCTGAGGAGGCCTATAGTAATAAGGCTGAGCATTGTATTGGCCTTGATACCTACCTGGCTGCTGGTATGTTTGCGGATAGTTTTGTCTCACGGTTTGTTTGTTGTATGGGCAGTCCTGAGCCGTATGATTCGTGTATCTTCTCTCAATTGTACAGTATTGGCCAGTAGGGTTGGCTTGAGGTTGAGGTGCATTGGGACACACGTTTGCCAAATGATTTCCACCACAAGTGTAACAACGTACATTCGTTGGTAGCTTGGGCACCTGTTTACTAGAAACTCCTAGTTTTTGGGCCACTTTTTCTGCTAGGTCCTCTATCGAATTAGAAAATTTTGTGGATGCTAGAGAAGAACAATCTGAGTCTTTATAGACCTTTGAGAGTTCTAATTCATCTCCTAGGTTATCCTCAATGTCTATACATATCCTTACACACTCCTCTAGCGTTCTGGGTTCTTTTAGGTACACATAGGAGCGTAGTTTAGCGCTCAACAACCCATCTAGGAACAACGATACTTGTTTGGCTTGTGAGGGTAGCTCTTGCATTGGACATCGTTCGACATATTGTCTGAATCTACGACCTGCCAGTCTTATTGTTTCCTGAGGGGTTTGTTTAAAGCTATGGATCAACGAAGACGTGTCGTGTCTAATCCCACTTTTAGAGAATTCAGCGATGAATGACTCTAAAAAGTGATGGATGTCTCTAAATTGCCTTTGTTGCAATGGTTGGAACCAAGTTAAAGCTGTATTCTTTAACGTTAGTCCAAATGCATTGTATTGCGTGAACATGTCCTCGACTTGTTCTGCTCTTAGTACTTGCTTGAATTCTGCGACATGGTCATAGGGATCTCCTGTCCCATCAAAGTAATTCTTCATGGATTTTACTAATTGAGTGGGTCTCAATACTCTTGCGTGTTCACGTGGTCTAGGTAGAGGAAAATCATCTCTACCACCTAGTATTCCATGATCTCTTTGTCTCTCCGCTCTATTAGTGTTCGTGGTTGTTCTATCTCTCCCTATGGGGTGATTAACGCTTACTTCTGGTCTCTCTTTATTTCCTTCTCTTTGATTTCCATGGGCTGAGGAGGTTCCTGCCCCTTGTTGACTTGTATTCATGTTCGTTCTAGATGGAGGGAATATCAATTCACCTCTCCATGTGTATGTGTTTTTAGCGCGCTCAGGCACCACGAAGACTCTTTCTGAAGTCTCATCCAGGTATACAGCCTTTCCAGGTGTATCTGGGTCCTTGAATTCATAAATTGTAATGATGCCTATCTCACCAGGGTGTTCCTTTCTGTACCTCCAAAAGGCTTCATCTGTCTCTTTATTTACAAACAACTCGGTGCTCCTGTTATCTTGAGGGATCCACTCTGGGATGAGTACTCTTGTTAATACGGATTTCCCTCTAGGTGTTCTAGGTTCTTCTAACGGTTCTTTTCCTTGAAATTTCGCTTCCGTCTCTAATTGAATTGTGCCAAACTCATTAGTATCGTTTGGCTGCGTACTTAGAACGTACATGGTTCCTTCTTTGTCTATGTAAGCGTCTCTCTCAAATTTCACCACTGGTCTTTCCAATCCAATGGGTTGATCAGGGTTGTGCAGTTGCACCACTTGCCTTCGCAGACCATCCTCATAGATGCGAGCACCTAATCGGTTGGTTCGGAGAAACTCTAATTGCGTTCTATAGGGTCCTTCTGGTTTTTCTAGGTATGCTACATGAGACCCTCCTTCTAGTCTATCTGCGCTAAATGCCATTTCTGATTCGCTAGTCTCTGAGCTCTCATAGGGATAACTACTATTCAATTGCTGAGCCCAAGATCGTGCAGTAGTCCTTACACTTGCCTCTGATGATCTAAGGCTTCATCGGTCCGACTTACCTATATGTTTGCCCGACCTAAGGTTCATTAATTTCCTTCCTTGCTCACTCAATTACACACTTAGACCGTCAATGGTTCTTTGTTATTACTTTCTTAATCCTTTTTAGATTTCTTTAGATTCTTGTCTTAATATATGCGTCAGGAATTCGACTTTCCGTTATGATTTTGAGTTCTCGTTCCGTCAGACTTATGTTCTTTCCTTTAGGTTTTCGTCACACACCTTTATCTTTAGTCTTGAACTTGAAAGAATTAAGTATCTTGAACTTGAGGCATTCCTATCGTCTTTAATCCACAATGCTAACGTTTAGCCTAAGCTAAGAATTGACTGAGGGGATTGAGTAATCTTCCAACCTCGAGTCGGCTTTTCTGTTGCTCTGATGCCCAAGAAGCCGCGCTTCCCAAGCTTTGCTGTCTTCACTGCCTTGCTTGCTTGCCTTGATTGTCCTTGCTAGACCTGGAAAATTCCAATATTAGACCAATTCACAATTGGATGATCAAACACTTGAGTATATACACCTTTTAGTCCCTTCCCTTTTTGCCCAAATTTTCAATGTGTGCCCCTTGGCTTCCTAGTCCCAAACTAGGTGAACCTCAAAATAGTTTATCTAAAAATATATGTATCCTTTATGAAAAAAAACAGTTGAGGTCACGTAGTACTCGTCACGAGCTTTCTAACGAGCTATTAAGCTCAAAAAACGGACTTCGGATGAAAAAGTTATGAGCGTTCAGGCCTTGGGGGGTAAAAACTGATAATCAGGTTTTCCTTCAGATATGAGCTAAGGGGTCTCCTATGAGTCTAATGGTCCAAAAATTTCTCAAAAATACCCTCAAATTTGGTCAAAAATTGGAGCCCAAAATTTGCGATGGGGGTGCACAATCGCGATGGTCTGGGACCGTCGCGATGGTTCGAGCGAACCGTCGCGATGGCGTGGAATTTGGACAATCGCGATGGCCCGAAAAAGTGAACCGTCGCGATGGCCCGATGTGAACGATCGCGATGGCGTGAGGTCGAACCGTCGCGATGGTCCGAAATGAACGATCGCGATGGCGTGGAAATGGACCGTCGCGATGGTCCGAAAAATGAACCGTCGCGATGGCGTGATCAAGCGGACAATCGCGATGGCGCGGTCAACGGTCAAAGGTGGACAATCACGATGGTCCGAAGTGAACCGTCGCGATGGTCCGCGATGCGATGGCTTGAGCCAATCGCGATGGTCCGGTTTTGGGCTGTCGCGATGGTCCGAAAAATGAACCGTCGCGATGGTCGATCGTGACACGTGGCACTGTCGTGGCGATGGCGTGGGCCAATCGCGATGGTCCGGGGTCAGCTGAACAATCACGATGGTCCAAGTGGACCGTCGCAATGGCTCAAGTGAACCGTCACGATGGTCCGAAAAATGCGAACCGTCGCGATGGTCCGGCCGAGCCGTCGCGATGGCTTGAGCCAATCGCGATGGTGCGACACAATCGCGATGGTCTGAGCCAATCGCGATGGTCCACCAAACAACGAATTTTTGAAATGCAGCTGTGGTTCCGTGTATGCGCAGGGATCGCCTACCTCGTGGTGTGGTCGCCTACCTCAAAATCCGAAAGTTGCAGACCATCGCGATGGTCCGCCACAGTCGGAAATTTCTGACAGAAAGTACATTTTTTACCTTTTGGAAGCTTTCCTGATGCTCTGAAGCTCTGTACCTGCAAGAAAACTCAAGAAAACACAAGCACAAAAATTCTCTCTCGCTCTCTCGCATGCACAAATGAGGGGAAATGAGGTGAATGGGTGGATATGGTGAATTTTCTGATTTTTTTGGAGATGAAGATGATGATGCGATGATGAAGATGGAGTGTGGGGGAAGTGAAAAACACTAAAAACTAAGTAAAAACAACAACAAAAACTGAAATTTTTACCTTCCAACGCCACTTCTTGCTATACTCTTACCATCACACATTCGTCCTAGACTCGATCCCCGGCAATGGCGCCAAATTTGGTGTTGCTCTAGCACAATGGTAAGTACCACGTTAAGAAGCTTCACCTCCTTAATGTCAATCCGTGGGAGAGGTAGGAGTGATATGAAGATCGTGAACGTGAGATGATGTGAGAGTGAAGGTGCGAAGCACAAAGATGCACACACACATACACACACACAATGAAGAGACAAGCAAGACACAATGGAAGGTGGGAAATTAGCTCTATTACTCAAGAATACTCTTACAAGCTCAAGCTAGCTCTAAGCTCACACTAACCAAAATGAACCAACCTCAAAAATGAGCTCTCTAGCTCTTTTTATAGTTTCTAGACTAGTTTTGACCGGTTTCACATCTAGTGACCGGCCTAGTTAAAAAATAGGTCCTAGATGCTATTTGGAAGGGTAAACGATGTCTAAAAATAACGAAAATTGGTACGCCCATTCTACGTAAGCTCCTCAAGCTCGAGGACTCCTCGGCTTGCACAAAATGGAGCTATGGATTACAAAATGGGGTTTTGTCTATATTACATATGTTACAAGAGTGATGAAAATCACTGTTGGATGTTTGAAGAAGTAATAAAAATATAATTGTTTTGAAAAAATGATCCGACTGGCTCCCTGCTCCGTCTTTACATGCTTCCATGTCGTCTGTGCCTCTGACTGTGCCTCTGACTGCTTCCAACACATATTGGCTCATCAATATGAGACCAAGAACCACACTAGGATACAGAATTTAGAAAAGCACTTGGCAAATGAAAAGCATTCTGATTCTGAAAAGGCTGAAGATTTTATCAAACGGATAAAACATCTTCAAGATCAATTGGTTGCAGTTGGTGTTGTTATAAAACCAAAAGAGCTGGCTTGAAGATGTGTATGTGTTCTTCTAGCAAAGTATGATGGATTAGTACCAAGCCTTAACACTCAAGTAAGACCAACTCCGCTTACTTTTGAAGAGTTTTGTGTGATGCTTTTAGAAGAAGAGATGCGGCTCAAGAATCGGCAAAGTACAAGTGATGCTGCATTCTCAGCAAATGCAAAAGGTAAAGGCTCTTCTGATGGATCAAAGAAGAAGCCAGAGAAGAAAAAGTTCACAGGAATTTGCTTCTATTGTGAAAAGAAAGGCCATGCCATCAAGGATTACAGAAAGAAGCAAGTTGATGAACGGAATGGGACTTTAAAATCATCGTGGAAGAACAAAGAGTCTGCAAACAACACAAAGCTGGAACTTTGGGTAGCTATTGAAGAGGTATGCTCATCTGCTCAAGCTCGTGTTGATGAACCATGGATTTTAGATAGTGGAGTTTCTTGCCATATGACCAGTAAAAAGGATTGATATAGTTCCCTAGTGCCTTTGCGGGAATCCATCAATGTAGTGGTGGGAAATGACTCCAAGTGTCCAGCCGAAGGAACTGGAACCATCTCTTTTATCACTTCTCCAGGTGTTGAGAAAAAGTTATCCGATGTTCTCTATGTACCTACACTTAAAAGAAATTTGTTGTCAGTTTCTACAATGACAGATCGTGGACTTGAAGTTCACTTCAATAAGAGTGGTGTAGAAATCATGGATTCATCAGGTAATGTTGAAGGTAAAGGCATACGACGGGATAACTTATATGAGTTAAGTGCTTTAACTACTACAGAAGATAAAGATGTAAGCAGGTTATGGCACCAACGATTTGGGCATCTCGGATTTGCAGTTTTAAAGGAGATGCAAAGAACAGGGATGGTTGCTCATTTGCCTGCATTTTCAGAGTTGGAGGAACCTTGTGAAGCTTGTATGATGGGCAAGCAACAATGAAAGGCATTTCCAAGAGAGACCAGCAATCGATCTCAAGCTCCTCTATAGTTGGTATATGCTGATCTCTACGGTAAAATGTCTACACCTGCTTTAGGAGGATCTTTCTACTTCTTGCTATTAGTTGATGATTATAGTAGAAAGATGTGGGTTTATTTCATTCGAGAGAAGGCTGATGCTTTTGAAAAATTTAAAACATGGCATAAGTATGTGAAAAATGAATCAGGAAGGAAACTGAAGAAATTCAGAACAGATAGAGGAGGTGAATTCTTGTCAACAAAATTGAATAATTACTGTAAGGAGCATGGTGTGAAAAGGCAACTTACCATAGCTCATACACCTCAACAAAATGGCATTGTTGAGTACAGGAACAGGACAATAGTTGAAATGGCTTGTTGTATGTTAAAGACTCAAAACATGCCTGATTCATTCTGGGCAGAAGCAGTCAATACAACAGTCTACATCCTCAATCGAAGCTACACAAAAGCACTGAAGGGGATGACTCCTCAAGAAGCATATTTTGGTAAAACGCCTTCAGTTTTGCATTTCAAAATTTTTGGTTGTTTCTGTTATGCACATATTCTTGATTCAACAAGATCAAAGTTGGATTCAAAAAGCAAAAAGTGTGTCTTCCTAGGATATAGTGAAGAGTCTAAAGCATACAAGTTGTGGGATCCTGAGGTGTTGAGAGCAGTATGGGCACCCAAGGACTGAGGAGATAAGGAAGCCAGCGGAGAGAGTCAGAGCAAGGCGAAGGATTAAGTAGATAAAGTAGTCGACGCAGATCTGGCAGATAGGCCTTCAAATTTTTCCAAATCAACATCTTTATAACAGTGATTTTTATCACTAACCATCATTGTAAATACCATTTCATATTTTCGTAGCTCCATTTTGTGCAAGCCAAGGAGTCCTTGAGCTTGAGGAGCTTTAGAAGTACCTACATATCAATTTTCGTATTCTTTAGACTCCGTTTAAGCCCTCAAATAGGCCCTGGAACCTAATTTTTAGCAGGACACTAGGTCTGGACAGGGCCAAAACCTAGTCAAAAACTATAAATAGAGCTAGAGAGCTCATTTTTGGGGCTAGCTTGTAATTGATCTAAACTTGTATGAGCTTTTTGAAAGTAATCTAAAGAACTCCATTGCTTCTCACTCTTTGTCTTACTGTGTGTGCACGTGTGTGTATATGTGTGTGCATGTTGGTGTGCTTCTCACTCACACACTTGTGCCTTCACTTGCTCGAGGTTTTCATACCATCCTCACGTCTTCCCGGATTGACATTAAAGGAGGTGCTACTCATCACTGTGCTACACCAAATTTTGGCGCCGTTGCCGGGGATCGAGCTTTGAGGACGAGCGTGTGATGGTAAGACGTAGAGTTGTGACGTTGGCGTTGTAGGTAATTTCTTTACTTTTCCTTATTTTTCTCGTCCTTACTTCATCATCATCATCATCATCATCATCATCTTCCACATCCATCTCCATCATCGCAAAAATTTTAGTTTTTTGACTATATCTCCTTCCTCCTTTCATTTCCCTCATTTCACTTGTGAGAGAGAGAGAGAGAGCGAACTGTTGTGTGCTATTTTTTGCATGTTTCTTGAGTTTGCTTGCAGGTATTGGCTATCCCATCATCCCCAGCATGCTGCACAGGTACGAAAATGTGCAAAACTGTCTCTGTGTCGCAAGTTTCTGTCAATCGTGATTGACACAAAACTTCTTCTTTTGGTAAAACTGAGTGCACCACAGTAGACTAGAGACCTTGCACTTCACAAATCCACAAAAATTTCAAAAAAATTTGCATTTTCTCTGTCCATCGTGATTGATAGCATCAATCGTGATTGACACTGTCCATCGCGACGGACAGCCAGTCCATCGCGACTGACAGACCTCGACGGACACGTGTCCATCGCGACGGACACCCCTGCCCATCGCGACCAACAGAAAAATCGCGACTGATACCTGTCCATCGCGAGTGATACCTGTCCATCGCGACTGATACCTGTCCATCGCGACTGATACCTGTCCATCCTGACTGATACCTGTCCATCGCGACTGACACCTGTCCATCGCGATTGACAACAGCCCATCGCGATTGACACCAGCCCATCGCGATTGACACCAGTCCATCGCGATTGACAGGCCACGACGGACAGCGCTGTCCATCGCGATTGACAGCCCAATCGATCGTGATTGACAACCATTTTTGGCTAAATTTTTAGGGTTTTTTTTTTAATTGAAGATTTTGGCTAATTTTGGACATGGATAATGGACTCTAGAGCACATAAGGAGGCTAAAGGCAAATAGCCCGAGGAAAACCTGTTGCCCTGTTGGCCTGTTTGAACCCTGTTTTAATCCTTGAAGCCTAAACCCACCATACCGCTAGGATTATTAGATAGGGTATTTTGAAGTTGACCATACCCCTAGGTAGGAAAAATGAGGGATCCTTGGGATTATTTTCCATAAAGGCAAAGGATAATTTGGTCTGTGAGTTACATGCATGAAAGTGGTCTATTGTGTCATTTGAATCTAAGTCTTGAGCTAACCGTGGGACTTTTACAGGTCCAGTAAGAGCACTTGAGGGCATTCTAAGCAAGAGTAAGTGCAAGCTTGGGAACACGCATCCTGGGCACACCAGGGCAACAACACAAGGAAAGAAACTCAAGGTTGGAAAATCCTCAACACCCTCTATCAATTCATAGCATAGGCTAAGTGCAGGAAGTGCTAGGAGTAAGTCAGGGCAACAATAGGCATCAATCAAGTTGAAGACTACCTATGCACTCAAGTTGAAGATTAAACATAATCTCTTCGTGATGCGATAACCTTAACGGAAAGAATCTAACGTGGAACGATCAACTTACAGTGTGAAAATTAACTCAAATATTCCTGACGACGTGATTTCTGACAAGAGCATAAACACGGTAACCACTAAAAAGAATCAAGTAACTGATACAAAAGAACTCAGCAACGAGGTTGTACTTGGGCAAATTTGGGCTATTCAATTAGGCTTATGAACCTTAGATCAGGGCGATATCTAGGGAGAGATAGACAAAGTCTTAGGTCTTCAAAGGCTAGTGTCAACCACACTGCTAGGTCTTGGGCCCAGCAGTTGAGCCACCACTCATACTACCCTAGCTCTGAGACTAGTGAATCAGAGATGTCTCAAGGCATGAACCGACCTACGGGAAGTTCAGGAGTGCCATACTTGCACAGGGTAGAAGGCCCGTACAAGACACAACTGGAATACCTTAGGACCAACCGATTAGGTGCTAGCATCTATGAGGACGGCCTAGGAAGATCCGTGGTCCAAATAAAAAACCCAGACCAATCTATTGGGCTAGAGCACCCTGCTGTCAAGTTTGAAAATGGTGCATACCTTGATAAAGAGGGAACCATATACGTGGTCACTAGTTGATGGAGAGTGTTAATCTCCAAAAGAACAAGTTAACCTTGAATTTAGATCACCTCTATATCAAGATTAACCTTAGACTCCACCAAATTTAGAGATCATTCACCAATTTATCAGAAAATTGATTATTCTGAAAAATTCAACTTCTTCAGAAAAGTCTGCTGCAGATTAATCACTCATTGACTAATCAATTCTGTAAAGTTTTTGACAAAACTTTGCACAACACTTCGCCTTGAGATTGCGCAACTTTACCAAGTCAAATTTCTCAAAATGATTGAGTACACACTGAGAAATGTGTGAAACACTTTACCTATGTCTGAAACAGCTTCTCTGCAATGGCAACTTTGACACCTGCAACTTCTTAGCACTGGTTCTCACAATGTCGAACCCGTTTGATCAAGATCTTTTAGCCATAGATGGCTTACCTCTCAACTTAGATTTTGAGCCCTCACTTGTGTAAAACTTTACACTGTGGACTGAGCAATGACCATTTCTTTGAAGATGAAATGTGCGCCAGTTCTGACGACTCTTAGAACATTTTCATATATGAATGTTCCTAGACAAAATTCTCTCAGCCTGATTGCAATTAACCTCTCAAATTCTAGCCATAGATAGATTAGCTATGGACTTAGATATGTGCAGAAGGATTTCTCAAAAGATTAAACACAGAAGGAGAAGACAGCTAAACATCGGGCGCAAGTTTTTCGATTTCTTCATAAAAATTACATCTAAGTGAGGATAGACAATTCACTCACTTTCCATGTGTCTAATGACACTTCTTACAACTCATTCCTCTCTACCTATTCTCTATTCTTCTTCTGCTCTCTTTGCCCGACATTTCCCAACATATTTATAGATGAATATATACAAGTGTATGACTAGACAAAAGTATATGTCAGCTAATGTACATATGTGTACACATCTTTGGATTTTCTGAATATGTCCTTCCTTCAACCTTCTGAATTTATTCTCTTCTTGACTCCTTGACTTCATTTCTTCATAATCCTTCAATTGATGATTGTCATGCACCAACAGCTCCCCCTCAATCATTAATTGAGGTTCTTCTCTATCTTCTTGATTCCTGCCATATCCTTGAATCTTTGTAGCTTTGGTCCATCTAGACTTTTTGTCATCATATCTGCAAGTTGATCTTTTGTAGGAGTGTGTATGACTTCAATCTCCTTCTCAATGACCTTCTCTCTCAGAAAATGATACTGTATTTCAATATGCTTAGTTTTAGCATGAAACACAGGATTAGCTGCCAAATATAAAGAACTCATGTTGTCTCCACAAACAATAGGAGTACTTTGAACAACATCAAAAACTTTCATAAGTGTCTTTAGCCATATTACCTCTTTTGCAGCTTCCACCATACCTTTATATTCTGCCTCTGTAGATGACAAAGCAACTGTATGTTGCTTCTTAGAACACCATGAAATCAATTTGTCTCCTACATAACATAAGTATCCATGTGTTGATCTTCTATCATCCACATTACCTGCCCAATCTGCATCACTATATATCCTCACTCTTGTGTCAGAAGTAAATCCATAGTACAACCCTTCTCTGAGTGTACCCTTGATGTACCTAAGTACTCTTTGTCCTGCAATCCAATGTTCCTTTCTAGGACAATGCATAAATTGTGAAAGCACACCAACTGCATATGACAAATCAGGCCTTGTCAATGTAGCATAAATCAAGCTACCAACCAAACTTTGATAGAGTTTCATATCTCTAAACTCTTCTCCTCCAAACCTAGACAATTTATGATTCACTTCCAAAGGTGTAGGTGCAACCCTGCAATCTTCCATTTTAAATTTGGTTAGCAAATTTTTAAGATACCTTTCTTGAGTCACATATACTCCATGTTGAGTATAAGAAATCTCCATTCCCAAGAAGAATGATAGGTTCCCCAAATCACTAATTTTGAACTCTTTCTCCATCTGCTTCTTGATCATTTGTATTCCTTTATCATCTGTTCCTGTAAGTATTATGTCATCAACATAAATACAAACATAAATGAACCCATCTTCACTTGCTTTGACTAGCAAGCTACTATCTGCCTTTGATGCTTGAAATCCAAGATCATTCAAGAATTTTACAAGCCTATAATTCCATGCCCTTGGGGCTTGCTTTAATCCATACAAAGCTCTCTTGAGCTTACACACATAATTTGGATTCACTTGATCTTTGAACCCATCTGGTTGCTCCATGTAAACTTCATCTGAAATATAACCATTCAAAAAAGCATTTTTAATATCTAATTGAGACAACTTCCAACCTTTGCAAGCAGCAATTGCAATGAGGGTTCTGATTGTTGTCATCTTTGCCACAGGACTATAAGTCTCATCATAGTCCACTCCATATGTCTGTGCATACCCTTTCACAACAAGTCTAGCTTTGTATCTAGACACACTTCCATCTGCAAATCTTTTTGTTTTGTAAACCCATTTACATCCAATAATTTTCTGGCTATTACGTTTAGGAACCAGATCCCAAGTCTGATTCTCTATCAATGCATCATACTCCTCTTGCATGGCTTCTTCCCAATTTCTCTTGCCTTTGGCTTCATCATATGTAGATGGATCTTCATCTGCTTTTATCAAATAAGCATAATCTTTAGTAGTCAAGAATGAAGTGTCATAGCTATACCTTGTAGGTTGCCATTTGTGCCTAGTTGACCTCCTAACTTCTGCACTTCTTGAAGTTTCTGGTTCATCACATTCTGGATCAAACCTCGGCCTCTCTTCAACTTCAACCTGTACTTCCTTGTTCTCACTTTCATCAAATAATTGAATCTTTGCTTTACCTTTTCTTTGTTCCACTACTTCTTCATCATCTGCATGTACATTATATTTACCTGCATACCAAGTACCTTGCTCATCAAATGTAACATCCTTGGATACAATGAATTGCTTTGTGGATGGACTCCACAACCTGTATCCCATTTGTTTATCATCATAACCAATGAATACATACTTTTCTGCCTTAGGCTCCAACTTATGCCTCAATTGAGATGGCACATATGCATATGCCAAACATCCAAATATTCTACAATGATCCAAGGTAGGTTTCTTACCCCACCAAGCTTCATATGGTGTCATACCTTGCAAAGCTTTACAAGGCAATCTATTGACCAAATAAGTAGTTGTGTTTACAGCCTCTGCCCACAAATAATTTGGACAATTCTTCTCTTTCATCATGGACCTTGCAAACTCAACAAGAGTCCTATTTCTTCTTTCTGCTACCCCATTTTGTTGAGGAGAATACCTGCAAGTAACTTCTCTCTTTATACCTGCATTCCACAAATAATCATTGAATTCATTTGAAAAATACTCTCCCCCTCCATCTGACCTTAGTCTCTTTAATTTTTGACCTGTAATCCTTTCTGCATATGTATGATAGTGTTTAATGTATTAAACACTTCTGACTTTTCTTTAATCACATAAATTGTGATCCACCTGGTAGCATCATCAACATATATGACATAATATCTTGAACCATTTATACTAAAGTCCTTTGAAGGACCCCACACATATGTATGCACCAATTCAAGTCTTTCTGAATACATAAACCCATGCTTGGAATAGGATTGCTTGTGAGCCTTACCTAATTGACATGCCTCACATCTGTATGTCATGTGTTGACCTGCAATGTTAGGCAATCCAAGCACTGAATCATTGTTAATCATTTCTTTAATACCTCTTTCATTAAAGTGTCCAAGTCTTTTGTGCCAAAGATCCAATTCTGACACCTTCTGCTCTCCATATGTGAACATAGCATGTCCAACATTTCCTTGTACCTTCAATGTGAAAAGCCTTCCTTCTTTCTTTCCTGTAACAACCTGTTTATACCCTTGACTAGGGTCTTCAACATAAACTCCATCATTTGTGAACCTTACCTCATATCCTTTTTCCACAATTTGACCTACACTGATCAAATTCTTTGGGATTGTGGGAACATAAAGAACCTTACTCAGAAGAGTGCTCCCATCCTTAGCTTTGACTGAACCAATTGACTTTACCTTATGCTTTGTATTATCACCTATCTGAACTGTATGATTAATTGCATTATGATCTAGGTCAGTCATTAAAGCAATATTTCCACTTAAATGATTACTACATCCTGAATCAATATAGAACACTCTCATGTCCTCATGTGAGGTTTCACATGTATTCATAATGAGAGTCGAGTCCTCCTTCTGATCTGATGCATAGTTGTAGTAGGTGTTATTATAGGATTGATTTTGGAAGCTTCTTCCTCCACCTCTTCCAAAAGAATTCCTACCACCTCTACCTCTGAAGTTTCCTCTCTGAAATCTACCACCTCTTGCTCTTTGATTAGAGTTTTGATAATTACCATTGTTTTGATTATTATGCCAACAATCATGAGATAGATGATTGGTCTTACCACATATCCAACAAGCTCTTGTATTATCTTTGTTGTTTCTGCCTCTTCCTCTACTTCTGCCACTTCCTTTTCCTCTTATGAAATTTGCTTGGTTTGATGTACCTTCTTCTTCACCTGATTGTTGCTTCCCTTTGTTAGCTTTCTTCTTGTCTTTAGAGTACATTGCATGACCTGCACTCTTATCAACATCTCCTTTGATATCATTCTCAAAAGTTAGCATATGACCTAACAATTGATTCAAATCAGGAGTAAAGTGATCTAATGAAAGTTCTGTAGATAAAATGAAAGGCTTCCACTTCTCATCTCCTCTTAGCCCTGTGAGTATTTGTCTTACCAATTTGTCTTCTTCAATGTCTTCATCCACTGCACCTAGAGAATCTGCAATGTCCTTCATCTTTGTCACATAATCAGAGATTGATTGTGAGGCCTTCTTCTTGAAAGTAGTAAATTCTGCCCATAGTGAAGCCTTCCTTGATTTGGTTGTGTTTTGGAAATGCTCCTCCAAAGCATTCCAAATGTCACATGCACTTTCAAGTCCTCTAATGTGAGGAAGCAAATAGTCATTGACTGCCATGTAGATTATGCTCCTTGCTTGAGCATCCTTCTTCATCCAATTCTTTAAATCTGACAATTCTTCCCTAGTTGGAACACTAGGATCTCTGAATTTAGGCTTCTCTTCTTCACCTGTAATGTAGGCTATCAAATCTTTGCTCATAAGATGAGCTTCCATCCTCATAGACCATGCAGGATAGTTCTCTCTATCCAACTTTTCAATTTGGAGACTATCTCCCATCCTTGCTTCACCTGTAGTCTCAAAACTTTATACTTTACAAGGAATAAATGTACCTTTACTTCGAGTCTTGCTTCTTCTGATCCTTCTGATGGCTTCAATGTGTCTACCTTCAAGTTTTCTTCAACCTTTATCCTTTTTCACCTTCAAGATGTAAAGATTTGTATTTCTGCAGTAGTCGGAGTCTTCTTCACTTCAATTTTGACACAACCTGCTCTGATACCACTGATGGAGAGTGTTAATCTCCAAAAGAACAAGTTAACCTTGAATTTAGATCACCTCTATATCAAGATTAACCTTAGACTCCACCAAATTTAGAGATCATTCACCAATTTATCAGAAAATTGATTATTCTGAAAAATTCAACTTCTTCAGAAAAGTCTGCTGCAGATTAATCACTCATTGACTAATCAATTCTGTAAAGTTTTTGACAAAACTTTGCACAACACTTTGCCTTGAGATTGCGCAACTTTACCAAGTTAAATTTCTCAAAATGATTGAGTACACACTGAGAAATGTGTGAAACACTTTACCTATGTCTGAAACAGCTTCTCTGCAATGGCGACTTTGACACCTGCAACTTCTTAGCACTGGTTCTCACAATGTCGAACCCGTTTGATCAAGATCTTTTAGCCATAGATGGCTTACCTCTCAACTTAGATTTTGAGCCCTCACTTGTGTAAAACTTTACACTGTGGACTGAGCAATGACCATTTCTTTGAAGATGAAATGTGCGCCAGTTCTGACGACTCTTAGAACATTTTCATATATGAATGTTCCTAGACAAAATTCTCTCAGCCTGATTGCAATTAACCTCTCAAATTCTAGCCATAGATAGATTAGCTATGGACTTAGATATGTGCAGAAGGATTTCTCAAAAGATTAAACACAGAAGGAGCAGACAGCTAAACATCGGGTGCAAGTTTTTCGATTTCTTCAGAAAAATTACATATAAGTGAGGATAGACAATTCACTCACTTTCCATGTGTCTAATGACACTTCTTACAACTCATTCCTCTCTACCTATTCTCTATTCTTCTTCTGCTCTCTTTGCCCGACATTTCCCAACATATTTATAGATGAATATATACAAGTGTATGACTAGACAAAAGTATATGTCAGCTAATGTACATATGTGTACACATCTTTGGATTTTCTGAATATGTCCTTCCTTCAACCTTCTGAATTTATTCTCTTCTTGACTCCTTGACTTCATTTCTTCATAATCCTTCAATTGATGATTGTCATGCACCAACACTAGTCACCCGGAGAGGACAGATGAATTCAGGAATGTGATCCCTGAGACGGACACAGATGACCTAGAACAAGGGAACGTAGGAGGGGAGCCCAGGACCCCTCGAGGGAAATCTGTTCTTACTAGAATCCTCAATCCCGAGTGGGTTCCCCAAGACAAGAAGAGCATAGATCTGCTTCTGAACCGAGAGACTGATGAAGCCTTTTGGAGGTATAAATCTGATCGGCCAATTGATATAGGAACAATCATGATCTATGAGTTTAAAGATCCAGATAGCCCAGGCAGAGTGACCTATCTAGATCACGCTTCAGAAAGGATCTTTGTGGTTACAGAACATGATAGACATGCTTACACTAGGATGGGTGAGTTTATTTTCCCCCAACCAAAATCTAACATGTCCTCTGGCCACCCGGGAGCTGGAACGTCCCATGCTCATGGAGTTCAGAGAGACATAAAGAGAGACAGACCTGAGGTAAGCTTTGCCAACTCCTTGGGAAGAGGAAGAACGAGAACGGAAACAAATAGAGTGGAACTTGAGGGACATAGAGCCCCAGGGAACCGAAGAAATGCGGATGAATTCCCTCTACCAAGACCAAGAGAGCACACGAGGACCCTGAGACCGACCCAACTAGTTAAGTCCATAAAAAACTACTTCGATGGCACTGGAGATCCCTACGATCATGTGGCTGAGTTCAGGCAAGTCTTGAGAGCTGAACAAGTGGAGGATCTATTCACGCAGTACAATGCCTTTGGTCTAACCCTTAGGAACACAACCCTTACGTGGTTTCAACCATTGAATGAGAGACAATTCAGGAGTATAGACCAACTCCTAGAGGCTTTCATTATTGAATTCTCTAAGAGTGGCATAAGACATAATACCTCCTCATTGATTCACAGCTTCAAGCAAACCCCTCAAGAGACTGTGAGACTTGCAGGAAGAAGATTTAGGCAATACCTTGAAAGATGCCCTGTTTTGGAGCTACCCACACCAGCTAAGCAAGTGGCTTTATTCTTGGATGGATTGCTAAGTACCAAATTGAGGTCATATGTGTATCTGAAGGACCCTAGGACTATAGAAGAGTGTGTACGCATGTGCATTGACATCGAGGATAACCTAGGGGAGGAGTTGGAGCTTTCCAAAATATACAAAGATTCAGATAGTGTCTCTAGCCTCTCTTCCACACAATCCACATCAATTGAGGAACTCGCTGAGAAAGTGGCACAAAAAATAGGTGTCTCTAGCAAACAAATCCCAAGATTTGCCCCAGTAAAGAGGTGCTATACTTGCGGTGGTGACCATGTGGTGAACGTGTGTCCCATTACGGCTCAACCCCAAGTAAATCCGAGTAGCCAATACTGTACCATAGAACGGAGATACACAAATCACACAGCACAAGACTGTCCATACAATAAGCAAGCAGTTAGGCAAACCTACCCTCAGCCATATCAACAGGGAAGATATCACAACCAATATCCACCACAGCAGTATGCTAGGCCCCAACAAACCTACCAACCACAATATCAAGCCCAGCAAAGGCCTCAGCCTGTGTTAGCCCAACAACCTACAGCTCCATCCAACGTGATCCCTGTAAAGTATGCAGCTGTAGAAGAAAACCTGAATAGGGCCATAGTGCCAGTAACCCCATTACTATTAGAAAGTGACCCCAGTGACCATAGTTTCAATTCTACACATGTTGACAACCCCCACGCGTACTACATGCGGTCTCCTGAACATGGTGAGTCCTACTATAGTGAAGAGCCAAATGAACCTAGTTGGGAGTCAGATTACACAAACGTCATGTATGCAAACTCCAACCCTAGACCTCAACCTAGACAAGTAAGACCCCCATTCCCTAGAGGACCATGCTACAGATGTCAGGGAGATCACCTCATTCGTGATTGCCCCATGCCTGTACCTACCCAAACCCAATCAGTGACGATCCAAGGCTTTTTCCAAGAGTGTGGAAAGGAGCATCTCTTACGAGACTGCCCTAAGAATCCTAATAATATGCTAAAAATCACTCCTATTAACGTTATTGGGTTAGTGGTAGATTCCACTGGAAGTGTCACTTCCACTACACCCGTACAGGTAGTCACTAGAGCTCAAGCATTGCAGCAAAACCAAGGGGTAGGCCAGGAAAAGAGCCTAGAGGCTAGTGAAACTGAGAGCATAACCAAGAAGAGGACTAGAGCTTGGAGAGATAATCGTGAAAGAATGAAAAGAAAATGGGCAAAGAAAATGAGTAACTTGAGGAAAGCGTAAGAGAAACCAAAGCCAGGATAACCGAACTCACAGCTCAAACTCCCTCTCACACTGTCCCACCTCCATCACCTCCACCATTCCCATCTCCATCCACCCCGCCTCACCTAAGCCCAGCACCCCCTAGAGTAGGATCAGTCCTAGCAGATCCCACTCCCGAGGACCTTAATATGATGCTTAAAGCCTATCAGATCAGAATCCAAGAAGGGCCAAACGTAACTGATCATGAAAAGTGTTACCCTAGAGTTGAACTAGAGCTAGAACGAACAAAATTTGTGCTAAGATGGTGGAATTGGCTCAGACCATGTTTGAAGCCAGTCGCCTATTTAACATCTCTAGTTCAACGAAGACACAGTTGCACTTTGATGGACTGTTAGAAAGAATAGAGAAGCTAATTGCACAATCAGAAAAGGAACCCGCCTCTCAACACAAGGACAAGGCAAGTGAAACGGCAGGTCTTCCTGCCCAGGAAGCCTATGTGCCTAACTCTACGGAACCAAACACATCATCTTCTATGAATCGGTTCACACCAGAATTCCTACGAGAGATTCAAGAAGACAAATGGGCTAAGGAAAGTGAAGTCCCTCCTCCCATTGAACTTGTGGATGATGCACATGACCAATTCCCACAAGACATCCCATCCATTTATGAGGAGCAGGAGAGCACCCACTCTCAGGAAAGATTAGACTTTGAGTCTAACTCTCTACAAGAATTACCCCACTTCACAGGCCCATGGGAAGCTAAGTCTACTTGTATGAGCACCCACGGTCATGGTACGAAATGAGGACTCAATCATACCTAGGAACACAGAGGTAGTGAAAAACACTAAAGTACAATGCAACCTCACCTTAGAAGAGCTACTCAAAGTAAGGCCAGAGCTATGGAAACATGTAGCCAAACAAGTACCAGAGATAGCAAAACCTCGTTCCCAGGTAGGATCCCAGAGAACAGTGCCAGAAATACCATTGGACAAGATAGGAGACATGAGTGAGGGCGAAGAGGGAAACACATATCTTCCTATCACCCATCAAGGATACACCACCAAGGCCATTCTAGACTCAGGCGCAGGTGTTGCAATTGCTACCACTTCCCTATGGAAGCGTTGGGGCAAGCCAACACTTAGGCCCACAAGGATGAAATTGCAAATGGCCGATGGTCACATAGAGAGACCCCTAGGGTTGTTAGAAGGAATAACTCTCACCACCTGTGGTGTTGAGTTCGAGCACACATTTGCTATATGTGATTTTAGCAAAAATCATGCCTATGAGATGATTTTGGGAAGACCCTTTATGCGACAGTTGCAAGTGGTACAGGATTGGGGAACCAATTCTTTGTACCTGCAACACTTAGGTGTTACGACCAAAGTGAATCTCAAAGATTACTCTCATAGAGATGTCCCTCCTATCCAATGGAATCCCATCCATAGAGCCAAAGATGATACAGAATCCGTGCATTCCATAGGGTCAGGATCCTCATGGATGCATGAAGACACCCACTTATGGATGTGCAAAGTAGCAGAAGAAGAAGAGAAGAGAGAAGAAGCCAGAGAGATAGGTGCAAAAGAAACACATAGATCAATTCAAGACCCAGCCTATGCGCCTGTAGTCTTTCCTGACGAAGAATTTGAACCCCACAGCTGGGCAGAAATCTTAGCAACAATGGATGTAGCCATCAATGAGGAACAATGGACGCCCCACTGTGATGAGGATGGCTATGACATTTCAGTTTTCTCCATAGAGCCAGTCATGGGAGAGGCAGTGTTAGAAGAATGCGAACCTAGCCCTGATGCAATTGAGGATGCGAGTGACTCCGATCTAGAGTCAATCATTATGGACCCACCTTTTGCATCAGATGAAGAATACTTCTATGAAGTAGAATTTCAACCCCAGAGGCATGGAGAGCTTACAAATGATATAAGGCTAGCCACACATGTAACCTCTAAGGAAGAAGGAAAGAAAAGGAAGAAGAAAGAAGTCACACCAGAAGAGGAAGAATCTTTGTTTGAGGTCGCGGAAAATTTTAAGAAGTATGAGATAGATGATAGGAGAGTCATGATTAGAATGCCTAAACGAGAGGCGCAATCGGGGGAGGCCTATGATAACAAAGAAACCACGAAGAAAGTAGTTGTAGCCATCAAGGAAGGAGAAGAAAGATGCACGTACATAGGCCATGACCTGATAGAAGAGGAAGAACAAGAGCTAATAGCCTTGCTAAGAGAATACAGAGATGTATTCGCTTGGAGTTACAAGGACTTGAAAGGTTTGGACCCTGACATATGCTCACACACCATCCCCATGACCTTAGATGCAAAACCCTCTAAGCAAAAGCCATATACATATAATGATAATTATGCTGCCAAGATCAAAGAGGAGATAGATAGACTGGTTGAAGCTAGATTTATCTATGAAATTGAGCACACTGAGTGGGTATCCCCCATCGTAGTGGTGCCCAAGAAAAATGGAAAGCTGCGTGTATGCATTAACTTGAAGAAGGTTAATGCAGCCACAATTCGAGATAACTATCCACTTCCTATCACAGAGCATCTCTTAGAAAGAGTAGCAGGCAAGGAAGTGTACAGCTTCCTCGATGGATTTTCGGGCTACAATCAAGTAGCCATAGCTCCAGAAGATCAGCATAAGACGGCATTTGCCACTGAATGGGGCATATTTGCCTTTAGAGTAATGCCATTTGGGCTTACCAATGCACTAGCAACCTTCCAGAGGCTGATGTGCCATGTATTTAAAGAGTTCCTGAGGAAGAACTTAGAAGTCTATGTTGATGATCTTTGTGCTCATTCCAACATCAGACAAACCCATATTCCTGAACTCAAACAAATCTTTGACAAATGTAGAGAATATCAAGTCTGCCTAAACCTAGAAAAGTGCTTTTTCATGGTCAGGCAAGGCAAGATTCTAGGACACATAGTGTCAAAGAATGGCATATCAACTGATGAAGAGAAAGTGAGAGCCATAGCCGAGTTACCTAGGCCAAAGAACATCAAGGAAGTACAGGCTTTCATGGGACATTGTGGTTACTACTGCCGGTTCATTCACATGTATGCTGTCATTGCAAAGCCCATGTACGAACTTCTGACTAACTTTGAGTGGATTGATGAATGTGAGAATTCCTTCAATGAGCTTAAACGGCGATTATGTTCAGCACCAATCTTAACCACACCAGATTGGAATAAGCCTTTCCATGTTCATGTGGATGCATCCAATTATGCTATTGGGTGTGTACTCGCGCAACCTACTGGTGAAGGTAATATGGATCTTCAAATTGCCTATGCTAGTAGAAAATTGAATGCAGCTGAACGAAATTATACAACCACCAAAGGAGAAGGATTAGGCATGGTATATGCAGTTAAAAAGTTTAGACATTATTTGCTTGAAAATAAGTTTAAATTTTTTACTGACCATCAGGCACTGCTATATCTCGTGAACAAGCCATGCAATACAGGTAGATTAGTAAGATGGTTTCTCTTACTAATGGAATATGACTTCGAGGTTGTGGTAAGGAAAGGTAGGACTCACTTGAGAGTAGACCATCTCTCTAGACTCACATCTGGAGAAGCTCCACAAGGAGTGTCAAATGACCTTCCTGATGCTTACTTGTTTAATTTGGAAGTGGTGCCACAGTGGGCTAAGCCACTAGTGCCAGTATTGACATACGGGCCTAACCATCCAGTAATAAACACACAGGATAGAGAGGTAGTAAAAGCCCAAAAGTATCACATCATGGCAGGAAGTATGTACAAGCACACAGATCAAGGGATCTTGGCTTGTTGTGTGGAAGAGGATGAGTACACTAAATGGTTGCAATTAGCACATGTAGGTGCATTAGAGCAACACTACTCAAAACAACGAACCCTACAGACACTAAGGAGACTTGGAGTGCATTGGCTGACTATGGAAGCTGATGTCCAAAAGTTGTGCAAGGAATGCCCAATCTGTTGCACTAAACCACCTGTGGAACATGCCACTCTTTATCAAGTGTCCATAGTGCCAGATTGGAGTGAACCACTAGTATCCTTCCTGAGGACGAAAACATTCCCTCTAGACATGACCCTGGCTAGGAAAAGGAGTTTAGAACAAGAAGCCCTGGATTACTCACTCATTAGTGATAATTTATACAAGCGTGGTAAAGATGGTTACCTCAGATTATGTGTCCATGAGAGCGAATACCTCAAGATATTAGAAACTGCTCACCAGGGTGTAGCAGGAGGACATTTTGGACGAGATCGAGTGATTAAAGCCATACTATTTGCAGGTCTCTGGTGGCCGACTCTTCACATGGACGCCTATACACATGTGAAGAGGTGTGACGTCTGTCAGCGAGCTCAGCCTCCTATACGCAAAGATGAGATGCCACTGAAACCCATGATGGGTGGACGAGCATTCTCTAAGTGGGGAATAGACTTTGTAGGCCCTATTAATCCCCCAGCTAAGGGTTCCCATGCAGAATATATCATCGTTGCTACAGACTATCTAACAAAGTGGGTAGAGGTAAAAGCTACGACAAAGAATGATGCTCAGACAACTGCTAAGTTCCTATTTGAGAATGTGTTCACAAGGTACGGGCTACCTATAGAGCTAGTAAGTGATAGGGGCACTCACTTCTTGAACGAAGTGATTGAAAATCTACTCCAAGAATTCTTGGTAGTTCATAAGAGGTCTGCCCCCTACCACCCACAAGCTAATGGGCAAGCCAAAAGCACAAACAAGATTCTGTGCAATGTGTTGACCAAATTAGTGAATAATAAACGCTCTGATTGGGAACTACACCATGTTGTTTGGGCATACCGATTCGCCTACAAAAACGGTACTCCAAGCCACCCCCTTTCAGATGGTGTTTGGCCAAAATGCAGTGCTACCATTGGACTTCTTAATACCTACATTGAAGGTAGCACAAGAGCACGAATGGACGGGTCATGAACTCTCCTCTAGACTTTTTGACCTCATGTGAAGGATAAGGGCTTGAAAGTAGGAGATCTAGTTTTATTCTACACATTGAAACAACACGCAAGGAAGTTAGAAAAGAGAGGCTACGGACCTATGATCATAAATAGGATCTCCACAAGTGGAGCAGTACAACTAGCCATGTTAGAGGGTGATGTTATCCCGAGCTACATTAGCGGATGCAGAGTCAAGTTATGACAGGAACCTCTGACGAAAGAGATGCTAAGTCGACTCAACACTGCTAAGAAACGCAAAGAAGAAGAAAAACGAATTCGCGAAGAAGCTCAAGCAGAAGCATTGGAACGCATCCGGAGAATGAAGATGAGAAGACAAGGTAGAGAGCAACCTAGGACAGATGCATATGCAGATCAAGGATATCATGTGGCTATGTGTGAAGTTTCGGGTATCAGCTCTCATAGGATAATTGATCGACATCCTTTTAGAACCTTAGAGATAGGACAAGGAAAGGGTGCAAGGACTATAAGAGCCTTGATTGACTCAGGTGCAGCCACTAGTGCTGTTAAATTTGCGTACTGTCAAAAGTTGAAATTAACCGTCAATCCTATAGAAGCATATCTCATAGGATTGGGAGGTGTGGAAACCCCTTGTATGGGCGAGTTGGAACTTCCCCTCTATATTCAAGACGAAGCAATGACAGTCAAAGTACTAGTGTGTCAAGATGAGGACCTCACTGAGCCTCTTGTCTTGGGTAAGGACTGGATCTATGATCATGCAGTCAACCTAAACCTAAGAAGTGGACTTCTTCAGGTATGGGTAAATCATAGTCGAATTACAGTTGAATTGGAAAATGAGGCACTCAAGGAACTAAGTAAGGCACGAACTCCTGGTCCTTCCAGGGGTGCACATGAAGTTGACAATGCTATTCTTGTCCAAAACTGTATGATGCAGAACGAGGATTGTCTCAACAATGGAGTCAAGGATAAGATGGCACTCCCTTCTTTCCCAAAGACCAGAGGGATGCAACAACCAAAGGCAGATCAAATACAGAAGGAGCAGAGTACCACCTATACTGGAGGCCAAAAAAACGTGCGAAGCAGAAGGTCTCAGCTGTTGAAACAAGTGTGGGTGCGGAAAGGAGAAAACCCTGTTGCGACCACGCCAACCCCACGGCTAAAACCTCTTATTAGTAATCAACAACACGACACTAATAAGAAGTCTTTCATAAATTCTTCTACGAAAGTAAAGTCTATTTGGGTACCCAAGAAGTCGATGAAGGCCAGCCCACAATCACGACAAATCTGGGTGCCTAAGGCTTGCTTGCGGGCTCAAATAGCTACACCGAGGCCACACCCGGTACAACATGTTTCACTCACTCGAACATCAGATTCCCATTCTTACACATCACGCACAAACACATATTCTTCCATGAGCACAAGTAGAATCACTTGTAAATGGGTCCCTAAAAAGCCTCATTTTCAAGCAGATACTCCTATCAAACTCTCCAGAGTCTCCACAAAATAAAGATCAAAACCCATCCATTGCATTTGGTAGCCTAAAACTTGTAATAAACCCCCGGACCCCAGGTGTAAATCCATGCCCACCTACTAACTACATCACTCTCACACTACATCATTCCACTTAGCTCCTAGGTCTACCCAATTCCTAACTACACACACAAGCACCGCGCACTCACTGACTGACTGACTTATCACTAAAAGCTCATGTTAATGTTGTAACGGGGACACAGTGTCATTTTTGTGTCCATTGCACTGTTAACATTTATTCATATATTCTCACAGAACCGGCTGCGAATTTTTCAACATGGCTGAGGCTGCAGGAACAAGCTCTCAAGCAGGAACGAGCCAACAAGTGGTGGATTTAGATAGTTTACCCATTTTGCCTGAGACAAATGAAAGACCAGAAGAGTTGCAGGCCATCAAAATCATACCAGTAGCGGACCCCCCCAGTGGCCATACCATGCCTGTAGGAAAAGCTTCCCACTGGTTTAGTGAAGTTGCAGGACCCTTGGGAGAGGGATCATACCTATGGGAATCAGAGTTGGAATTCAATGGGAAGCAGGGTAAATACCATTTCTTTACAAGGGAATTCGAGAAGTTATAAAATGTAGAAGGTCTACGCTCGGTGTGGGAGAAGGCAAGATTGGATGCCTACTTCAGTGCTCGGCTCCCAAAGCCTAACTTCATGCGATGCTACTATCTCATCAATACCTTAACTCCAAGCAAGACCCCGAATTCATATTCCAACAGAAAAGGAGACCCTCGTGCCTGATTACATGAAGAATCGAACCCTCACTAAACTCAAGGACATGGTGTCCATGACGCCTAATATTGCAATACACCTCCGCATGTGCATGCAACACTTTTCTTTTCTCGCCCAAGATAGATTCACCATGCCACCCAAAAAGATATGGTTTAGTTTGTATCTAGCACAGACACAGAGCCTCACCATCAACTTACCCCACTGGATAATTGATCATATACACCTAGCCCACAAACGATGGCCGCGGAAGCATGTTTTATATGGATGTTGCGCTCTGACTCGAATCATTTATAGATGTTTGGCCTACGACATCCCTATTCAACGAGCCCTGATGTGGAATCGAGTGGAGCAGTTCAGAGGTAGGACATCCACTGGACCCCCTTCTAAGAAGATGAGAGGAACTATCCAAGTCCCTTGTGCTCAACCACGTGGAGCCACCCTAACACCGGATGTTACCCCTCCACCCCGAAGAGTCCGACCATTCACACTCCGACTTCCAAGACGCAACACCGATGGTCCTAACTTGATATTTCCTCCCATCCCAACCGACCTTGAATTTCCTGGTGGTGCACCTTTGGAAGAACTCGCGAATGAAGACTTTGAACAATTATTACAAGATGTAGAGCTGGAGGCAGAAGAGGCACAACAAGTGGAGAATGTGCAAACGCAGGCAACAACCTCCCAAGTACCTGTCACCACAGTTGAAGTGGATGAAGAGGATGATGAAGATGAAGAACAGGAGGAAGATGAGGAGGAGTATGATCAAGAGCATCATGATGAGCAACAAGAAGTGCCAGAACTTGTAGGTGCACCTGCATATATAGCTCAACTACAAAGGTTATACGACACAATCAAAGCAGTCCAAGAAAGGCATCAACTCTCTCTTGTGTCAGGTCAAGCTTTGATGCAAGAAATGCTATCAGACACCCTCAAATTAGTATCAGAATCTTTAGGAGTTCCGGAGGCTGTCCACACTGTAGTCTTCTAGTCCGTGAGGTATGACAAACGCAGAGTCGACACATTACCACGAGTAGGTAAGACTATAAGGATGCCCGTCACAGAACAAGAAGTAACCATTGAAGCCACAGCTACCCCCACCACCACCATTGACCTCTCTGCTGAAACCTTCGTTCAGACATCACCCATCTCACCCCAGCACCCCCCATCACCACCTTCTCCACCCCCACCACCACCTCCCACCATGGAAGAAACGGCAGTCATCACCTCTATCTTCACTTATAACCCAAACTCATTCACATCATTCTCATTTCGAGAACCCAGCTCACAAGACACCCTCTTCTCCTTCATCACCAATCCCTTGTACACCTCAACCCTTCTATCCTTCGAACCCATAATTGGCCATCCCATAATTCCAAGTGTGGTTGGAAACCCGACACCCACAGAAGGCACCCTGTGTTTCCCAGCCTATCCCCTAATACGGATACCTCCATTCCATGACCCTCCCTTCCCAGCTGTCCCCTACACCTCATTCAACCTAACCGCACCACCCCAGCAACCATCCTTCGTGGCGCAGTCCATCAGCACTCCAATGTTTCAGAGGCACATTTCCCCGATGTTCACAACGACATCAATCTACACGAACACCACACTCACTTCACCTACCATGCCCAGCTACATGGTAGCCCCTGTACACACCACTATCTGACCCAATGGACATTTCACCCACCACAACACCTCTCCCCACAATTCCACCCTCTCCCCCTCCACTACCCCCCACCTCACCACTCAACACATCATTAGCAGACACATCATTCACTACCTCCCTTCCCATTCCCACCTCCCCTGCATTCCAAACTTTTCCCCTTGCATCTCATAATGTAAATAGCACGTTCACTACATTACTTCAGTGTGCACATCAACTACAACAAGAATACCATCAATTGGAAGAACGCACTGTTGCCCTCCAAGCAGAATCTCAGCGTCTACAAGCTAGAGTCAACACTCTCGAAGATGATTACCAAACGCTTCTCTCAGAACATACCACCTTACAACAGGCTCACACAGAATTGGAATCGAAAATTTCGACAGTGGATGATCAAGCAGTGAAGGAACTGGAAAGTATGCTCGAGTCCCAAATGATATCCAATGCTACACTTAGACGCAATCTTGGGCTATTAAGAAAGCATATGGCAGCAGCACTAGAAGAGAACAAGAGGCTTCAGCAACAAAACCAAGACAACTTTGAAGCGGCTATGGAAGGAACTGCAGGAGCAACCATTAGCCCTACCAAGTATAGAGAAGTCCCATCTGAAGACATTCGCATCTTACTCGAAGAGCATGCAAATTTCTTGGAGTCATATGAAAAGTTATAGGTTGAATGTGCGGATCTAAAGAAGCAGATAGCCAGTGCCCCCACAGCTCAACAAGAGCCGATAATCTTGCAACACTCTATAGAAGAAGTAGAGACCCTCCGGAAACAGGTGGCAGAACTCCAAGCACGCCTCTTACCATATGAAAGGCCACCCTCGCTAACTGAAGAACCAGAACTTGAAACAGTTGTGGAAATCCATGTCGATGATAGCTATGAAGAGCCGTACGAGCCGATGCCCACACCCGGCAGTCGGGTAACAGAAGAAGGACAAGACACTTCAGAAATTGGAGTTCCAGATTGGGTCAAAAGGATCGAGAAAGTAGGAAAGACACATGATGATCGCGTTGTCGTGCAAATTCAATCTCTCACAAATCTGGAAGAAACTGTCCTTCGATCTTCTTACTTTCAGAACCTATCCCACCAACGCTTGATCACAACATCAGAGACGCAATACATGTCTTACTTTGTCTTGCTACATGATTATAATGCAGAAGTTAGAAGGCATACATGGAAGGAGCCCACATTCGCCACTCAATTTGAGCTAGCGGACTTACCGGCAGATGCCCGTGCTGGCTCGATCTTCCAACCCAATTGGCGTGCACGTCTACTAACCGATTACCCTGAGATGATAAGCACATGGGCAACCATGCCACTGTACATCAAGTATAATCCATGCTATTGCCCAATGGTACGTCACAGATCCTGGCAAGCATTTGCAATCAAGGTATGCAATAATAAAGAATGCTCGGCTTGGGTTAACTATCCATATTTTGCTCCGCCTCGAGGGACCCCAACCGTAGCCTACATGATATCAACAATTCGACACTGGTCTACTCGCCTAAATAATGTACCCGACATAGCAGCGAAAATGTGTATGAAAATATTCGAGCTCATGACCATTGTCTTCAAAACCTTTCGGAAGGTACAAGCTCCATACATCTCTGCCCCTGGATTCTCTCACGGTAACAAGGATTTAGTCTACGACATGAGCCAGACTCCCTCGGTCACTATAATCTTTGCCTGGCATGCACGAATAAAGTACTTACACGCATGCTTCAAGCAGACATTTGAGGAAATGTTCTCTACGGGATTCTGGGAATATCATTCGGAAATTTTCATTCCTAGAACAACACATTTGCTACATCTATTCGCAGTAGAACAAGCCATCCATGCAGATCAGTTACGTCTGCCACATCCGGACATTCCAGGACCAATTGATTGGGATCGCATGATGACAGATTTGGCCCGAGGACTACGCATACAAGAACATCAACTTGCCACTCATGTGGTGGACTATTACATCCAGCACTCCCAGCAACAAGAGTCTGTCAGAGAGGACAGACGCGAGAGAGGGGGGGGTGTTGAGAGCAGTATGGGCACCCAAGGACTGAGGAGACAAGGAAGCCAACGGAGAGAGTCAAAGCAAGGTGAAGGATTAAGTAGACAAAGTAGTCGACGCAGATCTGGCAAATAGGCCTTCAAATTTTTCCAAATCAACGTCTTTATAACAGTGATTTTTATCACTAACCATTATTGTAAATACCATTTCATATTTTTGTAGCTCCATTTTGTGCAAGCCAAGGAGTCCTTGAGCTTGAGGAGCTTTAGAAGTACCTACATATCAATTTTCGTATTTTTTAGACTCCGTTTAAGCCCTCAAATAGGCCCTGGAACCTAATTTTTAGCTAGGCTGGACACTAGGTCTGGACAGGGCCAAAACCTAGTTAAAAACTATAAATAGAGCTAGAGAGCTCATTTTTGGGGCTAGCTTGTAATTGATCTAAACTTGTATGAGCTTTTTGAAAGTAATCTAAAGAACTCCATTGCTTCTCACTCTTTGTCTTACTGTGTGTGCGCGTGTGTGTATGTGTGTGCATGTTGGTGTGCTTCTCACTCACGCACTTGTGCCTTCACTTGCTCGAGGTCTTCATACCATCCTCACGTCTTCCCGGATTGACATTAAAGGGGGTGCTACTCATCACTGAGCTACATGAGGCAAGGAAGATTTTTGTCAGCCGAGATGTGGTGTTTGATGAACGACCACACTTAGTAGAAGATAAAGGTAAATCTACTATCTCATCAAACGGAGAAATATCTCACCTCGTGCCTATCAAAAGACGAGTTAAAGTTGAGGAGGAGGAAACATCTGATGAAGAAATTTCCTCAATAAAAAGCCAACCAGTTGTAGTTGCATAACGTAAGCCACTACCAAAGTGGGCAAACAGCTCTTTGATGATCACAATCCACATGTAGATGCACCAGAATCATCCTCAGATGGATTACAAACATCAAAGAGAATAGAGGAGCAAAGAAGAGCCTCAGAACACATTGCTAACATGGCTCTAATGGTAGATATCATGGGCTTGATAAAGGAACCTAGCACCATTGAAGAAGCCCTTGATGATCTAGGTTTGAGAACGGCAATGCAGTATGAGTATGATAGTATACTAAAAAATGATACATGGGATCTAGTCGACTTGTCACCAAAGAAGAAGGTAATAGGTACTAAATGGATTTAGAAAGCTAAGTATAAAGCATATGGAACATTAGAAAAGTATAAGGCAAGATTAGTTGCACAGGGTTTTTCAGAGATCGAAGGATTTGATGTTCAAGAAACTTCTGCACCAACATCACGTATGAAAACTATTCGGACGGTACTTGCAGTAGCTGCACAAAAGGCCTGGCCTATTTTCCAGATGGATGTCAAATCTGCATTTTTGAATAGTCACCTCAAGGAGGAGGTATATGTATCTCAACCACCAGGTTTTGAGGTGCCCAATTCAGAAAATAAAGTTTGCTGGTTGAAGAAAGCTTTGTATGGACTTAAGCAAGCTCCATGGGCTTGGTAACAATGGATAGATAATTTTTTCGAAAATATAGGTTTTGAAAGAAGTACTTCTGATGCTAACTTGTATGTAACAAAAAGGGATAGCAAGCTAATTGTTGTCATTGTATATGTAGATGATTTGATCATTACAAGAGATCATCAGGAACTCATCAATCAAACTCGGATCAGCTTGGGAACTGAGTTTGAAATGACAGACTTAGGTCTACTCCATTTTTGTCTGGGAATTGAAGTATGGCAAAGGAAGGATGGCATTTTCATCTCACAACAAAAATATGCCAAAGAAATTCTCAAGGCATTTGGAATGATGGACTGCAAACCAACTAGCACACCTATGGAGGTAAATCATAAGCTATCTATGGATGATAACGTGCCTGATGTAGATGCTAAGAAGTATAGGAAGCTCGTTGGAAGTCTTATTTTTCTGTGCAACACTAGACCAGACATTTGCTATGTTGTTGGAGTATTAAGCAAGTTTTTCAACAAACCTAAGGAGAGTCACTCGAATGCTGGAATGCGAATTCTAAGGTACATTGCAGGAACCTTGGATTTTGGTATTTTTTATACCAAAAGTGATACACTCCAAGGATATTGTGATTCAGATTGGGCTGGAGATTGTGATTCTAGAAAATCAGTTTCTGGATATTGTTTCTCACTTGGTTCATGAATATTTTCTTGGGTAAGTAGAAAACAACCAACTCTCGCATTGTCCTCCACTGAAGCAGAGTACAACGTAGCTTGTTTTGCTTCTTGTGAGGTAGTCTGGTTAAGGAGAATTCTTGCAGATCTAGGCTTTCCATCAAATATGGCGACTGTACTCAAGTGTGATAATCAAAGTTGTATGGCTATTGCAAAGAACCCAGTATTTCATGCTCGCACCAAGCACATAGAAGTACAGTACCATTACATTTATGAGCTAATTGAAGATGAAATTGTGGAGCTAGAATATTGCCCAACAAAGGCAAGTGCTGACATATTCACTAAAGCACTTGGAAGAGAGCAACTCAATAAGCATCTTCAACAGATGGGCATAGGACCGAAAGCTACTTGATTTTTCATCGGTAAACATTGAGGGGGGTGTTAGTATATGATCAACGTCTACCCCTCATGATTGTATGCACATTTTGTAAGGCCCCCATTATGAGGAGAAGCCAAGCGTGCATTAACCAATTGATGGGAATCCCAACTTGCATGTTGGATGAAGGTCATATTGGACCATGTAAGGTATTGTAAGGAAAGGGAGTTACCAGGGTCCCCAATTGTGGGGTCCAGGGTAGTGGAGAGCAACCCCGGCTAGGGGGTCCAAGGGGGCCAATGGGCCCCCTGGCTGGGGGGTCCCAAGGGGCCAGCACGCCCCCTAGTGGGGGTCTGGGGGCAATGCCCCTGGCGTGACGATAAAGGGAATAGTCCATGGAATATTCCATGTCGGGGTCAAAAATCATTTATATTTGTTAGGTCGGTTCAACCGGCCTAAGCCGTGTATGGCAATTACGCAGGCGATGGCCGCCCATGCTCTACCGCCCATGTATAGCCGTCCATGGAAGACCACCCATGATCCTATATATACATGACTTCTACACAACCTGAGACATTGAATTGAGCCAGCATACCTCTACGTTGCATCTCCCTATCTAGAGTTGTCTAGATCACCATTTAATCTCTACCTTGAGAATGCATGGGTGGACAACGCCATCATCTTTGCTAGTAGAAAATTGTCGAGATTCTCCTATATCTGTTACCTTCTCTGCTATTGCTCTTGTACTTGCTGCTAGTAGAAAATTGTCGAGATTCTCCTATATCTGTTACCTTCTCTGCTATTGCTCTTGTGATATATTGCATAACTATTGTCTTACATTCTAAGCTATGAATTTCCTTTTGAACTCACTGCTCTTCATTACTCCGAAAAGGCATTAAACGTTTCTTGGAATTCAATTTCAATTGAAGAGTCATCTTTTCAAAATTCATAATTACTTTACCCTATTTCAACAAGGGTTGTCCTAGAATCATCTTTTTATTCATCATGTGATCAGGCCATTCCTCACAATCTATTTTCATCTGTTCCTGATTAAACCTAACTGTGATTGATTGTGAAGACAAAGTTTGAACTATCTTTCCATCTAGTGTTTTGATTAGGGTTTTACTTATTTTTGGCATTCAGTCTATCTAGCAATTTAGTACTGATCAAATTGACTTGTGCACCAGAATCTATCAAAACCCTAATTTGTGCATTATGGAAATTCATTGTAATCACAGGTAAGTGTTCTCTTACTTTGCCTGAAGATTTCTCACACATGAAAACCCTTATTTCTTTGGACTTCCTCATTCTTTCCCTAGCTTCTTGTTGAGCTTCATACCTAATTTTTTCCTCTTCTTTCTTTCTATTTTGAGCTTGATGTATTCTTCTCCATTCTTGATCTGTCAATGGGAGATTATATCTTTGTATTCTACATCCACTTATGAAATTTGGCATGATTTCTCCATTTATATTGGCTAATTGGACAGCTCCACTAGTACTTATCTGACTAATAATGTAAGTTTCATGTCCTCTTTTCTGAAGTTTCTTTTGGTGTTCTTTCAAGGTGTATGCTAAGACGAAGTCTCCAACTTGCAAGTCCTTATGCTTGATATGAATATCATGATATTATTTTTGCCTCTTTTTATCTGCATAGATGCTCATGAAAGCTTGAAGTCTTGAAGCTCCAAGTTTATCTAACTCCAACACTCTTTCAGATAGTTCATGTCCAGTCCACTGTAATTGATTTCCCACCTTCAATATAGATATAAGAAATTCTAATGGCAAAACTACATTTTGTCCATACACGAAGTTAAATGGTGTTGTCCAAACTAGTGAATACAAGCAGGACTGAGTGGCATATAAGACTGCTATTCCAATCATTCCTGCTTGTATTCACTAGTTTGGACAAGACAATGCAGAGTACTTTGTTAGTACTTTCTGCTAATCCATTTGCTTGAGGATGATAGGGGGCTGATTTTCTATGACTAATCATGAAATGATCAGTTATGTTCTCAATTACCTGATTTAGGAAATGAGTTCTTCTATCACTTACCAACTCAATTGATACACCAAACCTAGTGATAATATTCTCATAAAGAAATCTTGCAGTAGTATGAGCATCATTTCTTCTTGTAGCCTTAGCTTTTGCCCACTTGGTGAAGTAATCAGTGGCCACAATTGTATATTCTACATGAGAGTGTTTAGCAGGAGGATGAATTGGTCCAATGAAGTCCAATCCCCATTTGCTAAATGCTCTTGTAGAGATGAGTGGTGTCAATGGCATATCATCTCTTTTACTGGGTTGACTTGTTCTTTGGCATATGTCACACCTTTTCACATATGTCCTTGCATCAAGAAAGAGAGTTGGCCACCAAAATCCAGAGTACGTGTATGTGTTTAGCAGTCTCTCACTTGAAAAGTGACCTCCTGCTACTCTTGAATGGGCCATCTCTAGCATTTCCACCTACTTATCTTCAGGAACACAAATCCTCAAATATCCATCTGTTCCTTTCTTCTACAACTAGTTTCCTATCAATTGATACTCCTTGGTCATTTCCTTTAAATTTCTAGAGTCTACACTAACTTTTCCTAGCTCAATTGGTTGGTCATTTCTCAAATGCTCAACTATGTGTTCACTCCAATCTGGGTTTTTTTGAAACTAGTACAAAGTTACAATATCTGTGTGTTTCAAAGATTGACATTTAGGACAATTAGAAACATATCTCTCTACATCTTGAGTCTTTGTGGGCCAATAGACACCCATTCTAGCAAGATTAGTTAGAGTGATAACTGCATGAGTACATGGATTCCAACAGTGAGCTTTCTCTCGATATCTTGATTGCTCATCTTCTGGAGTACAATACTCTAGTATACCAATGTGGTTCACATGATATAAGTGTCCAAAAGTAGTACAAAGTTTTTGCTTTGTAATACAAAATGTGTGGTATTATTGTGTGTTCTACATGGTCCAACAGTTAACATAGGTACCAAAGTCATTGCCCAATTGGGAATGCTTTCTATCTTGAACATATATGCATCTGGTAAATCATCATTGAGAGGTGAACCTTGTTCTTTGGTTTGTATCCTAAACAAGTGATCTGCTCTTAAATGTGTTTTCCCTTGCCTCGCCACTACTTCAAAATCAAATTCCATCAATAGTAAGAACCATCTTACTATTCTACTAGTGTGACAAGGTTTGGTGATCTACAAAGAATTTAAACTTGTTTGCTAGAAGATAATGCCTATACTTCTTTACAACAAATATCATTCCAAGTCCTTCCCTTTGAGTGGTTGTATAATTTCTTTCAACTAAGTTCGATTGCCTACTTGCATAAGCAATTGGAATATCCAGTTTTCTTCCATCTATAGGTTGTGCCAGAACACATCCTAATGCAAAATCTAAAGCATCAACATGAACATGGAATATCTGATCCCACTGTGGGGTTTTCAAAATAGGTGCTATCACCAAACAAGTTTTTAGGGTTTCAAAGGCTTGGTCACACTTTTGGGTCCACTCAAATTTTGTAATTAATGCATAAAGAGGTTTTGCAATATCTACAAACTTATGCACAAATTTTCTATAATATCCACAGTGTCCCATAAAAGTTTGGAGTTCTTTTACATTGGTTGGCTTTGATAGGTCCACAATAGCTTTAATCTTTCTCTCATCAGTGGATATTCCGTTTCTAGAAATTATGTGACCTAACATTCTACCCTACCTAACAAAGAAAACACATTTCTCAGGATTCAAACATACTCTGTAAGTTCTACATTTCTTGAATATATTCTCCAAGTCTTGCAAGTTATTTGGTCTTTTCAATGAAAAGGTATAGAGATCATCAACATATATTTCCATCATGGTTCTAAGAAATTCTTTGAACACATGACACATCGACCTTTGAAAGGTTGAAGGTGCATTAGTTAGTCCAAAGGGCATAACCCTAAATGCATATATTCCCCATTCAGTGGAGAATGTAGTTTTATGCTGATCTTCCAAGGCAATAGGTACTTGTTTATATCCAAAAAAACCATCTAGGAAACTATAAACCTCTTTCCCTACAACTCTCTCTAGGAGATGATCTGTTATAGGTAATGGATAGCTATCTCTTATAGTTGCTGCATTATAACTCAATTTCATAAATGAAATTGGTAGCAAGCAATTTATCAATCTCCTCCTTGATTTTGGTAGAGTTTTTGTCATTAAATGTGTAATGTCTCTGTTTGCTAGGTTTTGCATCGGGAGTAACAGGAATTTTGTGTTCACAAATTTTAGGGTCAATTCCTTTCAAATCCTTGTAACTGTATGCAAACACATCCCTATATTCCTTAGACAATTATGTTAGTGCTTCCTCCTCTTGGTCTGACATATCATTAGCTATGACAATGTGCCTATCCTCCCCTTCCTCTTGAGAAATCACCACTTTCTTGGTTTCTTCCTCATTGTCATATGATTCCCCCTTTTTCTTACCCCTTTTTTGTTTCATTTTCAAAAGTAATCTATTCTCCACCTCATAATTTTTGAAATTTGAAGGTACATCAAACTTTTGCTCCTCTTCCTTGAGTGCCTTCTCTTGCTTCATTTTCTCACTCATTTTAGGCTTTAATTCTTCACTAATCTTTTTGTGTACACATTTTTTTATAAGTTCTTGAGATTTTGTCTTTTATAGCATCCTGAGCATGCACTTCTTCTAAAAATTGTGTTTTGTCAGTACTTCAAAGTACAGATTCATTCAGACTCTCTTTTGACTTTGTCACACTTATCATTTGTACTCCTACATGGAAGACATTATATCCTTCTTCATCTTGAAATTTGACTCCCACATGTTCATCATTGGTCACATCCATTGTAGACAATATCTGACTCTAGCCATAGGGCTCAAATTCCTCATCATCAAATTTTTGTGGAATGTAATTCTCATCCTCTAATTTCCTTTCCTTTTGGCAATCTTCTTTTCTCACTAGATTTCTCTTATGTTTCTTGTTCTTTATGGCATTACACCTCCAAATTGGTGATTCCTTTTCACTCTGATCTTCACTTCTAGTCTCTTCACTTGACTCTTGATTTTGATGCACTCTAAACCACTCTTGAGGGGATATATCACAATAATGCCCATTTCTTAGGTTTAGCTTGGTTACTTTTCCCATGCTCTGAAGATATAGACAATCTCTACCCCAATCATGCACAATCTGCATTTGTCTCATGAATGGTCTGCCTAAGATGATTTCATAAGAGGTAGGCTTTGGAAATTCAACTATGGAAAAGGTATGCTCTATTTCTATCCTACATATCTCCATAATCACCTTCTCCCAAATTCCTAGGGGTACCTCTATAAGTCCATCTACAAGTTGTAATCTCATCTTGGTAGGTATTAGTTCATTTTCCCCGCCATTTTGTCTAGGTTTGTTTGTTCATAATTGCCACTCCAGATCCACTATCCAGTATTGCTTTGGCATAATGATCACCAAATTGTACTCTCAAAGTTGAGTTCCCTTCTTCCCCCTCACAATAGCCTCCTATCTTCTCAATAGGTATATACATCAATTCTTCTATTTCTTGAAATTGTGTATCTTGGCATTGTGAATTTGGTTCCCAGTTCTTCATGTTATGGTGTAAATGAGGATTTTGTTTTACTAACTCTTCCCATGTAGTTTGACATAGAATTGTACAGTGTTTGTCTAAGTTGAATTGAAGAGTTATTTGTTTTTCCTCCTTTACTGAGTACTCTTTCCCAACTAAATGTTCCCTGGATTTTGCTGAATTTGACTCTTCCGATATCTTTTTATAGTTGTGTGCCTCTTCTAAATTGTTTTGAGCTTCTCTAATGATCTATTTACACCTTTGCGTTCCCTCATCCTCAATATCTGGTATTGGATAAGCTAGCACATGATCTATAGGGTTTGGTCCATCTTGAATTCTACCTTTATAGGCTTCTATTAGTGTATCCAAGCACTTTGAGTTTTTCATCCCTCCTTATTTCTATGTACTTTGGTGTTGACTAGGGTTTGAGTTATTGTCAGTTTCCTCTTCTAAGGCTAGGGTTTTACCAGCTCTTATCTTTTTCTCCCATCTACGTTTTTGTCTATTTTTCTTCTCTTTTGGAGATAGATTTTTCTTGTTATCTACAATGCGTGTTTCTACTCTCATGACTTGTTCCTTGGCTTGAGCTCTAGTTATGGCATTTATTGCCACTGGTTCATTTTCACTCTGTTCTTCCTGTTCTACTATGTTTACTTCTTTCAATGGTATGTTACTAGATGTATTTTGTTGTTTTTGAGGGTTTCTTGGGAAAACTGTGATTAAATGCTCCCTGCCACAATCCTTACAAAAAGCTCCCTCTACTCTTAGTGTTGGAGGTTGTGGACAATCCCTAATGAAATGCTCTCCCCCACATCTATAACATGTTACCTTCTGACTACATTTGAATTGAGATCTCTGATTGGACATGTAATTAATTTTTATGTACATGAATGTAGCTGTGTCCATTTATATTCTTCCATTTCCCAAATCTAAGCTTGTAAGTCAAGTTCTCTCATTTCATTTTCCTCCCAGTCTTCCTGTTATCCTTCAAAAGAATGATAATCCTCCTTGAAAGATGGTCTAGATCTTGGAATTTCCTCTTCTAGAGGCGTCTATTTCACTGGTACCACATTTGTAGGCAATGGTGGTTGTTGCCCCAATACAGGTCTAGGTTGTTCAACAAAGCCAATTTCTCCTTGTGGATTGTGATTCTTCATATATTCTCTCTCTCTCTAACAGGTTGTTTATTGTATTAGCACTCCTCTCTAGTATGGTTTGTCCATTTTTTATCTCTAAAGTGCAATACTTGAGCGTTTTCGTGTCTTGCAAATGTTGAGGTTTATGATATGGACACTGATATGCGTGATGATTCTCTCCACAATTGGGACACTTCTTATTTGGTGTCAAACTTGTATTTACCAAATTTGCTTTTGTGCTAACTTCTAGGGCTTTGGCAATGGCTTTTGCTAACTCCTTAGTGGGTGGAATTTTTTCTTCATTTGTCCTTGGTTGATCAAATGCCAACAAATCCTGTCCTCTATTGTCTTCTAAATCTATTGCCTCCTTGATACAGGCCCCTAAATCAGGACATCTCATATAGTACACTAGGGTTCTCAATTGTCCACTCCTCAATCCTTCTATAAAGAGAGATACTTGTCTAGCCATTGAAGGTACCTCATCTTTGGGACATCTGTCAATATAATGTTTGAACCTCCTAGTAGCTTCTCTCACATTCTCATCCTTTTGTTGTTTGAAACTATGTATTAGTGTGGTTGTGCTATGTTTCATACCAGTTTTTGAAAATTCACCTATGAAGGCTTCAAGGAATGACTTCATATCTGGGTACATTTCCTTTCTCAAGGGTATGAACCAAGATAATGTAGGTCCAGTTAGAGTTAGACCAAAAGATTCAAATTGAACTTTATACTCCTCTACTTTTTCAACCCTAATCGCCTGTCTGAACGGTGCTGAATGAGCATGAGGGCCTCAGTACCCTTCATACTAATTTTTCATGCATTTTTCCACCTGATAGGATCTAAGCATTCTTCCCTGATTTTGCCATGGTTGTCTCCTTCTAATGGGAAAATCAAGCATTTCATCTCCTTCTCTTTCAAAAGGGTTTGGAGAAGTGTGTGACCTCCTTCTCTTTTGTGTTTCAGTAGGATTCTAATTTCCACTTGATCTTGGCATGTCCGTTTTCCCCAATTCTTGATCCCAAGGTCTCTTATCCACACATTGACCAAGATTATTTTCAGGGTCCTGTGAGAATATATAGACACAACCTTGTCTATCCTCATACCTGCCATCTCTGAATTGTGCCACTGGCATCAAATTCAAAGGAATTTCTAAGTTTCTCAGTCTCATGAGGAACTTATGCATGCCATCTTGATACACATAGGCTCCAAACCTATTTGTATACATATATTTGAGGATGTTTCTAAAGTCATTTGTATCTTGAGTTTCATTTGTCTCATTTAGGTTTTCCATATTGACTCTGTGTTCCAATTCTCCTTCATGAGAATTACTCAGATGTATATTCCCTCCTGATGACGCTTGTGTCTTAAGTTTAGAGAGCTTGGTGCCTGATCTCAAAATCATCCACTTGCCTAGAATTTTCTCTGAAAACTGCTCTTGCTTATGTTTTCCAGGTCGAATCCTAATTTTCTCTTTTCTCTGTTTTTTATGAGTTTTCTTCCAAGTTTTGCTGTGTTTTGTTTTTCTCAACAGTTCCCACTTGAAGTTGTGTTTGAATTTGTGTGTTTAATGAAAATCGTGTTTTTACCCAAAAAATCACAATTTCCAAGTTGTGAGTTGATTTCCGCTATTTGGAGTTTTTATTTGACTAATGGTGTTTTAGAAGTCCTATTTTTCTTTGATGAATACCAAAGTTTCTTTGAACATAAATTGTACTCCAAATAAGTCGAAATCGTGTTTTTATCTAAATCACAATTTTGATGATTTTCTCTATCCTTAAGGTGTTTTCTATCCTCAAAACCTATTATTTTTGAGAGATTAACCCTCTTATGTCAACAATTTCCTCTAAATATCACAAGAATGTTCAAAATCGTATTTGGTCCAAAAACCATGATTCTAATACTTTTTAAATTGTTCCTTAGGTAAAAATTCTTTATTCTTATAAGAATAAGGTTTTTAGAACAAAGCCTATACAATGGGTCCAAAATCTATACTCAAAGTATGACTTTTCCTCTTACTTTTACCAAAATTGTGTTTTCTCCAAAAACCATGATTTTGATGATTTTTTGAAGTAATAAAACTCTTAGTTTTAGGTTCTAAGAATTTATGGTGTTCTCTACACCTCTAAAAGTTTCTTTGATAATTTTTTAGTAAAAAACTACTTTTATTAAGGAAATTCATGATTTTTAACTGAAAATCGCGATTATGAACCCAAAAAATGTATTTTCTAAGTTTTAAACCTTAGAAATCACAATTTTATAGGACTCCATATATTCATAATTTTGGTTTTCCTTAAAATTTATGCTAAATATCAATTTTAGTTCAGAATCATGGTTTCCACGATTCTCTGATAAGAATCGTGTTTTTTCACGATTCTGATTAAAATGTGATTATTTTGCTTTGGTATTTAATTTTAAGTGATATCACCTTTTGTGATCCGTAATCATGTTTTTTCATAATTTTTTGGACACAATTGTGATTTCTATGATTCTGGTGTCAGAATCGTGTTTTTTACGATTTTTGACCAAAATCGTGTTTTTCATAATTTTTTTACCAAAATCATGTTTTTCACAATTTTTTACCAAAATCGTGTTTTTCATGATTTTGGTTGACAATCGTGTTTTTTCATGATTCTGGTGTCAAAATCGTGTTATTCATGATTTTTGACCAAAATCGTGTTTTCATGATTTTGGTTGAGAATCCTATTTTTTTCACGATTTTGGTGTCAAAATCCTATTTTTCACGATTTTTGACTAGAATCGTGTCTTTCATGATTTTGGTTGGTAATCTTGTTTTTTCACAACTTTGATCAAAAGTCGTGTTTTTCACGACTTTGATTCAAAATCGTGTTTTTTCACGACTTTGAACACAAAGTCCTATTTTTCACGATTTTGAGCCCAAAATTGTGATTTTCACGATCCTATGATCTCCAGACAATCGTGATTGCTCACAATTGTAAAAAACATGATTTTCTGATGAAAATCGCATTTTGGAAATCACGATTTTTGGTTCTTGCATAGAATCGCAATTCTGTGCAGAATTTGTGATTTTTTTGAGTTTTGATTTTGTTGATTTTGAGTGCAAGTTCTAAAGTGTCTGCTATTTTATTAGCATGCAATAAAAGAAATGATGCAAAACTTCAAAAAATGCTATGCAAAACACAAAAAACAAAAAATTGTGATTTTTATGTTTTCCTATTTTTACTGATTTCTTTTAGCAAAAACATGACTTTGAAAATTATCTAATGCAAAAAAATGTTGTACAATCAATACCTTGCTTGCTAGATTGCAAAATATGCACAATTCTGTTGGCTGTTGAAAATCCTGACTATTTGCTCACTCTCTCTCTCTCTAGCTCTCACTTACACTCTCTCTCTCTCAATGACTTTTGAAATGAACTTTGTGCTTTTATAGGCCCCAGAAAATCATGATTGTGAGTGACTTTAAGAATCTAAATTCCAAATTTGATGATTCTTGCTCCCATGCAAAATCATGACTTCACTTATGACATCCCATTCTCAAAAGCAAAATTTACATGCTTCCTCACACTGATGAAAATCGCGATTTTGTGCCCAAAACCTAGATTTGATGATTATGTGCTCAAAAGTTAAATTTGATTTCCTTCAAATGTGCAACTTATAAGACCTTTAGTGACTTACCTGGATGTCCAAAAGTACAAATGAAGCAAATTCACCATCTTATTGAAAATCGCAATTGCGAGATGAGAATCGTGTTTTTCTAAAACTCCCTCAAAATTGAATTTTTTGACTCTTCTTCCTGCTTAATCTTTTCAAATGTTCTTCAATCAAATCCAAATCAATTGTCACCTGCAATTTATCAAAACTCAACAAAGATTCTATTTTTATTTTTAAAAGGAAATGGAAATGAAAAAACAAACATTTTTTACTTTTACTTGAAATATTTTGATTTTCTAAAGTTTTC
Organism: Ceratopteris richardii; assembly: GCA_020310875.1. Classification (NCBI taxonomy): domain Eukaryota; kingdom Viridiplantae; phylum Streptophyta; class Polypodiopsida; order Polypodiales; family Pteridaceae; genus Ceratopteris; species Ceratopteris richardii. The sequence continues at coordinate 10,779,477 of CM035426.1, forward strand.
TTCAACTTATCCTCATCCACTACTCAACACACACCTCATACATCACTTTATTACAAAAAAGAAATTTGTTTGTAGTTTTATCAAATTTATATAACTTTTTTAGTAATTTTTACCCTAAATCAAGGATAACACTTCACCTAGGGTTTCCTTTTTTGAAGATCCACTGATCTTTTGAAATATGTTTGGATGCACTCACTATACTTGCAATCTCACAATGGGAATAGGGCTTCTTAAGAAAATATGTGTTGGCAAGTGCAACTATCAATCTATGCAAAGATAAACTCAACACCTTTCCTTCAAGTGACCAAAATAACCTTACTAAAAGACAAGCAATTCACCTAGGACAAGCAAATGGAACAATCAATTTGCACATAACTACTTTACATGACTTTCCTCATTGCAAAAATGTTTTCTTTCCCAAAGACAAACAAAATTGCTTGGTACTTTGTCAAAAAGAAATCTAAATGTGCAAACATAAACACATTTAACTTTCCTTTCAGCAAATTAAGCTATCTTTTTGCAGAAGACCTACACTTTACTCTTGCAAAGAATGAGCAACTATCAATTTGCATAAAGGTACACACTTACATGTCTTAAAAGGTTAATTCAAACTTTCTTTTCCCACAGCCCCTTCTAGTTAATGGAATCCAAGAATAAGAGGAAACATGGCTGATTTCTGAGAAATTAGTGAAGATGAAGATGGAAAACTAGGGTTTTGAATATCGTGAGCTATACAATAGCATTTTCAATGATCCTTGTGCCTAAAGTGTGCAATTTTCTCTGTAGATTACAAATATAAAGTCAGATTTCAAAAACAACACCTGTATCACACAGAGGAGACAATCATGATTCTGAAAAATTGAGAATTTCCATTTCCAGCATTGATCTCTTGCAACACTTCACTAAATAGATTGATAATAACCTCTCTTCATACACTTCACTCAGGAATACACAAGAAAAGATCACAAATTCCATAGATTTCACAAGAGAAAGACTCAAAAAATCAAGAAGATCCTCAAGAGAAGTAGAAACACGATTTTCTCCAAGAAACTCTTTACATTACTTGAGTAGCATGAGTAATAGTAGCAACAACCTTTACAAAGTAGAAGAAATTATCCTTTATACTTTTGCAAGTGTCCCTTTTCACACTTGAAATTTGGTCCTTCTACTTTCAAATCTAGAAATATGCTACTCCAGAGCTTCTAAAATATCTAAGAGAAATATATATGCTTCTACTATACATGAGGAAGACTCTTCCTCATTTTTACATCATTTGGATAATTATGACTACATGAAAATGTCAAAATATAAGAAATCTCTTTAAAAAATGCTTCTTCTAACATCATGTTAGACATTGGTCTATAGAGACCACTCCATGTGTGTGTGGGACAATGGCCCACCATAGCCAAGATCCCTAGCTCAAGGGATATCATAAGGTATTCAATGGTAATGGGGATGAGTGTTGCATGGTGACCACATGTCGGCACCAGATCATTCCACAACATTACTATTTTGGATGCAAGGGGATATAGTGGATGGGAGGAGACTAGCCCACACATCTTTCATAAGTCTTATTTTCAAGAGAGAATTTAGGAAAAGCTTAAATTTGGTATCACAGAAAAGTCTTTATCTTCATTTGGGAAGTTTTTGGAGTCATTTTTTTGTGTAAGAAAGTTTGAGATGCCATTTTCGAGTCATCATTGCTCAAGATCTCTGTAGGAGCCACCATGTGAGAGAGATTTGCAAAGGCTGTTTATCGAAGAGAAAGAGGAGACACAAAAGAGGAGATTGACCCCTTGGAGAGGAGCCTCCTCCCCCTCCCCCCCAAGGAGCCACACATAGTTAGCATTGAGAGAGAGCATTGGACGTTCATGTGAGCACATGAACAGAGCACTACCAATGAGAAAAGGTGAAGAGAGAGCTCATACATCCCCTTCCTCTCTCGGGTTGGGAGCAAGAAGCATCTCACCTTCTATATGAAGGCACAAAATTGGGCTTGTGCTTCATTTTTGGGATAAAACAACTAGGTGTGTGCACAAGCTGAAAGGAGCTTCACATAGGTGAAAATTTTGATTTTTCTCTTGTCTTCATCATGAACTCATCTTTATAAGAGCCAATTTAGCATACCTACTTTCACTTAAATGGCCATATCTTCCTCAAATCCCAACCAAATTGATTGATTCCACTCGCTACTAAATTGTTGCTCAGAGAACTATCTTTTAAGTGGTAGAAGCTAGCATTTGAACTAATCTACATACCTATATAGAGCTTTTAAGTTGGCTGTTCAATATCAACTACTCCCCTACAAAGAATTTTTCAATGCAATGATGATCGAGATTCACTTGGAGTTGCAAGAGGAGTATATATCAAACATTTTCTAGTACCTACACATACCTACATATGAAAATTTTAAATCCCAAGATAATTTTTCGCATGATTTTTATGGATTTCTACTCTCTTTTTGTGCATTATTTTGTACTTAGAACAAGCATAACACATGGCATATCATCATATGTTTGTTCATAGGATTTTTCAACTCTACCTTTTATATGCAAATAGGATGATAGTGTTTTCTTTTGTAGGTACCTCCAAGAAGATATAAGAACATTCAACGTTCTTATCATTTGTATATCGTGTAGTCATAAGGTTTTACACAAGGGAGTGTAGCATCCTTTGGTAATATTGTATATTCTATGCCCGTCGGTACATTTTCTTGAAAGTGTGTCTAGTGCACTTAGTTTTTTGTTTCTTTCAAAATGCTGTCAAAATTTTTAAAATTTTTGCATGCAAAAGTATAAAAGTAGAAAAGCATAGTAAAAATGTTCCCTTTTGTCATTTATTTATACAAACGCTTGTCACTAGTTACTTTCACTACCACTTTGTTACTTTAGGTATACATAAATACACAAATTGACAAAAAAGCATAAAACCATAAAAACGATAAAAAGAATTTCACTTTTTCCAAGAGTATCTAGTAGCTTGGAGAAGATTACCACTTACAAATTCTACTTGGGAATCAGATGTTTTGATTCACAAGTACTTTTTCTCATTCATAATTTAGGACAATTATCTTTAGAAGGGGGAGAGAGTGTTAGACATTGGTCTACATAGACCACTCCATGTGTCTGTGGGACAAGGGCCAACCATAGCCAATCTACCTAGCTCGGGGGATATCCTAAGGTATTCAATGGTAATGGGGATGAGTATTGCATGGTGACCACATGTTGGCACTTGACCATTCCAGAGCATTACTATTTTGGATGCAAGGGGATATAATGGATGGGAGGAGAGTGGTACACATATCATTCACAAGTCTTATTTTCAAGAGAGAATTCAGGTGAAGCTTACACAACAAAACTTTTGAATTGGTCAAAGACAGTTTTATCAGTGATGTGCACATAAAGATAAATAGGACTATGTACTTAAGTGTACAAAATATAAATCAAGTAAAGTAGAGAAGTTCAAGGTAGGAGGATTGTGGCATCCTTTAGAAATTGCAATGGTAAGTGGGAAAGTATTTTCATGGAATTTATTACAAGCTTGCCACAAAATCGAGAAGGACATGTTACTATTTGTGAAATAGTTGATTGTTTGACCGAAATGTCTTGTTTCATTCCTACTACGACAACAATTAAAAATCTAGAATTAGCTAAAATTTGGAGCATGGCATAGTGTTCTTTTATAGCTTGTTGAAGTGCTTGAAGTTCTTGGAGCATAATCTCTAACTGTTGCTCGAATGAGACTCCAGGTAAAGGTGAATCGCCAAAATCCTCCATTCTTGTAGGGTCCATAACTAGAAAACAAAATCCCTCTTTCAAACTATTTTGGATTCTCAATCTAATAGGGTAGCTAAAAAGCTTGTTCTAAGAGCTTTCCAACAATATATTATATGCTAAAATCCAAGTTATATAGTGAAAGTTATGCCCTTTTTATGATGCACTTCCCTAGGAAAATCGACGGGCGCTTCCACATGTGTGAGCTTAACTTGGGACTTGGAAAAGGAAGAGGGAGATGAAAGTTGATGTAAATATCACAAAAGGGAGATAGAGTGATAACTCAAAGAGATGGAGTAGTGGTTAAAGTACTTCCCTTGTAAGTAGGAGGTTGTCGGTTCAAATCCTCCTACCTTAGGGAGTCTAAAACTCTCTATTGCCACTCAAAATTAAAATTACCTCGTGCGTAGCCAACGGTCGCCAAGGGAGCCTTGGGTTCCAATGTTCCAATGTATTGCCTAAGTTATTGCCTAAGTTCTTTGCCTTAGTCGACGCCTTAGAGTAAACCGCAGGTATAAACGCAACTATAAATGCAGGTTCTGAAACTGAAACTGAAACTGAGACAAAAGTTGAGACAAAAGCAAACGTGGACGGAGAAGCAACACGGATGCAGATTCACAAACAGAGAACGCAAAAAATCCCCTCGGCAAACAATCTCCTCCTAAGTGATATGTGCTAGGCTCTGATACCACTATTATCAGGACCTTCAGTGCACGCACATACAGAGGTAGAAAGAAGACGAAACAGGAATCAGAAACAGAGAGACAATGAACACGATATTGGGTGCAATCTCCCCCCGTGTACTCTGATGGACGAGTCTATCAGAGTACCCATATTTATAGGTTTATTTCTATTACATCCAGAAAATAAAAGTTACATGAGGGCTGTCGCTTTTAGAAGCGACTTTTAGGAAAAACTACTTTGTTTACAAAAGGTGTCGCTTTCTAAAGCGTACCACTATTTTTACAACAAGTTAAACCTAAATATAACTTATTCTAGAAGTCTTCAATTAGATCTTCGAATTTATTTATTTATGCGCATCTACTTGTATCCATGCCCTCATGCTTCTTCACCTGCTAGATCGAACACAACCACATTAAAACCTTCTGGACATTTAAAACATTAAAAATCCATTGAACCTTCCATGATTCCATAATATACAACAATATGATTGATGAATGTCTCCTCAATATAGTAGTAGGAAATTTCTCACATTTGTGTTTCCTTAAGAAAAAGGGGGTATGTTGGGGGCTTTGCCCCAAGGACAAGCATGGGTTGGGTGGTCCCCTTCATACCGCAAACATTTTTTTAACATAGACATCCTCATAGGTCGAGGAGTATGTGGTATCTAAGTGTTTTGAGTCTGCAGCCCAATCTTTTTAGCCACTAATTCTTCCAACTCATCCACAAATGGTTTACGGAAAGAGGCTACACTCGATAAGTATTTTGAATTATATGAAATTTTGGGAAACTTCAAGTCCTTAGACAAACTTTTCCTCTAGGCATATGCACTCCTTTAGACATGCATGAATGTTATCATGCATCTTAAGATATATCACCTTCCTTAATAATCCATTTGATAGTCCATATAAAAAGAGATCATTTTTGCTTGAGACGGTCATTTTCTTATGGAGAATCTATCCATGCATTGCTTCACCTGCCTTGCTGATAGCAATATGGTTTCATGGTTGGCCTACTTAAAATTCTTGACTAAAGATGGAGTTTCATGACTAATCCCTTTTTTTGCGAATTCACCAATAGAATCATCTTGAAGATGATATGTGCTAGCAAAGTTATTTTTGTTCAATGATAGAAACCAAGCTAAATCATTACCAAACCAAGGTTAAACCAAATGACTCATATTGAGTGAAAAAATCATCAACCTGCTTGGCTCTAATTACTTGTTTAAATTTTTCTACATGATCCTATGGCTCTCTTGATCCATCATAATGGTTTGTCATGCATTTCGCTTATCAAGAAGGTCAAAGTTGCCTTCCTCCATATAATGGATGTTGGACTACTTGAACCAATGGATGCGCTACTTGACCATAACCCATGATAAATTTAAAGACTCTTACAACTAGTAACTTTCCCTACGCATGGTGATTGGTTCTTCATTATTGCTACTGTTTTTGAGTGAACCATCTTCCACAAGCTGCACGAACTCATTGATTTTCTTTGGATGATCAGTTACCATGGTAGTCAGAAATTCACTAAGATGATCTCTACCCTGTTGAGAAATGTGTCGGTGTAGATAAATATCAATGGCAAGTTGTCGAAGACTATCAGACTAAAACGCTCTATCAAGCAAGGTTTCCCTTTGGCCCCTCTCCTTTTTGCTATTGCTAAGGAGGGGCTCAGTTGCCTAGTGAAGCATCATATGGACTTAGGCCATATTCATGGTCTCTTGCTCCCTCTCAATCATGGCTAGATGATCATGAGACTTTTTGCGGATGACACGAATGCCTTTGTGCATATCGATATGACCAACATTGATACCTTTTGGTGATGCCTAGGCACATTCTATGTGGCTTCAAGGTCCAAAATAAACCACTCAAAAATCGCCTTCAAAGTTATTACTAGACTTCCACCCCGATTCCTAGTGGACCAAGGTTTTCAAATGATCCCGAGGGGACAAACCTTCCACCTATTAGGTATTCCAATGGGATTTGGCATTTTGATGGACCAATGATGGAATTGGGTCCTCTCTAAGCTCGATAACAAGCTGGACTACTAGAAAGATATGTAGATCAACCTAGCCGGGTAATTAATACATTCCTTATCTCATGGACTATTTACTTTCTCTCCTATTGGAGACCAAAGGATCAAGAGATAATCAAATTGGAAAGAATCTGTAGAAACTTCCTCTGGACTAGTGACCCCAACAAAAGAGGTATCCCCAAAATTAAATGGACTACTTGTATCAGCCAAAAGGATCATGGGGGTTTGGGCATTCTCGACATCCAAGGCATGGCTAACAGGTTGGCTACTAAATGGCTTATCAAAGCCTGGTGTAAAAGTGAGGCCTCTTGGGCTAAGCTTATCTTCTCGAGCAAGAATGTTCTTATGCTTGTGGGTCACTCCGGTTGGAAGGACCTCAGCCTTCTCACCCTTTTGTTCTCCCTACTTCTGGTGTCTCCTAAAGGCTTGAGTTTGGTTTGCTCTTTGTGCAAGAGTTGGAACAAGATCAAATAGTTCGTGAGAATCGGTGAAGATAAGAAATGGGTGACAGGTATTAAAAAAATGATTCAATTTGGTTCCCTATCAAGGGCATTAGAGGCCTAGAGACCTGGAACCTCTAAAAAGCTGAAAAACTCTGGAACAAGGGTTTTCGGTATTGGAAACACATGGCACAACGGTAATAGCTTGAACAAAATTCCTAGAATAAAGGATAATTAGGACTATCATATCACACTTAATAAGAAGTAGTGTCTTACTTGGATGGGCTTGCATTGGGATCTGAAGTTCATGTCTCTCTAGCACCCCATCATCGAGATAAAGAAGTCAGTGATTATGTGGCAAATCCTCTAGTGGGGAATTTGGACCAATATAAAGGCTAACAAAATTTGTGGGGCTTCATCATGGTGTAAGAGGTGTCATCATAGCGTTGAGGATTTGGGACACATTTTCTTCTCATGCCCCAAATTTGTCTTCATATGGCGGACTCTTGGAAAAATCTTGCTGCTGCAAGAACATATCAACTAGAAGCAAGCGCTTCTGGGTGAGGTGATTGGTTGCTCCTCAACATTTCGGAATGCTATAAGAGGTGAGACCCTCTAGAAGATTTGGAGAGAGAGAGAGAGAGAGATCCACTTCCAATTTTGGAAACGCTCCTAAATAATGGTCTATCGAGAAATCTTTGTTCCTTCTAGGTAAAAGAATATCCAATTGTAAGAAGTCCCCATCTTTTAGACACCATAGATTGTTTTCCTCAAGAACAAAAAGATTAAAGACAAGTGGCCCCGCATGAAGGGGATGAAGGGGTTAATGACCTCCTTTACAAAACCATTTAGTTGTATATGTTCTTCTCTTGCTTTATGGGATTTGGGGGATCCCATGGATGCTAGGCCTATTCATATGTACTTTTGTTTTCTTTTATTTTAATCAAAGTGCAGGAGAGTAGGCTAATGCCAAACAAGAAAAAAAAAGATAAGGGTCTTGAATGTTGGAATTTGAGGTCTACAAAAGCACATGAACAACACAAGGAAGAACAAGAAGCTTGGAGAATGACACAACACTGAATGAATTACCAAGTGAATGTACAAAGATAAGTAATACAACATAGATACAAGCAGGGGGAAAAAACCTCCTAGAGAGGGAAAAAGTGTCCCACTAGTCCTACGTGTGTTCACACACATCATTACAAAAATATATCAAAAGAGCTTCCCTCATAGTGATGTCATGAACAAGGATTTAGCACTCATGTATAAGGAAGTGCTAGGCTATGTGGAAACACATCAATCCACAAAAGAAAGTAAGTCCAAAGCTTTGCATAAAGCTTCAAACTTCTCCCTAGACAGAGCCTTTGTGAAAAGTTCTACAATGTTATCTTGTGTGGGCAAATACTAAAATGATTTCTCCAATAGAGAATCTCTCCCTAATATGATGATTATGCACCTCAATGTGCTTTATGCGAGCATGAAACACAGGGTTCCTTGCAATTGCCCATGTGATGTTAGTATTAGTGAAGATGGTGGTGGAAGAAGAGTAACCAACACCCAAATTAGCCAAGAGGCATATGAGCCATAGACACTCAACAATCTCTATGCAAACTTCCCTATATCACACTTAGAAGTGGCCACAGTAGGCTGCTTCTTGCTCAACCAATATATGCATGAGCTACCAAGCGTGAAGCAAAAACCACTTGGAAATATGAGTGTAAAAGTAGCTCAATACCACTCAAGTAGAAAAAGATGTGTTTAACTGCCTACCAATGCTTGACACCTAGGCAATGCATAAACTTGCTCATATGAGAGACAAAAAACTAAATATTAGGCCACGTTATGCATAATTAAATCAAGAATCCATTATTCTATTGATATAGGACAACATCAAATGCACCTTGAGTGTCATGAAGATTCAACCGTAAGCCTGTTTCCATAGGAGTGGCGATAGTTTGCAATCTTCAAGGCCAAAATTTTGCAATATTATCTCTATTGTTGATTTGACACAAAGCTATTCCCCCATCAACTTGCATAAATTGAATGCCCAAATGATAACGCAAATGCACAAATTGGACATATCAAAAGAAGCATGCAAATCAGCCTAAAATGCTTCTCATTAGGACTAGTGAGTAACATTTCATCAACATACACAAAAATAACCAAAAGTACATCATCTGCACACTTAACATATAAGATACTCTTAGATGGACTATTCTCAAAACCATGTGCAATTAAGTAGGCATTTATATTTTCATACCAAGCATGTGGTGCTTTTTTCAAACCATATAATCTCTTTTTCAACATGCACACTTTGTTTTCATGCCTTTTTGCACAAAAACATGGGGCTTGAATACATACACTTCTTCATATAAGTCATCATTCATAGATGCAAGTTTAATGTCCAAATGATGTACATTCCAACCATGATTAGCTACAAATGCATAGATGCTACAAACGGTGGTCATTTGGCAAGTGGGTACAAAGGTCTAATCAAAATCAATGCCTCGCTCATGAGCATAACCTTTTGCAACAAGCCTAGCCTTATACCTGTTAATTGTTCCATTAGGCTTATGTTTCAGCTTGTATACCCATTTAGTACCAATGGCCTTTCTGCCTAAAGGAAAATCACATAAAGACTATGTACCATTCTTCATAATAGCATCATATTTTGATTGCATAGAAGTCATCCAATTTTTTTGAATTTGGTGTTGTTGGAAGATGCATTTTTGGAAACCTTTTTGAAGAGAAATAATTGTAAAATGATAGAAATTTGTAAAAATATTTATGCAATTGTTGTAAAAATAAGGAAGAGTCTTCCTTATGTAGGATAGAATCTTATGTATTTTTTCTAGAATTTTTGGAAACTCCTAGATAGCATATTTTTAGAATAATAGAGGAAAGGACCAAAATTCAAGTGTGAAAAGGGACACTTGAAAATGTATATAAGCTAATTTCCTCTATTATGAGGGGGTTGGTTAATCATTTGTGTACATGCTATCCAAGTGAATAGTGAAGGAGTTTCTGCTGAAAATCATGTTTCTCCTCTTCTATGTGGTTTCTTTGATTTGTGAGTCTAGATCTTGTGTATCCATGGAGATTTGTGAGTTTCTATTGTGTAAATCTGTAGAATGTCTATGAAGAGAGCTGAATATTGTTGTATTGAGTGATGAGTTGATGAAGAATGGTGCTAGAGCTGAAAATTGTCTGTTTACATAGAATCGTGATTGTCTCGTCTGTATGATGCAGGTGATATTTTTTGATTTTGACTTCATAATTGTGTTTTGCTGATAAAATAGCATGGAATAGACACCAAGATTGTAGAAAATGGTGTAGATTTGCTCAAGATAATCCAAACCCTAGAAATTTCCTCTTCATCTTCACTATTCTCAGAGTTCCAGCCATTATTCTCTTATTTCTTGGATTCTATTATCTTGAAGGGGTTGTGGTCTCAAGAATACTTCCAGGATTGACAAAATAAAGATGTCTTGTTGATTCTTTATGCTAAATGATTGGAGAGGACAACTCCAAAGATCAATAACAAACATTTTTTGGCGCCGTTGTCGGGGAATAATTCAAAAGCTTCATTGAAGTTGGACCTTGCTGGATCTTCTATTGATGATGGTAACAAACACAAGGGAAAGGTAACACTCTTTAATCAAGAAATGTGAACATGAAAAGGTAGATGTCTTTTGTTTGTCTTTTGGGAAAAGAAAGCAATAGATCATCTTTTAGAAATGGAAGTGCTGAAATTTTTGTAAATTGATAGTTGCTCATTACATTTTGGAAGTAAAGGTGCAGGTGTGTGGAAGATATAAGCCAAGAAAGCTGAAGATGAGGTAACATGTGTCTATTCTTGCATTTTTTAGAGTTCTTTTTGACCAAGTACTAGGCACCATGGTTGATCTTGGGAAGATAACATGGTTGCACTAAGGAAAAGTCAGTTAAAGTAGCTAGATGCAGGTATAAAAGATTCATGAGTCTATTCTTGCTTTTTAGAGTTCTTTTTGACCAAGTACTAGGCACCAATGCGGATCTTGGGAAGATAACATTGTTGCACTAAGGAAAAGTCAGTTAAAGTAGCTAGATGCAAGTAGAAAAGATTCATTTGTTAACCAAATCTGAGCATAAATCTTGAGTTGAGCTGCATTTTGAAGAAAAATATGTGATTGAGTTTATCTTTGCAAAATTGCTTGCACTTTATAGCACATTTTCTTTGGAAAAACTTTCTTATGAACTGTTGTGATAGCTGAGCCATAAGAAATCATAACCAATCAAAAAACATAGGATCAGTAGATCACCAAAACAAGGAACCCTAAGTAAAGTGTTCACCTTTATTTTAGGGCAAAATACTAAAAAAAATTCATAAAATTCATAAAAACAATCAAACAAATTTCTTTTCTTCTTAGGAAGTTGTATTGGAGCTTTGTGGATGAGAGTAATAGGGACCAAGTGAGAGAAAAGCAAAAAATTTGTCAAAAGTGAGCAAATTTGAAAAAACACGATTTTCTGTACAACATCGCAATTTTCTGATTAATGATTGTGATTGTGAGGCAAAATTGCAGATGACTGTGGAATTGGAGTTGGTAAAGGATACTGGAGGGGAACAAGAGCAAAGAATACTCAAATTTTCAGAAAATCAGAAGTTTAGAAAAAACACGATTTTCTGCACAAAATCGCGATTTTATGAGTAAGGTTGTGATTTTGGTGCAATAGTACAGGAATTGGGTGAATTACAAAGGAGAGAAGGTATTGAAAGAAAGCAAGAAGAAAGAATACTCAAATTTGCACAAAATAAGTTCTACAGAAAAAACACGATTTCCTGCACAAAATCGCGATTTTCTGTAAGGGAAAATTTTTGGAAAGTCTAGCATATTTGGGTACTTTGAGAAAAGAAAGTTGCAAAAGATGTCATCAAGATTGGGTAAGTGAAGCTTGGACAAGTGGAAGAGTGAAGAATTGTGAAAATCACACAAAATCGCGATTTTCTGGACACTATAAAAACCTGAAATTGAAAGAAAAACTCATTTGAGTGAGAGTAAGGGAGAGAGAGAGTAAGCAGAATCGAGCAAAATCGCGACTTTCAGCAATCAGTTGTCTTTGGAGAAATTTCCAACCAAGCAAGCAAGGTAAAGGTTTTAGCATTATTTTTGAGAATATGTTTTTGCATTGAAGAGATCACATAGCACCAAAAAATGGGAAAAAACTAAAAATCACGGAATCGCGATTTTTTGACTTTTGAGTTTTTTACTAAAAAAACATTAGTTTTTGGTTAAGTTGTTTCATTGCATGTTAAACAATCAATAAGGTGATTCCAGTAGAAGAAAGAGAAATTTGAAAATCAAAACCTGAAAAATTTCAAAAAATTGTTCAAAATCGCGATTCTGAGGTCAACACAAAATCGCGATTTTGAGCACAAAGAACAACATCTCGATTCCCAGAACACGATTTTCATCAGAAAATCGTGTTATTTACAATTGTGAGCAATCACGATTGTCTGGGAACAAAATCGTGAAAAACACGATTTTGGGCACAAAATCGTGAGAAACACGATTTTGAGCACAGAATCGTGAAAAACACGATTTTGAGCACAAAGTCGTGAAAAACACGATTTTGAGCACAAAATCGTGAGAAACACGATTTTGGGCACAAAGTCGTGAAAAACACGATTTTGAGCACAAAATCGTGAGAAACATGATTTTGAGCACAAAATCGTGAAAAACACGATTTTTAGTCATAAAATCATGAAAAAACAATAGCCTAGTCACAAAATTGTGAAAAACACAATTTTGGGCACAAAGTCGTGAAAAACACGATTTTGAGCACAAAGTCGTGAAAACCACGATTTTGAGCACAAAGTCGTGAAAAACACGATTTTGAGCACAAAGTCGTGAAAAACACGATTTTGAGCACAAAATCGTGAGAAACACGATTTTGAGCACAAAATCGTGAAAAACACGATTTTGTACACAAAATCATGAAAAACACGATTTTGAGCACAAAATCGTGAAAAACACGATTTTGGGCACAAAGTCGTGAAAAACACGATTTTGAGCACAGAATCGTGAGAAACACGATTTTGAGCACTGTTGGAACTGAAGGACTCACCAGGCAAGGAAGCTTACAACGAGAGTCAGAGAGAAGAGAAAGTACAAGCAGACAGAGCAGTCAACGACGATTTGGCAAGTAGGCCAATATTTTTTCAAGACACTTACGCATATAAGAGAGGTGGACACACAAGGAGGAGCAAGTAGGGAGCTCCAGGAAATGTATGTCAACATATTAATAGAAAATCCCTACAAAAATAGTGATTTTCATCACTAAAAACCATTGTAAATACCATTTCACATTTTTGTAGCTCCATTTTGTGCAAGCCAAGGAGTCCTTGAGCTTGAGGAGCTTTAGAAGTATCTACCTGTCAGTTTTCACATTTTTTAGACTTCGTTTGAACCTCCGAATAGGGTAGAGAACCTAATTTTTAACTAGGCCGAACACTAGGTCTGGATAAGGCCAAAACCTAGTCAAAAACTATAAATAGAGCTAGAGAGCTCATTTTTGAGGTTAGCTTGTAATTGATATGAACTTGTAAGAGCTTTTGGAAAGTAATCTAAGAACTCCATTGCATCTCACTCTTTGTCTTGCCGTGTGTGCGTGTGTGTGTGTATGTGTGTGCATGTTAGTGTGCTTCGCACTCACGCATTTAGGCCTTCACTTGCTCGAGGTCATCATACCATCCTCACGTCTTCCCGGATTGACATTAAAGGAGGTGCTACTCATCACTGAGCTACACCAAATTTTGGCGCCATTGCCGGGGATTGAGCTTTGAGGACGAGCGTGTGATGGTAAGACGTAGATTTGAGACGTTGGTGTTGTAGGTAATTTCTTCACTCTTCTTATTTTTCTCTTTCTTACCTCACCACCATCATCACCATCATCATCATCACCATCTCCCACCTCCATCTCCATGATCGCAAAAAAATTTCAGTTTTTTGCTTATACCACCTTCTCCACTTCATTTCCCTCATTCCACTTGTGAGAGAGAGCGAGAGAGCGATATTGTGTGCGTTGTTTTTGCGTGCTTTTTGAGCTTTCCTGCAGGTTCTGGCAGCATCATCATCTCCAGCACTCCGCGCAGGTACGAAACGTCACGAAACTGTCTCTGTGTCGCAGACCTCTGTCGATCGCGATCGATAGAAAAATCGCCCATTTGGTAAAACAAAGTGCACCACCATAATCTACATGATGAGCACATTCTAAATCACTAAAAACAGTTGAAAAATTCCATGTTTCTCTGTCAATCGCGATTGACACCGTCAATCGCGATCGACAGCCACGATCGACAGACCCTGTCAATCGCGACCGACAGACCCCACGACCGATTGACTGCCATGTAGGACCCTGTCAATCGCGATTGACACCGTCGATTGCGATCGACAGCCACGACCGACACCTCTGTCAGTCGCGATTGACACCGTCGATCGCGACCGACTGAATTTCAATGATTGATTGACTTTTTCACGTAGCCACGTGTCCATCGCGACGGACACAGCCCCGATCGACTGAATTCACGGCGAAATTCCCGGAAAAAGTGTCGATCGCGATTGACACCATCGATCGCGATTGACAGGACTCACGACCGACTCTGTCGATCGCGATTGACACTATCAATCGCGACTGACGTGTCGATCGCGACCGACAGGCCCCGACGGACACCTCTGTCAATCGCGATTGACAGACCTGTCGATCACGATTGATAAGCTTTTTCGGCCAAATTTCTAGGGTTTTTCTTGCATCTCTTTGGGGTAAGTTTGGACATAATTAGCAAGCCATTAGTGATTTGTTGAGGTCCCCATACGTGTGATTTTGAGAAAAATCGTGTGATCTGTCAGCCTGTTTGAACCCTGTTTTAACTCCAAAACCCTGAATTGACATAACTTTCTCATACGAAATCCGTTTGCTGTGATTATTAATATAAGGATTATTAGATAGGGTTTTTTGAAGTTGACCATACCCCGAGGTAGGAAAACTGAGGATCCTTGGGATTGTTTTCATAAAGGCAAAGGATAATTTGGTCTGGGAGTTACATGCATGAAAGTGGTCTATTGTGTCATTTGAATCTAAGTCTTGAGCTAACCGTGGGACATTTACAGGTCCAGTAAGAGCACTTGAGGGCATTCAAGCAAGAGTAAGTGCAAGCTTGGGAATACGCATCCTGGGCACACCAGGGCAACAACACAAGGAAAGAAACTCAAGGTTGGAAAATCCTCAACTCCCTCTGTCAATTCCTAGCTTAGGCTAAGAACGACTAGTGATAGGAGTAGGCCAGGGTGGCGATAGGCATCAATCAAGTTGAAGACTACCTATGCACTCAAGTTCAAGATTAAACATAATCTCTTCGTGATGCGATAACCTTAAAGGAAAGAATCTAACGTGGAACGATCAACTTCAAGTGCGGAAAATACACTCAAGTATTCCTGACGACGCAATATCAGACAAGATCATAAACATGATTAACACACTAAAAAAGAATCAAGTGACTGACACCAATTGATCGGCAACGAGGTTGTACTCTGGGCAAAAAAATTGGGCTACTTAAATAGGTATATGAACCTTAGATCAGGACGGCATCTAGTAAGGGATAGACAAAGCCTTAGGTCTTCAGAGGCTAGTGTTAATCATACTGCTAGGTCTTGGGCCCAGTAGCTAAGCCACCACTCGCATTACACTAGCTCTGAGACTAGTGAATCAGAGATGTCTCAAGGCATGGACCGACCTACGGGAAGTTCAGGAGTGCCATATCTGTATAGGGTGGAAGGCCCCTACAAGACGCAGTTGGAATACATTAGGACCAACCGATTAGGTGCTAGCATCTATGAGGACGGCCTAGGAAGGTCCGTGATCCAGATTAAAAACCCTGACCAATCCATAGGACTAGAGCACCCAGCTGTCAAGTTTGAAAACGGAGCATACCTAGACAAGGAAGGGACAATATATGTAGTCACCAGTCACCCAGATAGGACAGATGAATTTGGGAATGTGATCTCAGAAGCGGATTTAGGTGACTTGGAGCAAGGAAACATGGGTGTAGAACCTAGAACCCCCCGAGGCAAATTTGTTCTCACTAGGATTATCACACCAGAATGGATTCCTCAGGACAACAAGAGTATAGATCTGCTTCTGAATCGAGAGACTGACGAAGCCTTTTGGAGGTATAAATCTGATCGGCCAATTGATATAGGAACAATCATGATCTATGAGTTTAAAGATCGAGATAGCCCAGGCAGAGTGACCTACTTAGATCATGCTTCAGAGAGGATCTTTGTGGTTACAGAACATGATAGACATGCTTACACTTGGAAGGGTGAATTCGTTTTCCCCCAACCAAGATCAAACGTGTCCTATGGTCACCCTGGAGCTGGAACATCCCAAGCTCATGGAACTCAAAGAGACAGAAGTAGAGATAGGCCAGAAGTAAGCTTTGCCAACCCAGGGGGCAGAGAAAGAACGAGGATGGAAACAAATAGAGTAGAACCTGAGGTACTTAGAGCTCCCAAGAATCAAAGAAATGCGGATGAGTTCCCTCTACCACGACCTAGAGAGCACACAAGGATTTTGAGACCGACTCAGCTAGTTAAGTCCATGAAGAACTACTTCGATGGCACAGGAGATCCATACGATCATGTGGCTGAGTTCAGGCAAGTCTTGAGAGTTGAACAGGTGGAAGATCTATTCACGCAGTACAATGCCTTTGGTCTAACCCTTAGGAACACAGCCCTTACGTGGTTTCAGCCATTGAATGAGAGGCAGTTCAGGAGCATAGACCAACTTCTAGAGGCATTCATTATCAAATTCTCTAAAAGTGGCATAAGACATAACACTTCCTCGCTGATTCACAGCTTCAAGCAAACCCCTCAAGAAACCGTGAGACTTGCAGGAAGAAGATTTAGGCAATACCTAGAGAGATGCCCTGTCCCTGAGTTACCCACACCAGCTAAGCAAGTGGCTTTATTCTTGGATGGATTGCTAAGTACCAAATTGAGATCATACATGTACTTGAAGGACCCTAGGACCATAGAAGAGTGTGTACGCATGTGCATTGACATCGAGGATAACCTAGGGGAAGAACTAGAGCTTTCCAAGATATACAAAGATTCAGATAGTGCCTCTAGCCTCTCGTCCTCGCAATCCACATCAATTGAGGAACTCGCTCAGAAAGTGGCACAAAAACTAGGTGTCTCTAGCAAACAAATCCCAAGGTTTGCCCCTGTGAAAAGATGCTATACTTGTGGTGGCGACCACATGGCGAATGTATGTCCCATTATGGCTCAACCCCAAGTAAATCCTAGTAGCCAGTACTGCACCATAGAAGGGACGTACACCAATCACACCGCGCAAGATTGCCCCTACAATAAGCAAACCGTTAGGCAGACGTACCCACAACCATACCCTCAACAAGGAAGATACCAGAACCAATACCCACCTCAGCAGTATGTGAGGCCTAAACAAACCTACCAACCCTACCAAAACCAACAAAGGCCTCAGCCTCTGCGAGCACAACAACCCCCTGCTCCAGCTAATGTGATTCCGGTAAAGTATGCTACAGCAGAAGAAAACCTGAATAGAGCTATAGTCCCTGTAACACGAGTGCTTTCAAAAAGTGATCGCAGTGACCATAGTTTCGATTCTACACATGTTGATAGCCCCCAGGCTTACTACATGCAGTCTCCTGAACATGGTGAGTCCTACTATAGTGAAGAGCCAAATGAACCTAGTTGGGAGTCAGATTACACAAATGTCATGTATGCAAACCCCAACCCTAGACCTCAACCTAGACAAGTAAGACCCCCATTCCCTAGAGGACTGTAATAAAGTAAGTCTATGATCTAGGGATCCGATGGCTTCAGACAGATCTGAAATCGGATACCGTTTGGTCACTCGTCTGTAGGACCAAAGATCTCAAGAGTAGACTCAAGCATAAGTCATGTGCTCTCATATTCAAGTAATCCACTTAGCCTAGTGGTTAAGTCTCATGGTTGTGAAGGAGGAGGTCTTGGGTTCAACTCCCATGGGGAGCATGGGGAGAGAGTTTTGCCCAAAGAGCTCTAGAGCCTTCTAACTCAAGTTAACGTGAGTTAACTTGAGTCCAGTGGACTTAACTCAAGAGGTCAGTACAACAACCACTAGTGGACTTTAGTGGAAGGTACTAAAGTAGTGGTCGAGATAACTCCAGCCACTAATAGACTCTAGTGGTGGATATGAAAGGAGTGGAGGAGATTGCACATGCACTTGTGGACTCTAGTTACATTTGTGGTCCTCATTAGTTCAAGCAGCTATATATACATGCATAAGGTTGGGAGGAGAGTCATCTCTCTAGCATGTGGTGGTCGTAATTCTTGTACTGTTGCAAGGACCATGCTACAGATGTCAGGGAGATCACCTCATTCGTGATTGCCCCGTGCCTCCACCTACACAACCCCAGTCAGTGACGATCCAGGGCTTTTGCCAAGAGTGTGGAAAGGAGCATCTCTTACGAGACTTCCCTAAGAATCCTAATAATATGCCAAAAATCACTCCTATTAACGTTATTGGGTTAGTGGTAGATTCCACAGGAAGTGTCACTTCCACTGCACCCATACAGGTAGTCACTAGAGCTCAAGCATTGCAGCAAAACCAAGGGGTAGGCCAGGAAAAGAGCCCAGAAGTTAGTGAAACAGAGAGCATGACAAAGAAAAGGACTAGAGCTTGGAGAGATAGTCGTGAAAGAATGAAAAGGCAATGGGCAAAAAAGATGAGTGAACTCGAGGAAAGCCTCAGAGAAACAAAGGCCAGGATAACTGAACTCACATCTCAAACTCCCTCTCACACTACCCCACCACCACCATTCCCATCTCCATCTGACCCGCCACCTTCCAACCCGCCTCACCTAAGCCCACCACCCCCTAGAGTAGGATCAGTCCTAGCAGATCCCACTCCCGAGGACCTTAATATGATGCTTAAAGCATATCAGGCCAGAATCCAAGAAGGGCCAAACGTAACTGATCATGAAAAGTGCTACCCTAGAGCAGAATTAGAGCTTGAACGAACTAAAATTTGTGCCAAAATGGTGGAATTGGCTCATACCATGTTTGAAGCCAGTCGCCTATTTAACATCTCTAGTTTAGCGAAGACAGAGTTACACTTTGATGGACTGCTAGAAAGAATAGAGAAGTTGATTGCTCAATCAGAAAAGGAACCCGTCTCTCAACATAAGGACAAGGCAAGTGAAGGAGCAAGTCTTCCTGCCCAGGAAGCCTATGTGCCTGAAGCCTATGTGCCTAACTCTACGGAGCCAGACACATCATCTTCTATGAACCGATTCACACCAGAATTCCTACGAGAGATTCAAGAAGACAAATGGGCTAAAGAAAGTGAAGCCCCTCCTCCCATTGAACTTGTGGATGATGCACATGACCAATTCCCACAAGAGATCCCATCCATTTATGAGGAGCAGGAGAGCACCCACTCTCAGGAAAGACTAGACTTTGAGTCTAATTCTTTACAAGAATTACTCCACTTCACAGGCCCATGGGAAGCTAAGTCTACTTGTATGAGAGCACCCACGGTCATGGTACGAAATGAGGACTCAGTCATACCTAGGAACACAGAGGTAGTGAAAAACACTAAAGTACACTGCAACCTCACCTTAGAAGAGCTACTCAAAGTAAGGCCAGAGCTATGGAAACATGTAGCCAAACAAGTACCAGAGATAGCAAAACCTCATTCCCAGGTAGGATCCCAGAGAACAGTGCCAGAAATACCATTGGACAACATAGGAGACATGAGTGAGGGCAAAGAGGGAAACACATATCTTCCTATCACCCATCAAGGATACACCACCAAGGCCATTCTAGACTCAGGCGCAGGTGTTGCAATTGCTACCACTTCCCTATGGAAGCGTTGGGGCAAGCCAGCACTCAGACCCACAAGGATGAAACTGCAAATGGCCGATGGTCACATAGAGAGACCCTTAGGCTTGCTAGAAGGAATAACTCTCACCACTTGTGGTGTTGAGTTTGAGCACACTTTTGCCATATGTGACTTTAGCAAGAACCATGCTTATGAGATGATTTTGAGAAGACCATTTATGCGACAGTTGCAAGTGGTACAGGATTGGGGAACCAACTCCTTGTATTTGCAACACTTAGGTGTCACGACCAAAGTGAATCTCAAAGATTACTCTCATAGAGATGTCCCTCCTATCCAATGGAATCCCATCCATAGAGCCAAAGGTGATACAGAATCGGTGCATTCCCTAGGATCAGGATCCTCATGGATGCATGAAGATACCCATTTGTGGATGTGCAAAGTAGCACTAGAAGAAGAGAAAAGAGAGAAAGCCAGAGAAATAGTTGTAAACGAAACACATAGACCCATTCAAGACCCAGCATGTGCACCTGTAGTATTTCCTGATGAAGAATTTGAACCCCACGGTTGGGCAGAAATCCTAGCAACAATGGACGTAGCCATCAATGAAGAACAATGGACACCTCACTGTGATGAAGAGGGCTATGACATGTCAGTCTTGTCCATAGAGCCAATCATGGGAGAGGCAGTTTTAGAAGAGTGTGAACCTAGCCCTGATGCATTTGAGGATGCAAGTGACTCCGATCTAGAGTCAATCATTATGGACCCACCTTTTGCATCAGATGAAGAATACTTCTATGAAGTAGAATTTCAACCCCAGAGGCACGGAAAGCTTACAAATGATGTAAGGCTAGCCACACATGTAACTCCTAAGGAAGAAGGAAAGAAAAGAAAGAAGAGAGAAGTCACACAAGTAGAGGAAGAATCTTTGTTTGAGGTCCCGGAAAATTTTAAGAAGTATGAGATAGATGATAGGAGAGTCATGATCAGAATGCCTAAACGAGAGGTGCAATCAGGGGAGGCCTATGGTAACAAAGAAACCACCAAGAAAATAGTGGTAGCCATGGAAGAAGGAGAAGAGAGATGCATGTATATAGGCCATGACCTGACAGAAGAGGAAGAACAAGAGCTAATAGCCTTGCTGAGAGAATACAGAGATGTATTCGCTTGGAGTTACAAGGATTTGAAGGGTGTTGATCCAGACATATGCTCACACACTATCCCCATGACCAGAGATGTCAAACCTTTTAAGCAAAAGCCATACACATATAATGATAATTATGTTGCCAAGATCAAAGAGGAGATAGATAGACTAGTTGAAGCTGGATTCATCTATGAAATTGAGCACACTGAGTGGGTATCCCCCATTGTAGTGGTGCCCAAGAAAAATGGGAAGCTGCGTGTATGCATTAACTTGAAGAAGGTTAATGCAGCCATAATTCGAGATAACTATCCGCTTCCTATCACAGAGCATCTCTTAGAAAGAGTAGCAGGCAAGGAAGTGTACAGCTTCCTAGATGGATTTTCGGGCTACAATCAAGTAGCCATAGCTCCAGAAGATCAGCATAAGACGGCATTTGCCACTGAATGGGGCATTTTTGCCTTTAGAGTAATGCCATTTGGGCTTACCAATGCACCAACAACATTCCAGAGGCTGATGTGCCATGTATTTAAAGAGTTCCTGAGGAAGAACTTAGAAGTCTATGTTGATGATCTTTGTGCTCATTCCAACATTAGGCAAACCCATATTCCTGAACTCAGACAAATCTTTGACAAATGTAGAGAATATCAAGTCTGCCTAAACCCAGAAAAGTGCGTTTTTATGGTCAGGCAAGGCAAGATTCTAGGACACATAGTGTCAAAGAATGGCATATCCACTGATGAAGAGAAAGTGAGAGCCATAGCCAAGTTACCTAGGCCAAAGAATGTCAAGGAAGTACAAGCTTTCATGGGGCATTGTGGTTATTATCGACGGTTCATACACATGTATGCCATCATAGCAAAGCCTCTATACGGACTTTTGACTAACTTTGAGTGGACTGACGAATGTGAGAATTCCTTCAATGAGCTTAAACGGCGATTATGTTCAGCACCAATCTTAACCACACCAGATTGGAATAAGCCTTTCCATGTTCATGTGGATGCATCCAATTATGCTATTGGGTGTGTACTCGCACAACCTACTGGTGAAGGTAATATGGATCTTCCAATTGCTTATGCTAGTAGACAATTGAATGCAGCTGAACGAAATTACACCACTACTGAGAGAGAAGGATTAGGCATGGTATATGCAGTTAAAAAGTTTAGACATTATTTGCTTGCAAATAAGTTTAAATTTTTTACTGACCATCAGGCACTGCTATATCTCGTAAACAAGCCATGCAATACAGGAAGATTAGTAAGATGGTTTCTCTTACTAATGGAATACGACTTTGAGGTAGTGGTAAGGAAAGGGAAGACTCACTTGAGAGCAGACCATCTCTCTAGGCTCACATCTGGAGAAGCCCCACAAGGAGTGTCAGATGACCTTCCTGATGCTTACTTGTTTAATTTGGAAGTGGTGCCACAGTGGGCTAAGCCATTAGTGCCAGTATTGACATACGGGCCTAACCACCCAGTAATAAACACACAGGATAGAGAGGTAGTAAAAGCCCAAAAGTATCACATCATGGCAGGTAGTATGTACAAGCACACGGATCAAGGGATCTTGGCGTGTTGTGTGGAAGAGGATGAGTACGCTAAATGGTTGCAATTAGCACATGTGGGTGTATTAGAGCAACACTACTCAAAACAACGAACCCTACAGACACTAAAGAGACTCGGAGTGCATTGGCCGACTATGGAGGCTGGTGTCCAGAAGTTGTGCAAGGAATGCCCAATCTGCTGCACTAAACCACCTGTGGAACATGCCACTCTTTATCAAGTGTCCATAGTGCCAGATTGGAGTGAACCACTAGTATCCTTCTTGAGGACGAAAACATTCCCTCCAAACATGACTCTGGCAAGGAAAAGGAGTTTAGAACAAGAAGCCCAGGATTACTCACTCATTGGTGATAATCTATACAAGCGTGGTAAAGATGGTTACCTGAGACTATGTGTCCATGAGAGTGAATATCTCAAGATCTTGGAAACTGCTCACCAAGGTGTAGCAGGAGGACACTTTGGACCAGATCGGGTGATCAAGGCGATACTATTTGCGGGCTTCTGGTGGCCGACCCTTCACATGGACGCACATACCTACGTGAAACGGTGTGATGTTTGTCACAGAACTCAGTATCCTATACGCAAAGATGAGATGCCATTGAAACCTATGATGGGTGGACGTGCATTCTCTAAGTGGGGAATAAACTTTGTAGGTCCTATCAATCCCCCAGCTAAGGGTTCTCATGCTGAATATATCATTGTGGCCACGGATTATCTAACTAAGTGGGTAGAGGTAAAAGCCACAACGAAGAGCGATGCTCAAACAACAGCTAAGTTTTTATTTGAGAATGTGTTCACTAGATACGGGCTACCTATAGAGCTAGTAAGTGATAGAGGCACTCACTTCTTGAATGAAGTTATTGAAAATCTGCTCCAAGAATTCTTGGTAGTACATAAGAAGTCTGCCCCCTATCACCCTCAAGCTAATGGGCAAGCTGAAAGCACCAATAAGATCCTATGCAATGTACTGACGAAATTAGTGAACAATAAATGCTCTGATTGGGACAAACAGCTACACCATGCTGTTTGGGCATACCGAGTCGCCTACAAAACGGTACTCCAAGCCACCCCCTTTCAGATGGTATTTGGCCAAAATGTTGTGCTACCTTTGGACTTCTTGATTCCCACATTGAGAGTAGCACAGGAGCATGAGTGGACGGGTCATGAACTCTCTTCGAGAATTTTTGACCTTGAACGATTAGGTGAAACCCGACTAAGAGCTGCAGCAGGAATATATGCAACTAAGAAACGACAGAAGGCATACTTTGATGCCCACGTTAAGGATAAAGGTTTGAAGGCAGGCGACCTAGTACTAGTCTACACTTTGAAACAACATGCGAGAAAACTAGAGAAAAGAGGCTACGGACCTATGATCATAAATAGGATCTCAACTAGTGGAGCAGTTCAACTCGCTACACTGGAAGGTGATGTTCTCCCTAGCTATATAAGCGGATGCAGGGTCAAGTTATATCAGGAACCTCTCACAGAGGAAATGCTAAGTCAACTCAATACTGCTAAGAAACGCAAAGAAGAAGAAAAGCGAATTCGAGAAGAAGCCCAAGCAGAAGCTTTAGAACGCATCCGGAGAATGAAGTTGAGAAGACAGGGTAGAGAGCAACCTAGGACAGATGCATATACAGATCAAGGATATCATGTGGCTATGTGTGAAGTTTCAGGTGTTAGCTCTCATAGATAATTGATCGACGTCCTTTTATAACCTTAGATATAGGACAAGGGAAGAGTGCAAGGACTGTAAGAGCCTTGATTGACTCAGGTGCAGCCACTAGTGCTGTTAAATTGTCTTACTGTCAAGAGTTGGAATTAACTGTCAATCCTATAGAAGCATATCTCATAGGATTGGGAGGTGTGGAAACCCCTTACATGGGCGAGGTGGAACTTCCCCTCTATATTCAAGACGAAGTAATGACAGTCAAAGTACTAGTGTGTCAAGATGAGGACCTCACTGAGCCTCTTGTCTTGGGCCAGGACTAGATCTATGATCATGCAGTCAACCTAAACCTAAGAAGTGGACTTCTTCAGGTATGGATAAATCATAGTCGAATCACAGTTGAATTGGAAAATGAGGCACTCAAGGAACTAAATAAGGCACGAAATCCTGGTCCTTCCAGGGGCGCACATGAAGTTGACAATGCTATTCTTGTCCAAAACTGTATGATGCAGAAAGAGGCTTGTCTCAACAATGGAGTCAAGGAGAGGACGGCACTCCCTTCTTTCCCAAAAGCCAGAAGGATGCAGCAACCAACGGCAGTTCAAGTACAGAAGGAGCAGAGTACTACCTCTACGGGAGGCCAAAAAAAGGAGCGAAGCAGATTGTTTCAGCCGTTGAAACAAATATGGAGGCGGAAAGGCGAACACCCTGTTGGGACCAGGCCAGCCCCACGGCCAAAACCTCTTATTAGTAATCAACAACACGACACTAATAAGAAGTCTTTCATAAATTCTTCTGCGAAAGTAAAGTCTATTTGGGTACCCAAGAAGTCGATGAAGGCCAGCCCACAATCACGACAAATCTGGGTGCCTAAGGCTTGCTTGCGGGCTCAAATGGCTACACCAAGGCCACACCCGATACAACATGTTTCACTCACTCGAACATCTAAGGCCCAGTCTTACACATCACACATGGACACATATTCTTCCATGCGCAAAAGTAGAATCACTCGTCAATGGGCCCCTAAAAAGCCTCATTCTCAAGTAGATACTCCTATCAAACCTTCCAGAGTCTCCACAAAATCAAGATCCAAGCCCATCAATTGCATTTGGCAACCTAAAACTTGTAATAAACCCCCGGACCCCAGTTGTAAATCCATGCCCACCTACTAACTACATCACTCTCACACTACATCATTCCACCTAGCTCCTAGGTCTAACCAATCCCTAACTACACACAAGCACCGAGCACTTAATAGCCTACTAATCTTTCCCAAACCTCATGTTAATGTTGTAATGGGGACAATAACGGTTCTATCTTGTCCTTTACAATGTTAACACATGTTTCTATATTCTCACAGAATCAGGAGACAAGAAGTAACATGGCAGATACGGCAGGAACTAGCTCCCAGGCAGGCACCAGCCCCCAAGTCGTGGACATTGAAAGTCTTCCCGTTGAGGAGGAATTGAAGGAACGCCCAGTGGCATTGAGGGCATTACACGCTATACCGGTTGAGAATCCTCCACAGGGGCACACAATGCCAGTCAGCAAAAAATCACATTGGTTCAGTGACGTGGCAGGACCCCTAGGTGAAGGCACTTATATGTGGGAGGCCGAGATAGAATTCAATGGGCGCTGGGGCAGATATCACTTTTTCACTAGGGAATTTGAGAGACTGCAGAATAACGAAGGACTGAAACCTATATGAAAGAAGGCAAGACTCTACGAGTACTTCAAATTCCAATTGCCAAAGCCCGATTTTCTAAGGTGCTCTTATCTGATTAGCACCCTCACTCCGAGCAAAGACAAAAAGGGATACAGCTCCTTTGTCCTCCCATCTCTCACAAGGGGCAATAAGCTCAAGCGTTTCAGATTAACTATCAACTTGGTAAGGGAAGCTCTAGACATGAAAGGTATGCACATTCCTACGGAGAAAGAGACTATGGTCCCCGACAATATGAAGAACAGGAATCTGACGAAATTGAAGGACATGGTGGCAATGACACCTACAATTGCCATTCACTTGCGAATGGTCATGCAGCATTTTGCATTTCCCGCTCAAGAAAGGTTCACAATGCCACCTAAGAAGATATGGTTTAGTCTATATTTGGCTGATGCCTTTGATCTGACAATCAATATGCCCCATTGGATTATCGACCAAATCCACTTGGCTCATCAAAGGT
Source organism: Ceratopteris richardii (assembly GCA_020310875.1). NCBI lineage: Eukaryota > Viridiplantae > Streptophyta > Polypodiopsida > Polypodiales > Pteridaceae > Ceratopteris > Ceratopteris richardii. The sequence continues at coordinate 10,805,869 of CM035426.1, forward strand.
GGTATAAGAAACAAAAGTCAGTACTATACGGATGCTGTGCTCTTACCAGGATTGTGTATAGATGTCTCGCGTATGATGTACTAGTGCAAAGGGCACTCATTTGGACCAGGGTACAGGAGTTTCAGCGCAGATTATCCTCCGCAAGACCGCCATCTAAGAAAATGAGAGGCGCAGTTCAGATGCCGTGTGCACAACCCCGCGGTGCGACATTGACACCAGAGACTGTTGGAGCAGAGCAATCATCAATAGGTGATTCATGAAGTTCAGAAGTGAAAAGATATGTGGAAGGTTGAAGATTACTTTCAAAGGAAGAAAATAGAATCAGAAATGTTTCTTTTGTATATTACTCTTGTAAATAGTTCAATGTATTTTGAAAAAGATGACGAGTTAGACTCGTATATATATCTACAGATACGTATTCATAGAAAGAGAGAGTGATAGAGATCAGATAGAGAAGAATAGGTGATGAACATTGTATGTATCATCAACCATATGTATGAAAAGTAATGAAGAAGAAAATATTGAAGAATTCTGCGCGTCGATCTTCTCTCCCATTCTCCTTCTGTGCTTAATCTTTTGAAGAATCCTTTTGCACGTATCTAAGTCCATAGCTAATCTATCTATGGCTAGAATTTGAGAGATTATTTTCAATCAGGCTGAGAGAATTTTGTTTAGGAACATTCATGTGTGAAGATGTTCTGAGAGTCGACAAAACTGGCGCAGATCTCATGTTCAGAGAAATGAAGATTTCTCAGTGTGTGGTGTAAAGTTTTACACAAGTGAGGGCTTAAAAACTAAGTTGGAAGGTAAGCCATCTATGGCTAAAAGATCTTGATCAAACGGGTTCGACATTGTGAGAACCAGTGCTAAGAAGTTACAGGTGTCAAAGTCGCTACTGCAGAGAAGGTGTTTTACACATAGGTAACTTGTTTGTATGATTTCTCAAAATATACTCAATCATTTTGAGAAATTTAACTTGGTAAAGTTGTGCAATCTCAAGGCGAAGTGGTGTGCAAAGTTTTGTCAAAAAGTTTACAGAATTGATTAGTCAATGAGTGATTAATCTGCAGCAGACTTTTCTGAGAAGTTGAATTTTTCAGAACTTTCAATTTTTCTGATAATTTGGTGAATGATCTCTAAGTTTGGTGGATTCTAAGGTTAATCTTGATATAGAGGTGGTCTAACTTCAAGGTTAACTTGTTCTTTTGGAGATTAACACTCTCCATCAGTGGTATCAGAGCAGGTTGTGTCAAAATTGAAGTGAAGATGACTCCGACTATTGCAGAAGTACAAATCTTTACATTTTGAAGGTGCAGAAGGGTAAAGGCTGAAGAAAACTTGAAGGAAGACATACAAAGAGTATCAAAAGGATCAGAAGGAGCAACATTCGAAGTAAAGGTACATTCATTATCTGTAAAGGTTAAAGTTTTGAGACTACAGGTGAAGCAAGGATGGGAGATAGTCTCCAAATTGAAGAGTTGGATAGAGAGAACTATCCTGCTTGGTCTATGAGGATGGAAGCTCACCTTATGAGCAAAGATCTGATAGGATACATCACAGGAGATGAAGAAAAGCCAGAATTCAGAGATCCTAGTGTTCCAACTAGGGAGGAGCTTGCAGATTTGAAGAATTGGATGAAGAAAGATGCTCAAGCAAGGAGCATAATCTACATGGCTGTCAATGACTATTTGCTTCCTCACATTAGAGGACTTGAAAGTGCATGTGACATTTGGAATGCTTTGGAGGAGCATTTCCAAAACACAACCAAATCAAGGAAGGCTTCACTATGGGCAGAGTTTACTACCTTCAAGAAGAAGGCCTCACAATCAATCTCTGATTATGTGACAAAGATGAAGGACATTGCAGACTCTCTAGGTGCAGTGGATGAAGATATTGAAGAAGACAAATTGGTAAGACAAATACTCACAGGGCTAAGAGGAGATGAGAAGTGGAAGCCTTTCATTTTATCTACAGAACTTTCATTAGATCGCTTTACTCCTGACTTGAATCAATTGTTAGGTCATATGCTAACTTTTGAGAATGATATCAAAGGAGATGTTGATAAGAGTGCAGGTCATGCAATGTACTCTAAAGACAAGAAGAAAGCTAACAAAGGAAAGCAACAATCAGGTGAAGAAGAAGGTACTTCAAACCAAGCAAACTTCATAAGAGGAAGAGGAAATGGTAGAAGTAGAGGAAGAGGCAGAAACAACAAAGATAATGCAAGAGCTTGTTGGATATGTGGTAAGACCAATCATCTATCTCATGATTGTTGGCATAATAATCAAAACAATGGTAATTATCAGAACTTTAATCAAAGAGCAAGAGGTGGTAGATTTCAGAGAGGAAACTTCAGAGGTAGAGGTGGTAGGAATTATTTTGGAAGAGGTGGAGGAAGAAGCTTCCAAAATCAATCCTATAATAGCACCTACTACAACTATGCATCAGATCAAAAAGAGGACTCGACTCTCATTATGAATACTTGTGAAACCTCACATGAGGACATGAGAGTGTTCTACATTGATTCAGGATGTAGTAATCATTTAAGTGGAAATATTGCTTTGATGACTGACCTAGATCATAATGCAATTAATCATACAGTTCAGACAGGTGATAATACAAAGCATAAGGTAAAGTCAATTGGTTCAGTCAAAGCTAAGGATGGGAGCACTCTTCTGAGTAAGGTACTCTATGTTCCCACAATTCCAAAGAATTTGATCAGTGTAGGTCAAATTGTGGAAAAAGGATATGAGGTAAGGTTCACCAATGATGGAGTTTATGTTGAAGACCCTAGTCAAGGGTATAAACAAGTTATTGCAGGAAAGAAAGAAGGAAGGCTCTTCACATTGAAGGTACAAGGAAATGTTGGACATGCTATGTTCACATATGGAGAGCAGAAGGTGTCAGAATTGGATCTTTGGCACAAAAGACTTGGACACTTTAATGAAAGAGGTATTAAAGAAATGATTAATAATGATTCAGTGCTTGGATTGCCTAACATTGCAGGTCAACACATGACATACAGATGTGAGGCATGTCAATTAGGTAAGGCACATAAGCAATCCTACTCCAAGCATGGGTTTATGTATTCAGAAAGACTTGAATTGGTGCATACAGATGTGTGGGGTCCTTCAAAGGACTTTAGTATAAATGGCTCAAGATATTATGTCATATATGTTGATGATGCTACCAGGTGGATCACAATTTATGTGATTAAAGAAAAGTCAGAAGTGTTTAATACATTTAAACACTATCATGCATATGCAGAAAGGATTACAGGTCAACAATTGAAGAGACTAAGGTCAGATGGAGGGGGAGAGTATTTTTCAAATGAGTTCAATGATTATTTGTGGAATGCAGGTATAAAGAGAGAAGTTACTTGCAGGTACTCTCCTCAACAAAATGGGGTAGCAGAAAGAAGAAATAGGACACTTGTTGAATTTGCAAGGTCTATGATGAAAGAGAAGAATTGCCCAAATTATTTGTGGGCTGAGGCTGTTAATACAGCTACATATTTGGTTAATAGATTGCCTTGTAAAGCTTTGCAGGGTATGACACCATATGAAGCTTGGTGGGGTAAGAAACCTACCTTGGATCATTGCAGAATATTTGGATGCTTGGCATATGCATATGTGCCATCTCAATTGAGGCATAAGTTGGAGCCTAAGGCAGAAAAGTATGTATTCATTGGCTATGATGATAAGCAAATGGGATACAGGTTGTGGAGTCCATCCACAAAGCAATTTATTGTATCCAAGGATGTTACATTTGATGAACAAGGTACTTGGTATGCAGGTAAATATAATGTACATGCAGATGATGAAGAAGTAGTGGATCAAAGAAAAGGTAAAGCAAAGATTCAATTACTTGATGAAAGTGAGAGTAATGAAGTGCAGATTGAAGTTGAAGAGAGGCCAAGGTTTGATCCAGAATGTGATGAACCAGAGACCTCAAGAAGTGCAGAAGTTAGGAGATCATCTAGGCACAAATGGCAACCTACAAGGTATAGCTATGACACTTCATTCTTAACTACTAAAGATTATGCTTATTTGGTAAAAGCAGATGAAGACCCTTCTACATTTGAAGAAGCCAAAGGGAAGAAGAATTGGGAAGATGCTATGCAAGAGGAGTATGATGCATTGATAGAGAATCAAACATGGGATTTGGTTCCTAAACCTAATAGCCAGAAAATCATTGGTTGTAAGTGGGTTTACAAGACTAAAAGATTTGCAGATGGAAGTGTGTCTAGGTACAAAGCTAGACTTGTTGTGAAAGGATATGCACAGACATATGGAGTGGATTATGATGAGACTTATAGTCCTGTGGCAAAGATGACAACTATCAGGACACTCATAGCAATTGCTGCTTGCAAAGGTTGGAAGTTATCTCAATTAGATGTCAAAAATGCTTTCTTGAATGGTTACATTTCAGATGAAGTCTACATGGAGCAACCAGATGGGTTCAAAGATCAAGTGAGTCCAAATTATGTGTGTAAGCTCAAGAGAGCTTTGTATGGGTTGAAGCAAGCCCCAAGGGCTTGGAATTATAGGCTTGTGAAATTCTTGAATGATCTTGGATTTCAAGCATCAAAGGCAGATAGTAGCTTGTTAGTCAAAGCAAGTGAAGATGGGTTCATTTATGTGTGTATTTATGTTGATGACATAATACTTACAGGAACAGATGATAAGGGAATACAAATGATCAAGAGGCAGATGGAGAAAGAGTTTAAAATCAGTGATTTGGGGAACCTATCATTCTTCTTGGGAATGGAGATCTCTTATACTCAACATGGAGTATATGTGACTCAAGAAAGGTATCTTAAAAATTTGCTAACCAAATTTAAAATGGAAGATTGCAGGGTTGCACCTACACCTTTGGAAGTGAACCATAAATTGTCTAGGTTTGGAGGAGAAGAGTTCAGAGATATGAAACTCTATCAAAGTCTGGTTGGTAGCTTGATTTATGCTACATTAACAAGGCCTGATTTGTCATATGCAGTTGGTGTGCTTTCACAATTTATGCATTGTCCTAGAAAGGAACATTGGATTGCAGGACAAAGAGTACTTAGGTACATCAAGGGTACACTCAAAGAAGGGTTGTACTATGGGTTTACTTCAGATACAAGAATCAAGATATATAGTGATGTAGATTGGGCAGGTAATGTGGATGATAGAAGATCAACACATGGATACTTGTGCTATGTAGGAGACAAATTGATTTCATGGTGTTCTAAGAAGCAACATACAGTTGCTTTGTCATCTACAGAGGCAGAATATAAAGGTATGGTGGAAGCTGCAAAAGAGGTAATATGGCTAAAGACACTTATGAAAGTTTTTGATGTGGTTCAAAGTACTCCTATTGTTTGTGGAGACAACATGAGTTCTTTATACTTGGCAGCTAATCCTGTGTTTCATGCTAGAACTAAGCATATTGAAATACAGTATCATTTCCTGAGAGAGAAGGTCATTGAGAAGGAAATTGAAGTCATACACACTCCTACAAAAGATCAACTTGCAGATATGATGACTAAAAGTTTGGATGGACCTAAGTTGCAGAGGTTTAAAGATATGGCAGGAATAAAGAAGATGCAGGTAATCACAATTGAAGATTGAGGGGGAGCTGTTGGAGCAGAGCAATCATCAATAGGTGATTACATGAAGTTCAAAAGTGAAAAGATATGTGGAAGGTTGAAGATTACTTTCAAAGGAAGAAAATAGAATCAGAAATGTTTCTTTTGTATATTACTCTTGTAAATAGTTCAATGTATTTTGAAAAAGATGACGAGTTAGACTCGTATATATATCTACAGATACGTATTCATAGAAAGAGAGAGTGATAGAGATCAGATACAGAAGAATAGGTGAATAGGTGATGAACATTGTATGTATCATCAACCATATGTATGAAAAGTAATGAAGAAGAAAATATTGAAGAATTCTGCGCGTCGATCTTCTCTCCCATTCTCCTTCTGTGCTTAATCTTTTGAAGAATCCTTTTGCACGTATCTAAGTCCATAGCTAATCTATCTATGCTTAGAATTTGAGAGATTATTTTCAATCAGGCTGAGAGAATTTTGTTTAGGAACATTCATGTGTGAAGATGTTCTGAGAGTCGACAAAACTGGCGCAGATTTCATGTTCAGAGAAATGAAGATTTCTCAGTGTGTGGTGTAAAGTTTGCCATCTATGGCTAAAAGATCTTGATCAAACGGGTTCGACATTGTGAGAACCAGTGCTAAGAAGTTACAGGTGTCAAAGTCGCTACTGCAGAGAAGGTGTTTTACACATAGGTAACTTGTTTGTATGATTTCTCAAAATATACTCAATCATTTTGAGAAATTTAACTTGGTAAAGTTGCGCAATCTCAAGGCGAAGTGGTGTGCAAAGTTTTGTCAAAAATTTTACAGAATTGATTAGTCAATGAGTGATTAATCTGCAGCAGACTTTTCTGAGAAGTTGAATTTTTCAGAACTTTCAATTTTTCTGATAATTTGGTGAATGATCTCTAAGTTTGGTGGAGTCTAAGGTTAATCTTGATATAGAGGTGGTCTAACTTCAAGGTTAACTTGTTCTTTTGGAGATTAACACTCTCCATCAGAGACAACCCCACGACTTCCAAGGTGGGTGCAACCCTTCACTATTAGATTACCAAGACACAGCACTGATGGACCAAATCTATTGTTTCAACCTGTACCAACCGACCTAGAGTTCCCTCACGGATTGACTTTAGAAGACCTAACTGATGAGGAGGTAGCCAGAATCATCGAGGCTGTTAACGCCGAAGTCGAGGCAGAGCAAGCCAGTGGACAACAAACTGCTACAGACCAACCCCATCCCAGACAACCAGATATCGTCGATGTGGAGGGTGAAGAAGAAGAAGGACAAGAGGAGGAACATGATGGACAATCCGAGGAAGAAGAGCAGAAATATGATCAGGAAGCTCTACAGGTACTTGAAGGTGCCCCATCTTATACAAAGGCATTGAAAAAGCTCTATGATACCATGAACAGAGTTCAAGAGCAACATAGACTGTCCCTAGCAGCAGGCAAGGCCGTCATGAATCAAATCCTTGAGGAGGAAGGCATAGACGAGCAATACCGCGCCACTCTTGACATGATATCTGAGGCTTTGGGAGTACCTGAGACGGTGCATACCGCCCTTGCACAAGCACGAAGAACGGATCGAAGATACGGCAGACGTCCCCTCGATCAGGAAAGCAGATGAATGTATTAGTATCAGAACCACAAGGCACATCTACAACCACGGGCACCGCACACACCGTCCACGATACTGAGGAAACCAATGTATCAAGTGCACCTCCGTCACCCTCGTTGCCGCCCCTGCCTCCAACTCCACCACATTCACCTCCCACTACCGGTGTAACCACTACTGTCACCGCCTCCGAGTCCACTACCCATACCGAAGCACAAACCATCAGTCAACCCACACAACCCACACATCCTATCTCCACCTCTTTTGTCTATACGGCCACTGAAACAGTAATTCTAACCGCAGCCACAAAAAATCTCATTCCCCCAATTACACTTTCGAGAAGTTCATATTCACAATTGCACACACCACTGTACACTTTCACCACTATCACCGCACCCACAATTCCAATATTCACAATCACTCCCACTACTGCATCCACTGTTGATTTTATGGACATATCACCCACCTCCGCACCTCTCCCTCCCCCCATACACCCACCATCTCCCATTCCCCCACCTCCCACTTCACCATTTTCCAGCACCGCATCCACACTTCCATTTCCCTTCCCCTTTCCCTTCCCTTCTGCATTCAACACCCTTCCCGCATCCACCCCTATTAATAATGTATTTAATAATATGTATCAGTGTATGTCGCAACTGCAACAGCACTACCAACATCTTGATAACCAACATACACGACTCTTTCGAAGCCATGAGGAACTTCAACTCCGATTCATTGATCTCGAAAGGGAAAAGCGGCTACTACAACAACAGCATGCCACTTTACAGGAACAACATGAACAGTTAGTAGCCAATCCACCCCAGCCAGATGCAGAGGAAAGACAACATATGGATGAGTTGCTACACTCCCAAATAACGCAACCTAGCCCTCCTACAAAAACACATGTCTACAGCACTCGAAGTGAATAAACGGCTGCAAAAACAGAATGAAGAAAACTTGGAAGCAGCGATGGAGGGTTCCCCGCAGGAAATCGACCCAGAGAAATTCAAGGCCATTCCCTCAGAGAATATGCAGATTGTGTTAGAAACCCATGCAGATCTCCTGGAAGCCCATGCAGCATTGGAAAGAGAAAGAGATGACCTATTAAAGTAGCTGGCAACCCAGCATGAGTCACCAACCAAAGTTACAACCACAGTTGACACGTCTGAAGAAGTCGAAAAACTCAAAGCAGAGCTAGAAGAATTACGGTGTAAAGTCATGCAATACGAGCGTCAACCTTCGCCTCTTGTAGAGCCCGAGCCTGAAGACTTAGTGCCAATTGAAATCGTGGAAACCTTCGAAGATCCATACGTTCCCATGCCTGCACCAGGGGGCAAACAAACAGAAGAGGGCATGGACACCATCGAGATAGAGGCTCGTGAATGGATGCAGAGGTTAGAGAAAGTGGCCACAACCCATGATGACAGAGTGGCAGTTCAGATAGCGTCAATGTCACGATTGGAGGAGGTAGTTATAAAATCGGATTACTTTAGAAACCTCTCTCATCATCAGTGGATCGGCACATCCGACGATTTGTATGTTCCTTTCTGTGTCTTAATGGCGGACTACAATGCCGAAATCAAGCAGCACACCTCAAAAGAACCAACCTCAGCTACACAGTTTGCACCGGACGACATCCCTGCAAGTGCCAAGAACGGAAATATACATCAATCGATGTGGAGAATTCGTCTACTGGAAACCTACCCAGAGATGGTAAGAACATGGAATAACATGCCTTTGTACATCAAATACAACCCATGCTACTGCCCTGTATTTCGAAGAAGGTCATGGCCGGAATACACAAAGATTGTGCTGACAACCAAAGGATGCGAGAAATGGCTCAATTATGTTTACTTAGCACCACCCAAAGGCCAACCTACCATAGGATATATGATCTCGAGGATTCGGCATTGGGGGGTCAGGTTTAAAAACGTACCAGATGTCATGGCCCAAATGTGCCTTAAAATTTTTGAACTCATGTTGGTCACCTTCAGGACTTTCAAAAATGTCAAGGAACCTCATCTGTCAGATCTTGGATTCAATGAAGGTAATCAGGACCTAGTCTACGACATGAGCACAACACCATCTATTAATGTTTTATATGCATGGCACGCGCGCATCAAGTATCTACCAGCCTGCTTCAAACAGACGTTTGAAGAAATGTTTGTCACAGGATTCTGGGAATATCATTCAGAGATATTCATTCCCAGACCATCACATTTATTGCAGTTGTTTGCAGTGGAACAAGCTCTCCATTCCGAAAAGTTACGTATACCACATCCAGAGGTTCCCGGGCCGGTAGATTGGGATGCTCTACTCACAGACTTGGCCAAAGGATTGCGGATTGTAGAACATCACTTAGCACAAGACGTTGTTGAGTACTAGATCCAACGACCCACCCAACAAGGGCCTCTCAAGGACGACAGACGCGAGAGAGGGGGGGGGGTGTTGGAACTGAAGGACTCACCAGGCAAGAAAGCTTACGAAGAGAGTCAGAGAGAAGAGAAAGTACAAGCAGACATAGCAGTCAACGAAGATCTGGCAAGTAGGCCAATATTTTTTCAAGACACTTACGCATATAAGAGAGGTGGACACACAAGGAGAAGGAGCAAGTAGGGAGCTCCAGGAAATGTATGTCAACATATTAATAGAAAATCCCTACAAAAATAGTGATTTTCATCACTAAAAACCATTGTAAATACCATTTCACATTTTTGTAGCTCCATTTTGTGCAAGTCAAGGAGTCCTTGAGCTTGAGGAGCTTTAGAAGTATCTACCTGTCAGTTTTCACATTTTTTAGACTTCGTTTGAACCTCCAAATAGGGTAGAGAACCTAATTTTTAACTAGGCCGGACACTAGGTCTGGATAAGGCCAAAACCTAGTCAAAAACTATAAATAGAGCTAGAGAGCTCATTTTTGAGGTTAGCTTGTAATTGATATGAACTTGTAAGAGCTTTTTGAAAGTAATCTAAGAACTCCATTGCATCTCACTCTTTGTCTTGCCGTGTGTGCGCGTGTGTGTGTATGTGTGTGCATGTTAGTGTGCTTCGCACTCACGCATTTGGGCCTTCACTTGCTCGAGGTCATCATACCATCCTCACGTCTTCCCGGATTGACATTAAAGGAGGTGCTACTCATCACTGAGCTACAAGCACAGAATCGTGAGAAACACGATTTTGAGCACAAAATCGTGAAAAACACGATTTTAGTCATAAAATCGTGAAAAAACAATAGCCTAGTCACAAAATTGTGAAAAACACGATTATGTACACAGAATCGTGAAAAACATGATTTTGAGCACAAAATCGTGAGAAACACGATTTTGAGCACAGAATCGTGAGAAACACGATTTTGATCACAAAATCGTGAAAAACACGATTTTAGTCATAAAATCGTGAAAAAACACTAGCTTAGGTAGAAAATCGTGAAAAACACGATTTTCAACAGAATTTGTAAAAAAATAACTACTTTGATAACAAAATCGTGAAAAACACGATTTTATTCAAAAAAAAATTGGGAAAAAAACACTTTCCTAGGTACAAAATCATGGAAAACACGATTTTCAACAGAAATTAGTGGAAAATCACTAGTTTGAACACAAAATCGTGAAAAAACACGATTTTGAGTTCAAAATCGTGAAAATTAGCTGAATGATCCTTAGGTCTCGGAACAAACTAAATTCACCTACCAAGCAAGACTAGGAAGGAAGGAGATAGAGTCAATTGTAGGGGAAGCTCAAGAAAGAAATTTAGGGCAAGAAAACAACATGGAAAATTTAAATGAAACAAATGAGCCCATTGAAACTGGGGATTACAGAAATATCCTCAAGTACATGTATACAAATAGGTTTGGCACCTATGTATATCAAGATGGGATGCATAAGTTTCTTATTAGATTGAGAAACTTAGAAGTTCCCTTAAACATAACACCTGTAGCCCAGTTCAAAGATGGTAGGTATGAGGATAGGCAAGGGTGTGTGTACATCTTCTCCCCAGACCCAGAAAATTCAAATGACTTAGGGCAATGTGCTGACAAAGGACCTTGGGAACATAACATGGGACAACCAGATTTACCTAGACCACATGAAAACTACACTAATACTGAGCAACAACATGGGAGGAGGACACATGCTTCACCAAATCCCTTTGACAAAGAACCAGAAGGATATAATGAATTTCCACTCAGAAGAAGACACCATTGGCAACCTCAGGGTAGAATGCTTAGACCATATCAAGTAGCCAAATGTATGAAAAATCAATATGAAGGGTATTCAGATCCCCATGCTCATGCTGCAGAGTTTAGGCAATTAATTAGAGCGGAGGAGCTAGAAGATTACAAAATTCAATTTGAGGCATTTGGTCTAACCCTAACTGGACCAGCATTATCATGGTTCATCCCTTTAAGAAAAGAAATGTACCTAGATATTGAATCCTTCCTAGAGGCCTTTATTGGAGAATTCTCAAAGACTGGGATAAAACATAGCACAGCCACTTTGATACATAGTTTTAAGCAACAAAAAGATGAAAATGTCAGAGAGGCAGCCAGGAGATTTAAGCAATATATTGATAGATGCCCTAAAGAGGAAGTCCCTTCCATGGCTAGACAAGTATCCCTATTCATAAAAGGGTTGAGAAGTGCTCAATTAAGAACCCTAGTATACTGCAGGAGATGCCCTGATCTAGGAGCTTGTGTCAAAGAAGCAATAGATTTGGAGGACAATAGAGGCCAACATTTGTTAGCATTTGATCAACCCAGATCATATGAAGACAAAATTCCTCCAGCAGAAGAGTTGGCTCAGGCCATTGCTAAAGCCCTGGAGGTAAGTACTAAAACCAATTTGATAAACTCTAGGATAAACACAAATAAAAAATGCTACAATTGTGGAGAAAGTCATCTGATACAACATTGCCCATATCAAAAACCTCCACATTTGCAAGACAGAAAGACACTCAAATACTGTACACTAGAGAGGAAATGGACCAACCATACAAGGGAGGAATGCTTCTATAATAAACAACCCATAAAGGAGAGAGACTATGGGAGCCAAAGAGAATCAGTGTATAGTGAGCAACCAAGACCTGTGCTAGGGCAACAACCTCCTATACCAACAAATGTAGTGCCAATCAAATACGCACCAGTAGAGGAGGGAAATTCAAGAACAAAGTCACCATACAAAGAAGATTATCAATGGAATGAGGGATTTCAAGAAGAATGAGAAGGTTATGAATCAAGAGAGCCAGAATTACAAGCCTTAGACTTGGGAAATGGAAGAATTGAGATGGACACTGCCACTTTCATGTATATAACCAATAATTACATGTCCAATCAAAAACCTCAATTCAAAGGAGGACCAAAGATAATTTGTTATAGGTGTGGGGGAGATCATTTTATTAGAGATTGCCCACAACCTCCTACATTGAGAATAGAAGGAGCATATTGCAAGGATTGTGGTAGGGAGCATTTGATAAAGGATTGCCCAAAAAATCCCCAAAAACAACAAAACACATCTAATAACATACCACTAAAAGCAATCAGTATCATGGAACAGGAAGAATTGAGTGACATTGATTTAGTGGATGTAAATGCTGTAACAAGGTCACAAACAAAACAACAAAGAACAACTAAGGAACAAAATGAAGAATCAAACTCAAAGGTGAAGAAAAATAGACAAAAAGGGAAATGGGAGAGGAAGCAAAAAATGAGTAAAAATATTGAAGAAGAAAATAGGGAACAATCAAACAATACTTCTCCTCCAAAGACACAGACCCAGTTGGAAATAGGAAATTCAAGAAGTCTAGACACTCTGATAAAAGCATACAAAGGAAGAATTCAAGAAGGACCAAGTCCTGCTGATCATACAATGGCTTATCCTATGCCAGACTTAGAACATGAAATAATGCAGAAGTGTAAACAGATCATTCGCGAAGTACAACTCAAAATGGGGGAAGAAGACAATTCTCAAAAAACAGTTGAGGAATCTGAGACAACAAAAACAAGAGGAAAGAGTATCAAGGAAGAAAACCCACAAGTAACGCTCCAAGTGAATGTAGACAAAAGATGCACAATTCTGTATCACACCACATGAGAAGATTTAATAAAACAAAATCCTCACCTACAGAACCAAGTGAGAAAATGGGAAACAACACCAGAAAATCTTCACCCACAACTACAGGAAATGGAGGAGTTGTGGTATATTCCCATTGATAAGATAGGAGGATATTGTGAGGGAGAAGAGGGAAATTCAACTTTAAAAATACAATTTGGTAAAAACCAGGCCAAAGCTATTCTGGATAGTGGATCAGGAGTGGCCATCATGACTAAAAAGACTTGGGAGAAATGGGGAAAAAGTGAATTATTACCCACAAAAATGAGATTGCAACTTGTAGATGGACACATTGAAAAACCCCTAGGGATATGGGAAAAAGTGATTGTGGACATATGTGGGATAGAGATAGAACATACCTTTGCTATAGTTGAATTCCCACAATCTACTTCATATGAAATTATCCTAGGCAGACCATTCATGAGACAAATGCAAATTGTACCAGATTGGGGTAATGATTGCTTATACCTACAGAGCAAAGGAAGAATAACTAAAGTAAATCTAAGAAATGGGCACTACTGTGACATACCCCCTCAAGAATGGTATAAAATTCATCCGAATCAAGAGTTGAGTGAGGAATCAGAAATGGAGGACCAGGATGAAGCTGAATCATCTGTATGGAGGTGCAATATGATAAGAAATCTGACCAATATGAAAAGGAGATTAAGAAGAGAGGATTGTGTGGAAGAAAGAGGGCTACAAGATGAGAATTATGTACCTCAACAATTCAAGGATGAGGAATTTGAGCCCTATGGGTGGAATCAAATTTTGGCTACCATGGATCTAGCCAGTGATGAATATGTAGGAGTGGAATTTCAAAATGAAGAAGGATATGATATTTTTCATATTGGAATACAAATGATAAAGGTATCCAGAACAGAAGAGGACATAGAAGAAGAAATAATATTACAAAAGGAAAGACACAATTTTTGGAGGAAGTAAAAGCTGAAGATGCTATTAAGGATAAGATTTCAGGTAAGTACAAGAAAAACAAACACAAAGAAACAGAAGAAAATCAAGAAAATGAGAAGAAGACAAAGGAAATGAACAAAGACCAACAATTTGATGTACCAGAAAATTTCAAGACTTATGAAGTGGAAAATAGATTACTTCTCAGAAGGAAACCAAAGAGGGAAAAGAAGAAAGGAGAGCCTTATGATAATGAGGAAGAAACTAAAAAGATCATGATCACTCAGGAGGAGGAAGAAGAAAGACACATTGTAGTGGCTGATGACATGACAACTCAAGAAGAAGAGGCACTAAGAAACTTGGCAAGAAAATATAGGGATGTATTTGCTTATAGCTACAAAGATTTGAAAGATATTGATCCTAAAATCTATGAGCATAAGATTCCTATGACACCTGAAGCAAAACCTAGTAAACAGAGACATTACACATTTAATGATAAATACTCTGCTAAGATAAAGGAATAAATTGACAAGCTATTAGCTGCCAATTTTATCTATGAAATAGAGTATACAGAATGGATATCTCCTATAGTTGTGGTACCAAAAAAGAATGGGAAACTTAGGGTATGCATTAACTTGAAAAAGGTAAATGCAGCAACTATAAGGGATAATTATCCACTGCCTATAACAGATCATCTTCTAGAAAGAGTTGCTGGGAAGGAGGTTTATAGTTTTTTAGATGGCTTTTCAGGATACAACCAAGTGCCCATAGCATTGGAAGACCAACATAAAACTGCCTTCTCCACAGAATGGGGAATCTATGCCTTTAGGGTTATGCCCTTTGGGTTAACCAATGCTCCAGCAACTTTTCAGAGATTGATGTGTCATATCTTCAAAGAGTTCCTGAGAAAAGTAATGGAAATCTATGTGGATGATCTTTGTACTTTTTCATTAAAAAGACAAGATCACTTGCAGGATTTAGAAAATATATTTAGGAAATGCAAAACTTACAGGGTATGTTTAAATCCAGAAAAATGTGTATTCTTTGTCAGACAAGGAAGAATGCTGGGTCATATAGTCTCTAAAAATGGAATTTCAACTGATGAGAAGAAAATAAAGGCCATAATAGAGCTTCCAAGACCGACAAGTGTAAAGGAAATTCAAATTTCATGGGTCATTGTGGGTACTATAGGAAATTTGTACACAAATTTGCTGACATAGCCAAACCCTTATATGCCCTAATTACAAAGTTTGAGTGGACGAAGGAGTGTGACCAAGCTTTTGAAACTCTAAAAACTTGTTTGGTAACAGCCCCAATTCTGAAAACACCTCAATGGGATAAAATTTTTCATGTCCATGTGGATGCTTCCAATTATGCTTTGGGATGTGTGTTAGCACAACCAATAGAAGGAAGCAAGTTAGATTTTCTAGTGGCCTATGCTAGTAGACAATTGAATCTAGCAGAGAAAAATTACACAACCACTGAAAGAGAGGGATTGGGCATGGTATTTGCTGTAAAAAAATACAGACATTACCTTTTGGCCAACAAGTTTAAGTTCTTTGTAGACCATCAAGCTTTGTTATATTTGGTAAATAAACCTTGTCACACTGGGAGAATAGTCAGATGGTTTTTATTACTAATGGAATTTGAGTTTGAAGTAGTGATCAGACAAGGGAAAACACACTTGAGGGCAGATCATTTATCTCGAATCCAGTCTGAAGAACCCAGTTCACCTTTAGATGACAATCTGCCATACACTTATCTGTTTAAGGTAGAAAGTGTTCCTGAGTGGGCCATGACTCTAGTACCATTATTAACCATGGGACCTTGTAGAATAGTTGGGAATAATGCACACCTAGTATTGCAAAGCAGGAACTTCATGTTACTAGCTGGGCATTTATACCATCTCAACCACACTGGCATATTAGAATATTGCACTCCTGAGGAGGAGCAACAAGAATACCTGAGGAGAGCTCATCATTGGAACCCTTGCACTCATGCTTCTAGGGTAGTCACCCTAAGTAATCTCAATAGGATGGGGGTACATTGGCCTAATAAAATTCAAGATGTATCAAAATACATTGTCAATTGCAAGAAGTGCCAAGCATTACAAGACTCAGAATTCATAACTCTATATTGGTTCCAGAAAAATCCAGATTGGAGTGAAAATATCATTGGAGAATTGAGAAGGAAGGAGAAAGGAAAACAAGTGAAAGTTGGTACAGAATCAAAAAACTTACAAGTAATCTCTGAGGAATATCAATTGATAGGGGAACAGTTGTATAAGAGAGGAATGGATGGATACCTAAGAATTTGTGTTCCTGAGAATAAATATCTGGAAATGTTGGAAATGGCACACTCTAGAGTGGCAGGAGGACACTTCTCAAGTGACAGAACTGCCAAACTCATTTTATATTCTGGCTTTTGGTGGCCAACGCTATTTCTTGATGCAAGAACCTATGTAAAAAAGTGTGATGTCTGTCAAAGGGTAAGTCAACCAAACAGAAGAAATGACATGCCATTGGTTCCATTAATTTCAGCCAGAGCCTTTAGTAAATGGGGATTGGATTTCATTGGACCTATACATCCTCCAGCAAAACAATCCTATGCCGAATACATCATAGTGGCTATAGACTACCTGACAAAGTGGGCTGAGGCCAAAGCCACTAAAAGAGATGACGCTAATACTACTGCCAAATTCCTATATGAAAACATTATCACCAGATTTGGACTCCCAATTGAACTAGTAAGTGATAGGTGGACCCATTTTATAAACCAGATCATAGAAAACATCACTGAGTATTTCCTGATTAGCCGTAGAAAGTCAGCCCCATATCACCCACAAGCCAATGGGCTAGCAGAAAGTTCTAATAAAGTACTTTGTACTGTACTATCAAAATTAGTGAACACAAACAGGAATGATTGGGATCTACAACTTAATCATGTCCTATGGGCTTATAGAGTGGCTTATAAGACTGCAATAAGGAATACAGCATTCAATCTGGTATATGATCAAAATGCAGTTTTACCTATGGAATTCCTTATTCCAACATTAAAAGTAGGAAGTCACTATAATTGGACTGGACATGAACTATCAGAAAGAGTAATAGAATTGGAAAAGTTGGGAGCATCTAGACTCCAGGCCATTATGAGTTTATGTGGACAAGAAAAGACAAAAAGCTTATCATGATGTTCACATAAAAGAGAAAGATCTACAGGTAGGAGATCTAGTGCTGGCTTACACAGTCAGAGAACATCAGAAAAAGTTCCAGAAAAAAGGACATGGACCATATATTATACATCAGATAAGCAACAGTGGAGCCATTCAACTAGCTAACATAGAAGGAGAAATCACGCAAAACTTTATAAGTGGATGTAGAGTTAAGAGGTATGATTGCCCATTAACTATTGATGAATGGAGAAGGTTGCAACAAGCCCAAAACAGGAAAAGAGAAGAGGAAGACATTAGAAAAGAAGCTCAACAGGAAGCTATGGAAAGGATAAGAAAAATCAATGAGCTTAGGGAAGTCTGTCTATGTGAATCTCCTCTCAAACCAAAGGAACATGTCCTTGTGATGATAATGGATTTTCAAAATGAAAACATTAGGGTGTTGATAGATTCAGGAGCACAAGTAAATCTGATTAGTTCAGCCCTGGTAAGTAAATTCAACATAAAAAGGAAAGAAAGTAGAACCCTAATCAAAACATTGGAAGGTCAAATAGTATAGAGCATATCTTCACTGACTATTGAAGTAAAATTTAATGAAGAATATATGAAAATAGACTGTGAAGAATGGCCAGATAATTTGATGACTGAAAAAGTGATTTTAGGTCAACCATGGCTTCAACAAGGTAAAGTGATCTTGGATTTTGAAAAATTGAAGCTTAAATTAAACATAAATGACAAAAGGTTTTTAATATTTCTATTGAGTAATGAAAAACAGGAAATTCCATCAGATGTGCATAATATACACTTTGAAGGATTCACTTTTGCACTTGAGGATACACAGACATTACCAATACAAATGTTAAATAATCAAGCTTCATATGATCTAAATCAGCAAAGGAGTGGAGGAACAAAGAAGGGTGGTGAGATAAGAAGAAGATGGCAATCATGGCAGGGTTCAAAGAATCAAAGCATCAGAGCAAAAAGCACATGGAATCAAAGTCGACAACAGGTCTACTCAATAAAACAAGAATCAAGGACAAAATGGATATGGAGACTAAAAGCTCCTACAAAATACTTATCCAAAGGGAATGATTGGCTGCTGGGAACCAGACCAATTGGAGTCAGGAAGTACTGGGTTAAAAAATCAGAATTGTTCCAATGGAAGAAAGATCATCCAGATTTGAACTATATCTAGAAAATCATAGAAATTATGAAAAAAATACATATTAGAACTAATTTTCTTTTCTAAAAAGAGAATTAGGAGGAAAAAAAAAATCATTGCTGAAAAGAAAAAGAGAGAGAAAAAAAAATCATTGTTGAAAAAAAGAGATTGAGAAATTGTGAAAAATTGTTTACTTTCTGTTGTTTTTTACAAAAATCTTATGTCACAAAGCAAGATCTAGGGAGAAGAATAGTAGAGATCTATTTATTTTTTATGTTTTTATTTCTTGCTAGTTAGTTCTTTAGTTAATTTTTTGTTAATTTTTTGTTTTCTATCATTTGATACATGATTTATCTTTCCAAAAGAATGGTTAGGAAAAGGGACTGCACTAGACATCTTGCTACACTTGTGATGATCACTTTTTGAGTCTTTCCGGGAGAAATGGAGTTTATTTTGGATTTCTCATTCTGATGACATGACTTTTGAAAATAAATTCCTACATATTACTCTTTGATTTCTAGCAACTTATGTGGGTAGAGTTTTTCTTTATTTTAGTTTCCTCAGAAAATTGTGAACACTAAGGAGCTGCCAATTCATGACTTCAAGGCAGAATCAGTTGTGCTATCAAGAGGCCATTGGTTTTTGGATAGTGAAGTTGTGGAGGAACAAGTGGACTTAGAGTCAGAGGAAGAATCAGAAATTCTAGAAGCTGAGAAAGTGGTGAAGGAACTTAAGGAGACCCTAAATATAATTGGCCGGCACATATTCACGGTGGGGGTAGGAGGATACAAGTATACAATGTTGTGTCAAGAATTCTACAGGTTCCAAAGAGTGGCAGTCAACATGAAAAGATGGAAGGCAGTAGGACTGCACAGAATATTGGAGGAGCCTATCTTTTTCATTGACTTTGAGAGAGTATCACAGGTAATGAATAGTTTGACAGAAACAGGAAGAGGGAATGATGCCTATTTCAGATGCAAAGTCAAAAACAAGGATAATCAGGAAGTAGGTATTACTATCAAGGCAGAACATATCAGAGCAGCACTGCAATTCTATACATGGGAACCAAACTTGACCCAAGTTTTGTCAAAAAGAATAAGGAGACTTACACAGGATATGCAAAATTCACTGATTTCAAAGGAAGGGAGAATGAGGAATATGCTGTAAGGATGTTCTTACAGTACTTTTGTTTTCCAAAATTACCAAGATATACAATGCCTCATAAGTCAGTCACATTATTGATGTTCAATAACAAAGATAGAACCAAACCTTTTGGAGTTATGGATGTCTCACCATACATCCATGAACAACTGAAAGAAGCAGCAAAGCACTGGGAGCAGAAGAAGTTCATGAATGGAGCCCAGTTCTTAACAAGAATCATTTATCATGTTCTTGGGATGGAAGATCAACTGAAATTGGCTCCAGAGGCACAGTATTTCAGGAATCTTATGGCTGGAATCAAGAGTCCTCCAAGGAAAATGACTGAAAGAGAAACAGAAGGACAAACCCGCATGAGGGGAACAGGTATGAAAAGGAAAATGATATCTGAGGAAGTCATCCGTGTAAAGAAAAGAAGGTTGGACCCAAGGAAAGTGGAACTAGAAATGGAGGAAGCCACAAAAGAGGAACATGAGGAGGCACAGAAACAGGTTCAAGCCTCTAGTGAACCACATCCACCCCAAACAAGCAAAGAGCAACTATACACCTATCTAACCCAAGGGAATAACAAGAGAGCTATGTATGAAGCACAATACCAGAAAATGCTGGAAGACTACTCATGCAAAGCTATAGAATGGATTCACGAGGAGGTGGAGTACTATGAAGCTCTTCATGATCAAATGATGACAGCTGAAACTGAGGAGGTGTTTGTCAGAAAAGAGGTTGAATTGCTAGCCTATTTTAAGGAATTACAAGGACCTCCAGAGACCAGAACCACTGTGGTGGTAAAAAAGAAGGTTCCAAAGAAGCCAGTACAAAAGAAGAAATTGACCAAGAAAGGAAAGGGAAAATCCATAACTGAAACTGTTGTCACCAAAGAGAGGGAGGAAGTAATCATGGAAGAAATACAGAAGCCATCCATGGTGGAAGAAGTATCAAGACCCACTGAACCAGAAATAGGAGGGACTTCACACTTCTCATTTGATTCTAACAGTGATATTGAGAGCTTTCTTTTAAAAAGTCTAAATTGGTCAATACCAAATACTCCCAATGTTATTATACAGACCTCTGAGAAACAAAAGACACCTGAGGAATTGAAGAGGAAGTCTCAGGAGAAGCCACTTCAGGAACAGGCAGAAAAATAGCTCAGCCTGGAAGATGAAAGAAGGATAATGAAGGGAAAAGCAGTAATGATAGAACAAGCAAGTGAAATAAGGGAAGAAGTTACTTGTGGAATAGTGCATATTGGGATGAAAACTATATCGACAAAACCCTCACAGACCTACTTTAAACTGGAGGAGAGCATAGAAGAAATAGCTAAGAAGGCACAGGTGTGCAGCTCAGTCATAGAACAAAAAGGCACAGATCAAGATCCACTACAGGAAGCACAAGAAATCATTGCAGAAGGCAATGTTCAAGAAGTCACAGGGAAAGTAGTAGAAAAAGAGATCATCTAGAGTATAAAGGATGTACTGCATGATTTGAAGAATAATGAGGAATTCACATCCAATAAGGATCAAGAACAAGAGGTAGCAATGGACCTCATGGACATTGATGAGCAGGAGGAAGGACACAAAGAGGAGAGAAGTAATGATCAGGTGAAAGATTTCCAAATAGCTGAATCAGTTCTAGCCCAAGGAAAGGAAAGACAGGAAGTACAAGCAGGTGAATGTCAGGGAAATATTAGTGAGGAAACTAAATATAATTTGTTTCAGGAAACTCTAAGCCAGGAAAAGGAGATGCAAACAAAGGAAGGATATCTTTCTGAAGAAACTCAACAGGTGTTGGAGAAGAAAAAGGTTCAGGAAATAAAGCCTATTTCAGATGTATTAGAGAAAAAGAATTCACATGTTCAAGAAGACATGGCAGATTCAGAAACATTGGACACTCATCCAAGCCATGAAGAAAACAAGGCCAAAATTATAGAATATGAAGGAGAAGAGGAAGAGGAGAGTGAATGCAAAGAGGACAAACAGCAAGAAACCAAACAAATAGCAATGGAAGGAGGACTGGAAAGAATACCAAAGAGTATTAGATCAGCATGTCAACTCATTATGAATAATATTGAACAGTTCAGACCCTCTAGTCGAAACATGATTATTTCAGGGATGGTAGCAGAGTCAGAATTTGAAAAAGGCAGTATGATTATTAAAGAGCATAAAAAGGAAAAGGAGCAAATGGCAGAGAAATTGAGGAGGATTCAAGAGAAAAATGAAGAATTTTCCAATAAAATAATTGCTTTGGAAGAGCTGGAAGTACAGAAGCAAAATAAGATTCAATACTTGGAAGAAAAGGGTATGCAACTAACAGAGCAGAACAATAAATTGGAAAAAGAATTGAGAAAGATTGAGGGGAGATATAGAACTCTGCAAACTTCCTATCAAATTTTGACTAAAGCTAATGAAGAAATCAATAAGCTACTATTGGAGGAAGGACAATTGAAGGAGGAAAGTTAGACAGCACAGATGACAGATGAAGAAAAGGAAGGACTACATAAAGAAATTCAGAGACTACAAAGAGAATTGAAAGAAGCCAAAGAATTAGAAAAGCAGGCTAGTACACATGCTGCTACGTCTATGAGAGGGTATAATAAGCTATACTTGGATATGGACAAGGAAAGAGGTGAGTGGCAGACAAAGAGAGAAAAGGAACAAAATGAGTGGAAAAAAGAAAGAGAATTATGGGCACAACAGAATGGGAGTCTGATGTTGACTATAGAAGAATTGCAGAAGAAATTGAATAAGCCACAAATCCAGGAAGAGACACATGTGGAAACCACACATGCAGAAGAATATGGGGTAGACAATATTGCGGGAATACAACATGACAATGAACCAGCAGACAAAAGATCAGAAGAAGAATATTCAGAGGATTTTGTGAAGAAATTGTTGACAAGTAGAGATCCTAGAATGGAGTTCATCAGAAAGATGCATGATGAGTACAAAGAGCAAATTGTCACATTCGCATTGAATAAGGGAATCAATCCAGATCAGCATCACTGGGCAGCAGATGGATTGGGGATACCATTTTGTATGATTTTGGAGAGTATAAAGAACTACCAGATGGCCAGAGTTGGGCTACTTCCAAACAAATACTTTGAGTATGAAGAGGACATCAATTTCACTAAAGAACTATTTGAGAGAGCCAACCCTAAGTGGAGAAATAAATGGTTGGATGCCAACAAAGAATGTAGGAAAATCTGGAAAGAGGCACCTCTTCATTTAAAGATCAATCCAGCCTATTGTCCAGTGGCACGAAGGAGAGAATGGACAACTTTTTGGGATAGAAGAAGAGAAGGTCAAATTCCACCAAAGTGGATGAATTTCCCGAAAGTAGCAGGTCCAAAGGCAGGCACATGGCCTACCAAGAGTTATATGGTGAATACTGCTGAGTCTGTAATAACTACATACAAAGATGTCAATGACCTTGCTTGCATACTATTTATAAGAATAATTCGGTTAATTTTGGCATGTATAGAAACTTATACTGACACAGATATTAGAACCTTGAATTATATCGGCTTTAATTCTCCAACAGATGCCTTATTATTTGATTTGAGCAAAACACCTGACAGAATCTGCTTAATGGCCTATTACAGCAGAATTATATTTTTGGGTAGTCATTACTTACAGTTTTTTGAGGATGCCTTTGATTATGGGTTTTTTGAGAGGGAGTCAGAGATTTTTGGAAACCTATCAGTTGTTACAAAATCCAGACTTACTGCATATGAAGACGCTTATACAGAATACTTGAAAAAGGATGTTATAGATAAACCCGAAGCTGCAATACAGTGGAGAAAGGTGTTATTCGAATGGTCAAAAATCTAAATATAACAGAAAGAAAAAGTCATGATTTGCTGTCACAAGTATATCAAAGAAAGAAGAAATGAAGAAAAGTGATCAGTGCAGAGGAGCAGGAAAATCTTTCGTCAGGAGCCGAAAGGCTTAGGAGGGGAAGGATGTTGGAAGATGCATTTTTGGAAACCTTTTTGAAGAGAAATAATTGTAAAATGATAGAAATTTGTAAAAATATTTATGCAATTGTTGTAAAAATAAGGAAGAGTCTTCCTTATGTAGGATAGAATCTTATGTATTTTTTCTAGAATTTTTGGAAACTCCTAGATAGCATATTTTTAGAATAATAGAGGAAAGGACCAAAATTCAAGTGTGAAAAGGGACACTTGAAAATGTATATAAGCTAATTTCCTCTATTATGAGGGGGTTGGTTAATCATTTGTGTACATGCTATCCAAGTGAATAGTGAAGGAGTTTCTGCTGAAAATTGTGTTTCTCCTCTTCTATGTGGTTTCTTTGATTTGTGAGTCTAGATCTTGTGTATCCATGGAGATTTGTGAGTTTCTATTGTGTAAATCTGTAGAATGTGTATGAAGAGATCTGAATACTGTTGTGTTGAGTGATGAGTTGATGAAGAATGGTGCTAGAGCTGAAAATTGTCTATTTACACAAAATCGCGATTGTCTCATCTATATGATGCAGGTGATATTTTTTGATTTTGACTTCATAATTGTGTTTTGCTTATAAAATAGCATGGAATAGACACCAAGATTGTAGAAAATGGTGTAGATTTGCTCAAGATAATCCAAACCCTAGAAATTTCCTCTTCATCTTCACTATTCTCAGAATTCCAGCCATTATTCTCTTATTTCTTGGATTCTATTATCTTGAAGGGGCTGTGGTCTCAAGAATACTTCCAGGATTGACAAAATAAAGATGTCTTGTTGATTCTTTATGCTAAATGATTGGAGAGGACAACTCCAAAGATCAATAACAAACAGGTGTCATCAAAAGAAACATGCTCATTCTCATCACAAAGACTAGATGCAGCCATTGTAGAGCTTGAACGAGCTTGAATGAGTATGATATGATGGAGGTGCATCTAATTTGCTATCTCTCAAAGTTTGCACCAGCCATTTAGGCATAGTTTTGACCTCCTCTATATCAAACATCGCATCAACAAGTGCATCATGTAAATCTGCATAAAAAATGGAATGATCTACATCATCATGTGGAACCTATAAAGGCTGCAAAATTACCTCATTTGTACCAGTATTTGACTGTCCACTTGTAAAAAGAGGTAGCAAAGCGTCATACACATCTCTAAAGCTAATTGGAGTCTCCTTGCTAGATGAAATTAATGGCTGAATTGCATCTTCCACCAAAAAAAACATTAGGGCTAACCAAAATGCATTTAGTTTTTGGATGGTATAGATGATAGCGCTTGCTTTCCAAATTGTATGCAATAAAAATACATCTTAGTGCTTTATAATCCAATTTCTTGCATTGTTGTCCAAGCACTAATGCATATGCCAGAGAATAAACAACGCACAAATGAGATACAAATGGATTGGGACCATGCAAAGCCTCATATGGAGTGATAGATTGTAGTGCTTTGGTGGGACACCTATTAAGTATATATGTTGCACACATAACAACTACAAGCTAGAAACTATGTGGTAAAGCCTGACTTTTGACCATACAACTCACCATCTTCATGAGAGACCTATCCTTTCTTTCAGCAAATTCATTTCATTAAGGTTTATATGGCAGTGTACATGAATGTTTTATCCCATGCTCAACTAGAATGCATTAAAATCTGAAGACATGTATTTGCCCTCGATCAAAATGGAGGGTGTCCATTTTACATACTCGCATATTTTCAATCATAACTAGAAGCTAGGACATAAACACTTTCAACTCTACTTTTAATGGATATTGTTGAGGTTGTAGAAAGTAATGACCAGAAACCCTCACCACCTTGCATGGAAGCAAGAAGGAAGGTTCAAGAGTGACTCTCCTCTCATCCACCCCTACCTCCAACATGTTCAAGCCATTGGCATCTACCCCATGCTATGCCACATGCTTGAAAACAAGGAGAATAGGGAGTCAAAAATCATAACAATGAAATAAACATCCACTTCAAATTTAGTTTCCACTTCAGGGGGCATCCTATTCTGCAAGACTCTCTTCTAGAGAGAAGTCCTCTTGAAAATCTTCTTATTCTAGAGTTTGGAAATACTCAGAGTGGTGGTACAAATTTTGAATCATCATGCCCAAATGGGACAGTCACTCAAGTTGATATCAGTGCATTTCCCTAAAAAAAAACATGTAAGCGACTCCAAACACATTCATCAAAAAACACCCTAGTAGCAGGCACAATGGAAAGCACAATATAGCATCTCTATAGGAGTCAAGAAGGAGCAAAGGTGGATTTCTATGTGAGTAAGCCTGCAATGCATTGTGAGAACAATGCCTTAAATGAGCATTGTAAAACCAGGGAGTTAGGTCCCTATGAAAAAACAATCTCTCAATCCTTTGGGACTTTCACACTTAAATAGTATAGAACGGGTTTGAATCCACACAGTGTTTCCTTCTAAACAACTTTACTAGAACTAGATGACCTCCAAAAATTCTTCAGAATCCTTTCCATGCTAGAATCCTAACCATGTTAGCACCTAAAAAACATAAGTAAACATTCCTCTTGTAGTGGTTCTAATGATTGTGCATTGGCCTGCATATTTTCATGTGATCATGAGAATACAAGAGTAATATGATCAACCAAAGGGATCATTCACAATGTCTTAGCATAAAGTAACTCATTCAATCATTTCCTAATCATACAAAAGAGTCCTATCAATAGCCTTATAGTCCTGCAAATCTTAAATCTGCCACAATGAAACTTCTTGAGTTATCAAACAGGTGCAGGTGTGATTGTCGCCCTATAAGTGTCTCTAGTGAGTGTGCTTGGGCATGTGAATGAGTAAATGGCAATCTACCTAAAAGTGTCCCACCTGCCTTTTTTGGACCTAAAAGGCAGATGGGACACTTATAGGGCGGCAATCATGAAAACTCAAAATTCATGTTAATGAACTACATCCACACATCCCTTATTTCCAAAAGAGGAGCCTTGGCATGAACAAAATGTCCTGAATCTAACAACGTTCAGACCTGCAAGTAAGAAATAAATAGGGCAGCGACTGTTTTTTGTTTGTCAAACATATGCAAGTGTACTTTATCTTTTAATGGTCCCTTGAGAAAACATATTTAGAACCTGCCAGAGTTTTTTTTTCACCACTCCACAACTCAAAGTGGGTTTATGTCTTTCCTTGGTCCTGCAATATCCATATTGGTAAATCATCTTGCAGTATAGCAACAATATAGCCTGATACCTAGGAGCCTCCATCGGCCATTCTGCATGCCTATCATATTAATCATGTTGGACACCATCCACAAGGAGAACAATCACAATTACTCTAGGCACTTTTAAGCATGGCAAATCATCCTAAAGGACAGAAAAACACCAAAGTGAGAGCACTTGCATTTATTCAGAAAACATAGATGCTCTAAACTTAGTTTCCCTAGAGTCATCATAAAAACTCAAGAGATTAGTCCATACTTGAGATGTACAACAAACTCCTTTTACCTCTGTTACTTGGTTTCATCAGATCCCTCATTTCTATAAACAATTAGAGTTATTTCCCACCTTCCCAAGCATACCCTACTTCCTGGTCGCATGTCTGTTGGATGTTGCACTACAAGTGCAAGGATGCATTTGATGCCTTCTTAGAGAGAGCATCAGTTTGAGCTATTTCTTGCAATATTTCCATGCAAGAACCAATGGAAACACATTATTTTCACAATAAACTCTGAGCTCCCAGCATCCTTCTGTAATATTCAGAGTTATCACTATCATGTGGACCTTAGACACAATACGACAAGAGGTAGACACCAAGATGCCACCTCACCAAGATCATCACTGTTCCATGAAAACGTAGTGCTTGACCAGTGCAAGTAATGGATTCTATCATCCCATAGTGAAAGAATAAAGAATTCTAAACAATAGGAGCACGAAGTCTGTAAGACTCAATTCTCCTTCATCAGACATGCAAAGAAACAATCCTTATCTTCCCACAGAGCATGCCAATGCTCTTTCTGAAAAATCTATTATTATCATGAGAACGCAAAAATTCATTGATCTTTATACCCAAGTCTTACCAGCTTGTCTGAAACGTTGAAAGAATTTCAAGAGTGCATAAAAAGTCAATTAATCATTGTGGATGAACCCAAAAAATTTTAGACACCAACTGAAACATATGGGATGCCACAACAGAATCAAGAATAAGAAAAGGGCAACATCCACGGACTCCAAGACATGTAAGTTTGCAACATACATGAAAAAAGTCTTCGAAGAAGATGATACATCATACTTGTAAGACATGACTTCAGAGGTCCATTGATCACTTATCATGACTATTTGGGCAAGTAGTGCAAATGCAGTGAATTCAAGCACCACATTGAGCACAAAGAAATCCACAATTTAGTAAGATCATATGATTTATAAGAAAAGGCAAGAAGACGGAGCATTGACAGAGTCCCTCATGAGCATTATAGTTGTCTCAATCTGGAAGTCTGCATCTTAAATCAAACTCAAAACATAGTGGCAATAATACATGAATCATTCTGAGCTTTTACATGACAGCAACGAAGGCCTGCACTCCCAAGATGTAGAGAATAATAATTAGAGAAGCAAGTCTTGATATGTAAGTCCACTCATACCCGATAGTACACAATAAGCAAATCGACAATTTGTACCTTTTGGACAGTGTCATAGCATACAATTAAAATAGCAAAGTAACATGACCAATGTGTAGGGAATACATTGCAATAAGCTTTTTCGTTTATTTCAGAGTTGTAAATCAAGTTCATCCTTAACTAATTCAAATGGTCCAAAAAGAAAGTTTGCATTGGCACACCACAAACACCCCAAAAGAGAAGTACAACCAGGGAGGTATTGAAAGGAAGCCAAAAAAGGTAGATGGGACACTTATAGGGTGACAATCACACCTGCACTTTAGTGTCCCATCTGCCTTTTTTGAAGCCTTTTACCAGACCACAAGCTTGAGAGTTTGACTGCCAAGAGCAAAAATTGTAAATATCCCTATGTGTAAGATTATCGATCATCTGACTCCACCATCATAAAGGTGGAACAAGATTGACACTTGAATTTGAGGGTCCACAGTTGTAGCGGCTGAAGCAAAACTCATTCTTAAATAACCAACAATAATATTTTGATTGTGCGGGTCTGATGGTGTATAGATACAATACAAGGAGCATGGTTTTTGTATTGGGTAACCATACCCAATAGATGACAAAAAGAAACCAAGCTCAACCCTTAAGAGGGTTCTCCAGTCCAGGCTCGATAAAGTACGAGAGCATGAGTAACGGGGAGGCACAATGCCGATGAGCAACAAGGGTGAGAGACAGTGCCCTCGCAGAGGCTAGACCAAGGAGCAGAGGCCCAACCCAAAGAGGATACAAGGTTCTTGAGAGGGAACTGGAATAAAGAGCATCAAATGTGTAGCAGGAAGAAAATAACAGACCAACCAAGGAGTCCATGGCCCCCTCGCGCCAAAATTCATCAAAGACAAACACGCATGCGAGGGTAAACCCCTTAGTTTCAAGATTACTCATAAACTGTAGAAAATAAAAAACGAACACACGAAGGAATTGTCTTTGCCAATATGCTCTGCCAAGGATATGCACCAGTAAAGGTGGGTTCGAGAACTAGAGGCAAAGGTTTTGAGTGAGAAAAAGGAGTGGCATTCCAAAAAATCCTTAGCCCGAGGGTACCCGACCAAGTTCCACCTATGTTCCACCTATGCGGAGGATCCAACATCGACGAACAGCGGAAAACCACAAGGAGGAAGCTCGAAGGAGCAAGATCCCATATCGGAGAAGAGATGACAAAAGGGAGATGTCGAGACTTTCCTTCCTTTTCGCAGAGTAAAGAAAGCAGAAGCTTGATGTGACACCACCATATCCCCAACGTACGGAAGGGAGGAGAGGAAAAACCTCTCCCCGCCAACGCAGAGAAACTGCCACATACAGAACAAGATGGAGCACATGACCAAGGCCTGCAATGGAAAGAAAAGTGGTTGAGATCTCCCCTGGTGGTGAAGTCCAGGTATAGGGTTAGCTAAGCATGGAGGAAGTCAGAACACAGGAGGCGTCCACCGCCCTCCACAATAGAAGAGAGTGGGAGGAAGAAGAAGAGTTACTCCCCCCAACAAATACGCATGGCCAGTCTATTGCCTTAATGGCCGAATGCAAAGGATGAAGAGGGACATTAGTTCCTTCCCCCGGCATACATAACTGACAAGGAAAAAGACCACGTGATAGGTAGTGAATGAAGAGAGAGAGAGAGAGACAACATCCCTCCTTCCCAAACTTCAACATGCACCATGACTTAAGGTCTTCCTTTAAATTAATAACACCTACCTTTGGTTGAACAATGATGGTTATCAAGTAATCGTGAAATCTCCACATATTTACTGGTTCAATTTTTTTTTTCTTTTTTTTTTTCATTTTGGCTTTCTTGGAATGGACGAGAGGGAGGGAAAAAAAGATGGTAACCACCCACCCCCCTTCCCAAGGCAGACAGGAAATGGAAGAGATATGGAAGGTGATGCCTCACTGAGTGTTTGGGAGAATGTGTATGTGAGAGAGAAAGAGAGAGAAGGGTTTAGGGGATGTTTTTGTGTATCAACCAAACAAGAACTCAAACTATCCTACTAAAAGCAAGAAATGGGGAGCAAATGGCCCCAAAGGAAGGGTGAAAGTGCCATGCAAAAACTCAAATCCTACGCAATTGAGCAAAACAATTGCAACACAATACTTTACCACATGTTCTTGAGCACTCCAAATGATGAAAGGCCAATCATTCCCAACAACGGCGCCAGAAAGTGTTGAGGTTGTAGCAAGGAATGGAAGCAAAAAGGAAGGCTCAAGAGTGACTCTCATCTCATCCACCCCTACCTCCAACATGTTCAAGCCATTGGCATCAGCCCCATGCTATGCCACATGCTTGAAAACAAGGAGATAAGGGAGTCAAGGATCCTAGTCCATGAGGAAAATACAAGAAATGCAACTACTCTACTCACACAAAGGAGAGATATGCATAGGCACACACACTCCACTCTCACACACTCACAAAGACACAAATACATGTAAATGTAACTAATATTGGAGTAAATGGGAGCCTTCTTCCATTGATAAGAGATATTACATGTGAGCACGTCGACCAAAGCTCCCTTCTTTACAAAAATGAGCTTCTATATATAGGCTGAGCTCTATTCCCCATGTGCTTCTTTGAAACATCAAAAAGTGGATCTCTCTCTAACTAACATATCTTCTAGGATATTCCAAGATCAAATGTGTAACAAAAAAATCCCCAAAAAAGACATCCGTGGGATTTTTTAAGTGGGGATTCCTTAGAAAGGCAAAAAGGGTGAAATATGAAGAGTCTTCTATGTTGGAACATCAAGCTTACACTATGCTTGAGGTGAATTTGATCTACATCAAAGGCTATCGTGTCAAAAGAATATTCGTTGGAGAGTTCTTTTTCTTATGCTCATTTACTGTATTTTTGAGAGATTTTTGATGGTTCATTTACCGTTGTAAAAGCCTTGAGCTTTACACATGTAAAGGTAGAAAAATAGAGCCCAAATCCCACAAATTTGTGGTGGTTGAAGTTGCATTCAATCAAGCAATCAATCACCTAAAAGGAGATCAAAGTAGATCTTCACTTTTCCTAAATTGTAGGGAAGTGAATTGATTCCCTCCCACAACCATTCCCACCTTTATTTGAATTCAAACTTCACTTGTAGAAGTCGTGGAACACTCCTAGAGTCTATATAAAGACTTTAAATCATTTGTACATTACATGGAAGCAACATACATACACGTGTCACCATCATTGTCTTGCTCCTTCAATTCTCTGCATCATCTTCTTCGACAACAGTAATCTTGCAGAGGTTGCTGCTCTCTCTCCAAAGCTCCAAATTGAGTGCAAGATGGCTCATTGGAAAGGTTGGAAGGTAAAAATTTCAGTTTTTGTTGTTGTTTTTAGTTAGTTTTTGGTGTTTCTCACCTCCCCCCACACTCCACTTTCATCACCACATCATCACCTTCCACTCCAAAAAAATCAGAAAATTCACCATATCCACCCATTCTCCTCATTTCCCCTCATTTGTGCATGCAAGAGAGAGAGAGAGAGAGCTTTTGTGCTTGCATGTGCTATTGCGTTTTTGAGTTTTCTTGCAGGTACAGTGTTCCAGTGCATCAGTAAAGCTGCAAAAAGGTAAGAAAATCACTTTCTGTCAGAAAACCCTGACTGTGTCAGTCCATCACGATGGTCTGCCAAGTTCAGAATTTGAGGTAAGCGAGTTCACCAACATGTAGGCAACCCTTGCATATATAGGAATCCATACTTGCATCTTGAAAATTTTGAAAATTTGCATTTTGGTGGACCATCGCGATTGGCTCACGCCATCGCGATTGTGTCACACCATCGCGATTGGCTCACGCCATCGCGACGGCTCGGCCGGACCACTGCGACGGTAAATAGGCCGCAACCAGGGTCTGTTCTTGCAGATCCAACCCCAGAAGGCTTGGACATGATGTTCAAGGCCTACCAGGCTCGTCTTCAAGAAGGGCCAACAGCTGCAAATCTAGACAAGAGTTACCCTAGAGCAGATTTAGAGATTGAACGAATGAAAATGTGCATGAAAATGGTAGAACAAGCTCAAGCTATACTTGAGACTAGTCAAAAGTTCAATCAGACAAACTCTGTCAAACGAGATTTGCATTTCCAAGGGTTACTAGAAAGATTAGAGCAGTTGGTAAACAAACCACAAGTTTCTTTACCTCCACAGGCTCAACTAGTTATTGAGAGAGGAAGCTCACCACCAATGGGAGCTTATGTTCCTAATTCCACGGATGCTGGAATGCCTCCTTCAATTCAACAGTACTCTCAAGAGTTCTTGCGGGAAATACAAGAAGAGAAATGGGCCAAGGAGAAGGGTAACTCCCCTCCTATTCCTGAGATTGATGATCTTCATGATCAATTTCCCCAAGACATTCCATCTATTTACGGAGATGAAGCAGAACAACAAGAAGACAAAAGATTAGATTTTGAATCTAATACCCTAGAAGAATTGCCTCAATTTCCAGGCCCATGGGAATCTGAATCTCTCCAGATTAGAGCTCCCACAATACTAGTAAGAAATGAAGACTCAGTGGTTCCAAGGAACACGGATGTCGTGAAGTATACTAAGGTTCAGTGTCATCTCACTGTAGAAGAGCTGCTCAAAGCAAAACCTGAGCTATGGAATCATGTGAAGGATCAGGTTCCAAAACTTGATTCCAACATGCCAAAAGCAGGCTCTAAGCAAAGGGTACCAGAGATACCTCTAGACAAAATAGGGGACATGTGTGAGGGTGAGATGGGTTACAGGTTCTTCAATCCTTCAACCAAGCAATTCACTACAAGTAGAGATGTTGTGTTTGAAGAACACAGGTCTTGGTATGATGAAGACAAACAAAAGGTAACACTACCATATGACCTTCATTCTGACTCTCATCAATTAGGAAGCAAGCATGATACACAGGTCCAGGATCCAAGAAGTGATACAGACGATGACCAAGATGAAACAGAAAAGCATTACAAGCTATGGAAGTCAAGAGGCAAAGCAAAGATGCAAGAGGTTGGAGAATGCTCAAAACAAGCACCTAGAAGATCAACAAGAGAGAAGAAACAACCAGAAAGGTATGGATATGATTCCACATTTGTTATGAAGCATTCAATCTTCTTGGCAAAAGACTCTATTTCAGAGGAACCCTCAACCTATGAAGAGGCAAAGGGAAACCCTAATTGGGAAAAGGCCATGAAAGAAGAGATGGATGCATTGTAGGAAATGGACACTTGGGATTTGGTTCCAATGTCACCGAATCAAAAGGTAATTGGTTGCAGATGGGTATATAAAGTTAAAAGAAATTCAGATGGATCACTGTGCAGGTACAAGGCAAGATTAGTTGCCAAAGGATGCTCACAAACTCATGGTATAGACTATGAGGAAACATTCTCACCAGTTGCAAAGATGACTATAATCAGGACATTGATAACTGTAGCTGCTGCAAGGAATTGGAGACTCCTCCAACTTGATGTGAAAAATGCATTCTTAAATGGTTGGATAAGTGAAGAGGTATACATGTCACGACCACCAGGTTTTGAAAACCCTAATCATCCATCTTATGTTTGCAGACTTAAGAAAGCATTGTATGGATTGAAACAAGCTCCTAGAGCTTGGAATTACACGTTGGTTACATATCTTCAAGATCAAGGGTTCAAAGCTAGCAACTCAGATCCTTCTCTATTCATCAAAAGGGATCACAATGAGGTTATCTATCTATGTGTATATGTGGATGATATTATTGTGAGAGGTGATGATCTAAATGGCATTCAAAGGATCAAGAGACACATGCAAGAGGAGTTCAAAATCAGTGACCTAGGTGAGCTCACATATTTCCTAGGTATGCAGGTGATATATATAGATGAAGGAATGTATTTGACTCAGAGAAGATACATTCAGGATCTTCTTCTCAAGTTCAAAATGGAGAACACTAAACCTGCAGGTACACCTTTGGAGATGAATCATAAACTTAGTGTTTATGAAGGTGAGAAACTTGAAGACATTAAAGAGTATCAAAGCTTGGTAGGTAGCTTGATATATGCTACTCATACAAGGGCAGACATCTCATATAGTGTGGGAGTGCTTAGTCAGTTCATGCACTCACCGAGAAGACCACACATGGATGCGGCTAAGAGAGTACTTAAGTATCTCAAAGGTACAATCAACGAAGGTATATTCTATCCTTACTCTTCATATTTGGATATCAAAATCTACTCAGATGCAGATTGGGCAGGAGCTAAGGATGATAGAAAAAGTACATCTGGTTACTTAGCATTTGCAAGTTTGAAGCTAGTGTCATGGAGTTCCAAGAAGCAACCAACAGTTCCTTTATCTTGAACTGAAGCAGAGTACAGAGGCTTGACCATAGCAACTCAAGAGGCAATATGGTTAAAAGCATTGTATATAGAGTTGGGACTTGTGAGTTCCAAACCTCACATATTTGGAGATAATGTAAGTCCCATGCATCTAGCGGCAAATCCTATTTTCCATGCGAGAACCAAGCACATAGAAGTCCATTACCACTTCATCAAGGAGAAGCTCATGGCAAAGGAGATTGACATTTTTTTGTTCCTACTGAAAAGCAAGTAGTAGATATGATGACGAAGGCACTTGATGGAATAAAGCTTTGTAGATTCAAAGCTATGGAAGGTATTCAACCTATCAGAGAATGAAGACTCAAGCATACTTTAGCTTGAGGGGGAGCTGTTGGAACATCAAGCTTACACTATGCTTGAGGTGGATTTGATCTACATCAAAGGCTATAGCGTCAAAAGAATATCCGTTGGAGAGTTCTTTTTCTTATGCTCATTTATTGTATTTTTTGAGAGATTTTTTATGGTTCATTTACCATTGTAAAAGCCTTGAGCTTTACACATGTAAAGGTAGAAAAATAGAGCCCAAATCCCACGAATTTGTGGTGGTTGAAGTTGCATTCAATCAAGCAATCAATCACCTAAAAGTAGATCAAACTAAATCTTAACTTTTCCTAGATTATAGGGAAGTGAATTGATTCCCTCCAACAACCATTCCCACCTTCATTTGAATTCAAAATTCACTTGTAGAAGTTGTGGAACACTCCTAGATTCTATATAAAGACTTGAAATCATTTTTATATTACATGGAAGCAATATACATACACTTGTGACCATCATTGTCTTGCTCCTTCAATTCTCTGCATCATCTTCTTCGCCAATAGTAATCTTGCAGAGGCTGCTGCTCTCTCTCCAGAGCTCCAAATTGAGTGAACGATGGCTCATTGGAAAGGTATACGTTTCATGTCTATGCCTATAAATTTTCAAAGCATTTCGTTCAGTAGATTTGGAGAAATCTGAGTTTTTCTGTCTTGGGGTCAATCTCTACGTATTCCTGAAAAATAGGAAGTACCACCGGTGAATGTCGCATTGATTCCTATAACATACTTTGTTTATTCCTTATACTTTTGTGCATTCCATACACTCAACCCTATGTGTATCACTCCCATAAAAGTATTTTTTCTAATTGTAATCATGCTGGTCGCTATGGGCATTTGAAGTTAATTCTCTCTTCCATAGATAGTAAGTTTTTTGAGCTAGTTGACCCGCGAACCTATCTGTTTTGTATGGACTCATTCTCATTGATGCTCCAAAGTACATAGTGTGTTTCTTTGCACTTATCATATGCCTATAAGTTCTATTTGAGTCTCCATAAGCTCAAGGGCTGGTCTTGTGCCGATTGGCTTGACCAAACTTCGTCGCTTCGAAACACACTTTTCTACCTTCTACAAGCTTCTCCAAGTTATTTCATTCTATACTAAGGCATAAAGAAATATTAAAAAGTGCCCTAAGAGAGTGTTCACATGTGACACTCAATTATATACAAGGAGGGTTATTCTCATGGTCTAGTGAGGGTTCTCATGCACAATTGAGGATGTGTGCGTACCCTACAACCCAACAAATACACCCATGCATGCCTAGAGAAATCATCAATAAAAGTCATGAAGTAAATGTAGTTCCCATAAGAAGATGTTGGCATAGGACCTTAAACATCACTATGAACAAGCTGGAATTTATTAGTAGCTCTAACTGACCCATCTTTTGGGAAGGAGGAATGCTGTGTTTTGCCCAAAATACACCCTTCACAGACATGTTTACAAGGTGCTTCAAGTTTGAGCAAAGATGAAAACATTTTAGATTTCTACAGGCATAGAAAATTGGGAAAATTCAAATGGCCAAAGTATGCATGCAAAAGTTTTGCAGTTGAGATAGTCTAAGAATCTTGAACTGCACATGTTGAATCAATCATAGATTTTGCATAGTCTATGAGCTTATACATCCCACGATATAAAATGCCAGAAGCAATAATGACATCACCATTTGGAAAATCATGAATTATATATCTCTCATCAACCTATTTGACAACCAAACTAATATTGGCTAGTGGTGAAGCTGACAACAGATTTTATGACAGAAGCAATAATGACATCACCATTTGGAAAATCATGAATTATATATCTCTCATCCACAAATTTGACAACCAAACTAATATTGGCTTGGTGAAGCTGACAACAGATTTTTATTGATCCCTAGTACATAAAAAACATCTGACAATGTGAAAGAACTACCATCAATTGTAGTCAGAATGATCTTACCAACTCCCATTATAGGATAAGAGCAGTTGTTAGCACATGCGACAATGTTCCCTATAGGGTAAGCTTAAGTGAACTGAAGAAATTGCATTGCAAGGTAATATGTTTGGTTTCCCCGCTATCAAAGTACCAAACATCTAAGTCTACTACAGACAGACATAGGTCATGAGAAGATGGGTCATAGTTGCATACAATAGTAAATGCCCATTCTTCATTCTAAACAAGAGTACAAGACTTTGTTTTAGGTGTAGAGGCCTAAGAAACAACCATTCTAGCCTCTTTCTTCTTCACCTCTTTTGCAACCAGTTTTGGATAGTTCTTTATGACATGATCATTTCCCTTATATTATTTGCAAAACTATTTCTGCTTTTCTATTTTCTTCTCATCTTTGTCTTCATTCTTCAACTATGTTGCAGTAGTAGATTTTTGCTTACTAGTAGATGAGCTCCATTTACCTTTGCTCTTTTGAGTAGCTAGGAAATCTTGATCTACATCAGGCATAATGCACCTGTTCTGCTTGAACTGATCTTGGTACAACAAAACAAAGACTAAATCCTCAAATGTTAAGGAATTTGGATAGCCGTTCATCATGAATCGAAGAATAGAAAAAAAATGTGATATGAATTTGGAAAACCATTAAGAATATTCTGCACAAGTAGACTATTTGGCAAGATTTCATCAGTAGATAATAATTGCTCCTTGAAATATTTGATCTTTGTCAAGAAATTATCCATAGAATCTCCTTGATTCATATGCTCACTCTCCAACTTTTTCTAGAGCTAAGCAACATGAGCCTCATTTCTTGTCTAGTATAAAGTGTTAAGTGTATCCCAAGCATCCAGTGCTATTTTTCATGAGCAAATGTGAGGGATAATGACATGTTTGATAGAAAAAGCTATCAATGCATGTGTATGAGCATCTTTGCCATCTTAAGGAAGTTTTTCTGTCGTAGATGCAATAGGAACCATAGCACGAACATGATTTTGAAGATCGTCATCTTCAACACCATCTCGATCACCTTCAAGTTTTGTATTTTTAGGTGTAGTAGGACATTTTCCAACACCTTGCACAATATTCCATAGTCCTTTTTCTACCAATACATGACACATCATATATCCCCACAATGGGTACTTAGTGTTGAGAGTTCCATGCTCCATCCTTTTTTTCAAGTCTAAGTTCATTCTCATGCAAGTTCATTTATCCCACATGCAAGGAATTCACCGTCAACTCCATATAAGGAGGGCCTCACTTCATGCCTCATAAGCTTATTCATTCAAGCTCTTGGCAAGAGTGCCCCCACTCTCCTCATGGAGTCTCTATGCTCATAGAGCATTCTATGTAAGTTATTTCCATTTTACTTTATTCGGCATGTTTTCATATCTTTCATTTCTTCCACCATAGCTTGTTTATTGTGCAGGTACTAGTAGAGTAGGAACAACTCTCTTTCATTTCAACATGGTATAAAAACATAGGTTAATTGATTTTCCATTGAGTTTATGCTTTCATTTTACTTTTTCATCACTATCATACATGTCATTTCTAATCCCTCCTCTCTTCCATATCTCAATAAGAGTGCTTCTAAGCACTACTTGTGTTTCTCATTTTCTTATCTTTTTCATCATTTTAAGTTTTGAAAGTTCTTAATCTTCATTTTCAATATCATAATCATCATTGTTTTGTATATCTGTATTTCATCCTTGCAATCAATGATAATGGTGCTTTTGAGCACCATAATATGTAGGCCCTAGTAAAAATTATCATAAGTTGGAGCTTGTCAAACTCTGCATCATATGAAAGTGAGGATCAGATAGGAAGCAATCGTTTTTTGTATGGGGCACTCTATGAAGTTATGCAAAGATAATGGGTTATGCCTTGTCACCCATGTGGTCCCTCTCACCTCATTTGCTTCGCTCCACCATCATTATGCCCTAGGCTAAGGATTCAGCAAATGACGCCACTTCTGGAGTAGATGAGGTAGCAGCAAGTCTTCATTCATGGTTGGGAGAGGTAGCAGCAAGTCTTCATTCATGGTTGGGAGATAAATGCAACAGTTACAACACACTACATGGAAGTGAGAGAGAGAGAGAGAAAGTTAGATGTCGTTAAGAGAAAACCACTATTGTCATCATTACTCGATTGTATTGTCCAAGGATATATTTTGCATACTTGTTTTTATGGCTACATTACCCTCTACATCAATAACTCTATTGGCTAAGCCAAATATGACTTTTTTTCAGCAACAAAGAATACAACGCAAGATCATGTCACTATTACTATCGAGCATGCTAGTACTACAGTCTTTGCATGGATAAGGGAAACTTTACAAGCATATTCGTGGTGCATGGAGAATGCCCTCAACTAGGGCTCTGGTGGAGAACCGGATCTGATACTTGATGATGGTAGTGTTTTTTTTTTTTTTGGAGAGTACAATGAATAGGAAAGACACACACACCCGACCTCGTAAGGTAGAGGCACCCATCTTGGGGAACTCTGAGGCATCCAGCCTTAGGCGAGACTTCAACCATGAACATCTACCTAAGAGTACAAGGCACATCCACTAAACCACGCCCGCTCGAACCTTTCTGGTTCATAAAGGTGCCAATGCGAAGCACGCTTGTTGGAGTTTCAAAGGAGAGGACCGATTGCATGCCTCCCTCTCTCTGTAGATACAAAGAGAGGGATGAAAGATAGAAGCTGATTTATCCACCTCCAAAGGATTCATATGTGAAGTTTACCGCGGGGAAAAAGAGCCATGGACATATTCAGAGGGATCAACGAAGACAAAGAGAGGAGGTGCGCACATTGCAATGATGAAAGGTACGAAATGTCTTTGATTCACAGAAGCCATGATTTGTAGCTGGGTTTTGAGATGCTCTCACAGAAAAGAGGAGCCATTTGCGCAAGCATAATTCTACACTATGGCACAGCTGGCATACAAAGAAAGAGCTTCTATTTTAAGAGCATTTCTCTCTCAAAGAAAGAGAAAGAGACACATGGCTGCAGCGTTCAAAGAAAAAGGTTCAAAAGCATTCCTAAAAAAGGAGAATAGCATTTCAATGCTTGAGGAGATAAAATAAAAAGAAGAGAGGAGTGTTGAGAAGGCATACTCAAGTTTTATTATGTAAGATACTTCAAAATTTCAAACTTATTAGTCATGTGCACAAATGGCCTCTTGTAAGGGATTAGAGACCACCTTCACTCAAGAAGGTAGGACCTTCCCAATGCCATATAACAATTTGTACCTCATGAATACTCTATTTAACATGAAGTTATGCATCTTCAAGAAGCATAATACGTGACATATACTCTCTCAATCATATGACATGCAAAGTCACCTTCAAGACAAAGATGAAGACATGGGGAGATTATGACGAAGGCATCTACAACTACAACGATCAAGAGAAGCAAAGGGCTAAAGCTTGAAGGATCCGAACAATGGATCACAACAACAAGGCAAAAGAGTACACAAGAAGAATGGAGCAAATGGTTTCAAAATCACTACCTACCCCATGGTGAAAACTCTTTATATGTCTAGGGATCCCATATGTCCCTACATCTCGGCCAAAACCACTTGGATCCCAAATTTCCAAGTATATATCTTGGGATCACATATGTCCCAAGATCCAAGGATGCCATATGTCCCGAAATTTGATCCCATATCTCCAAGTTATGTCTAAAGATCCCATACATCAGATCCTAAAACAAGAACCAATGAACTAAGTGATTCCATATGTCACCACTTTCCTACATTAAAACCAAAAGGGTCATCACATAGAGGGGGGGTGTTGAGAGTTCCATGCTCCACCCTTTTGTGCAATTCTAAGTTCATTCTCATGCAAGCATGCAAGGAGATTTGCCCTCAACTCCATATGACGAGGGTCTCCTTCACTCCTCATAAGCTTATTCACTCAAGCTCTTGGCAAGAGCACCCACACTCTCCTCATGGATTCTCCATGCTCATTGAGCATTCTATGTAAGTAATTTCCATTTTAATTTATTCATCATGTTTTCATATCATTCATTTCTTCCACCATTGCTTGTTTATTGTGTAGGTGCTAGTAGAGTAGGAATAGCTCTCTTTCCTTTCAACAATTAGTATCACTCAACCTATCCTCAATAGCCAACATACGTAATACATCATTGATTTCATGCATGGCCATTTAGTAAATACCGTAATGCAAACAAATGATTGTATCTTGAAACGTTGAACAAAACTTCCCTATCACACTCTACTAAACCTGTAGTAGACTTTGAGCGGCTTGTATTGGGGAGCTAAAATTTGTATATATATTTGGCACAAAACAAAAAAATAGCCTACACAAGCACTATGATAGTGCATTTAAAGGCCAAAGTGAGATCATATCAAAATTTCGACACCACAAAACGAAGATGTTTAAAACTCTAATCGCCCCAATTTTTGTGCAATTTTAAGACTATTATTGGAGGGGTGAATGATGCCCTAGATGAAGTGGTGACCTGCTTTGATACCAATTCTTGGAGTTTGAGGTCTGCAAAAGCATGTGAATATCACAAAGAAGAAGAAGAATCTTGGAGCACAATACAATGTTGAATGAATTACCAAGTGATGTACAAAGATAAGCAACCCATTAGAGTTATAGGCATATATACAAGCTAGGGTAAAAAACCCTCCTAAAGAGAGAAAACATGTTGCAATAGTTCTAAGTATGTTCACACATATCACTACCAAAATATATCGACATTGAGCAATGTTCCCAAGGGTTATCCACTGAAGAGCATGCCTAACTACGGGGGTCGGATTTTTTTGTGTTGTGTTTGAATTGGCCCCTCATAAGTCATATGATATATAATACAATAGAAATTACACCTCAAAATGCATGTCTCCCTCCCCCTTGTTGGTTTAAGTAGGTGAGAAGGTAGAGAACGATGTTGGAGTTTGAGGTCTATGGAAGCACGCGAACAACACAATGAAGAAGAAGAAGCTTGGAGCACAACACACAATACTGAATGTATTACCAAGAGAATGTACAAAGATAAGTGATCCATTAGGGTTTAGGGGTATATAGAAGCTAGGGAAAAAACCTCCTAAAGAGGGAAAAAAGTGTCTCGATGGTCCTAGTGGGTTCACACACATCACTACCTAAATATATCAATAAATCCTCACTGGGAGTGATGGGGTGAATGAGCAACTATCACTCATGTATAAGGAAGTGCCAAGCTATGTGGAATCAATCCACGAAAGGAAAAGCTTTGGGGAAAGCTTCAAACTTCTCCTAGGTAGAGCCTTTGTGAAAAGGTCTGCAATGTTTTCCTGCATGTGAACATATGCCAAACTGATCTCTCCAATAGAGAACCTCTCCCTAACATAATTAAAGTGCACCTCAATGTGCTTAGTGCGAGCATGGAACACATGATTCATCACAATTGCCAATGTGCTCTAACTGTCAGTGAAGATGGTGGTGGCAGAAGACAGACCAACACCCAAATCAACCATAAGGCATCTAAGCCACACAAAGTCAACACTCGCTGTGAAAGCTGCCCTATACTCAGCCTAATAACTAGAAATGACCAGAGTAGGCTGCTTCTTGCTCAACCAATATATGCATGAGCTACCAAACATGAAGCAAAAACCACTAGTGGACATACGAGTTTCATAGCAACCAGCCGAGTTAAAGTCTAAAAACACATGTAAATTTGGAAATAATGATCCCTCCTTGGGATAAAACAATCCAAATAGCTCAGTACCATTGAAGTAGTGAAAGATGTGCTTAACCGCCTACCAGTGCTTGACACTTGGGAAATGCATAAACTTGCTCAT
The DNA here is from genome assembly GCA_020310875.1 of Ceratopteris richardii. Classification (NCBI taxonomy): domain Eukaryota; kingdom Viridiplantae; phylum Streptophyta; class Polypodiopsida; order Polypodiales; family Pteridaceae; genus Ceratopteris; species Ceratopteris richardii. Next base: position 10,848,550 of record CM035426.1, read on the forward strand.
CTATGAGATAGCAAACTGAATATCTGGCTGAGTAATGCATAAGTAAATCAAGCATCCAATAGCATACTGATAGAGAACAACATCAAATGCATCTCTAGCATCATGAAGACTCAACCATAAACTTGTTTCCATAAGAGTGGAAATAGATTTGCAGCCTTCAAGGCCAAAACATTGCAATAATGTGTCAATATATTTTGTTTGACACAAAGCTATTCCACCATGAACTTGCATAAACTCAATACCTGAATAATGATGCAAATTCCCCATAACTGACCATGATGCATTTTAAGTGCACAGATGCTACAAGCAATAGTCATTTGGCATGTAAGAGCAAAGGTCTCATCAAAATCCATGTGTCTTCCTTGAACATAACCCTTTGCAACAAGCCTAGCCTTATACCTCTCAACTATTCCATCAGGCCTACACTTCAACTTGTATACCCACTTAGTGCCAATGGCCTTCGTGAAAGGAGGCAAGTCACATAAAGACCAAGTACTATTTTTCATAATAGCATCATATTATGATTGCATAGAAGCCATTCCATTTTTTGAATTTTGTGCTTCATCAAACAACACAGGCTCATTCACATCACAAAGACTAGAGGCATCCATAGCATAGCAGTTTGATGTAAAAGAAGCACTATGACATCCTGAACGAGTATGATATGGCAGAGGTGCATCTAATTTTCTATCTCATAAATTCTACACCATCCATTTAAGCATAGTTTTTGCCTCTTCTATATTAGTTATCTCATCAATAAGTGCATCATGTAAACCTGCATAAAAAATGGAATGATCTACATCATCATGTGGAACCTATAAAGGTTGAGAAATTGCCTGATTTGGATCAGCACTAGACTGCCCACCTATAAAAAGAGGCAAAAACGTCTCATACATATCTTTGGAGCTAATTCATGTCTCCTTAGTACATGAAAATAATGGTTGAATAGCATCTTCCACTAAAACAACATCATGGCTAACCAAAATGCATTTAGTTTGTGGATGATACAGATGATAGCCTTTGCTTTCAAAACTATACGCAAAAAAAATACATTTCACTACTTTATCTTCTGATTTCCTGTGTTGTTATTCAAGCACTAATGCATATGCTACACAAGTAAAGACACACACATGAGCAATAGATGGTTTGCAACCATGCCAAGCCTCATATGGAGTGATAGATTGCAATGCTTTAGTGGAACACTTGTTAAGTACATATATTGCACACATAACCACATCAAGACAAAAACTATGTTGTAAAGCCTAACTCTTGACCATACACCTCACCATCTCCATCAGTGACATGTTCTTCCTGTTGGAGTTAGACATCTACGGAAGCACACGAACAACACAAGGAAGAAGAAGAAACTTGGAGCACAACACACAATACTGAATGTATTACCACGAGAATGCACAAAGATAAATAACCCGTTAGGGCTATAGGCGTATATACAAGCCGGGGGAGAGAACATCCTAAAGAGGGAAAAAAGTGCCCCGGTGGTCCTAGTGTGTTCACACACATCACTACCTAAATATATCAACAAATCCTCCCTGGGAGTGATGCGATGAACAAGGAGCTGGCACTGATGTATAAGGAAGTGCCAAGCTATGTGGAATCAATCCACAAAAGGAAGAAAGCCCAAAGATTTGTCGAAAGCTTCAAACTTCTCCCTAGGCAGAGCCTTCGTGAAAAGGTCTACAATGTTCTCCTGCCTGAGCACATATGCATTATCTCTCCAGCAGAGAACCTCTCCCTGACATAATGATAACGCACCTCAATGTGCTTAGTACAAGAATGGAACACAGGATTCCTCGCAACTGCCAATGCGCTCTAATTGTCAATGAAGATGGTGGTGGCAGAAGACTGACCAACACCCAAATCAACCATAAGGCATCTGAGCCACACACACTCAACATTCACTTTTAAAGTTGTCGTATAATCAACCTCACAATTGGAAGGGGCCACAATAGGCTGCTTCTTGACAACCAAGATATGCATGAGCTACCAAGCATGAAGGAAAAACCACTAGTGGAAAAACAAGTGTCATAGCAACGAGCCCAGTGAGAGTCAAAAAAAGCATGCAAATCTGGCGATAGCGATCCCCCTTGGGATAAAACAACCCAAGTAGCTGGTTACCACTCAAGTAGCGAAAGATGCGCTTAACTGTCTACCAATGCTTGGCTCCTAGGCGATGAATAAACTTGCTCATTTGTGAGACAACAAACTCAATATCTGGCCGAGTAATGCATAAGTAAATCAAGCATCCAACAGTCTGCTGATAGAGAACAACATCAAATGCATCTCTAGCATCATGAAGACTCAATTCTAAACCTATCTCCAAAGAAGTGGAAATAGGATTATAGTCTTCAAGGGCAAAACACTGCAATAATGTGTCAATATATTTCATTTGACTCAAAGCCATTTCACCATCAATGTGCCTAAAATGAATGCCAAAATAATGATGCAAATGCCCCAAATCAAACATCTCAAATGAGGCATGCAAATCAGCCTTGAAATCAGCAATATGCTTCTCACGAGGACTAGTGAGCAACATGTCATCAACATAAATAACAATGATCAGAAGCACATCATTAGCACACTTAACATATAAGGTGCTTTTAGTTGGACTGTTCTCAAAACCATGTGCAATTAGATAAGCATGTACCTTTTCATACCAAGCATGTGGTGCTTTGCTTTAAACCATATAATGCCTTCTTTAACCTGGACACCTAGTTTTGATGCCCTTTTTGCACAAAGCCTTGGGGCTGAAAAGCATACACTTCTTCATGCAAGTCACCATTCAGAAATGCAGTTTTAATGTCCAACTAATCTACATTCCAACCATGATGGGTTGCAAGTGCACAGATGCTATGAACAATAGTTATTCGGCAAGTAGAAGCAGAGGTCTCATCAAAATCAATACCTCTTTCCCATGCATAACCCTTTGCAATAAGCCTAGCCTTATACTTGTCAATTGTACCATCACGCTTACACTTAAGCTTGTATACCCACTTAGTGCCAATGGCCTTCTTGCCAAGAGGCAAGTCACATAAAGACCAAGTACCATTCTTCATTATAGCATCATATTCAGATTGCATAGCAGCCATTCAATTTGCTGAATTTTGTGCTTCATTAAATGAAATAGGCTCATTCTCATCACAAAGACTAGATGCACCCATAGCATAGAAATCCAATGCAAAAGAGGCACCATGAGAGCCTAATCGAGTATGATATGATAGAGGTGCATCTAATTTGTTGTCATGCAAAGTTTGCATCAACCATTTTGGCATAGTTTTTGCATGCTCAATATCAACTCTCTCATCAACAAGTGCATCATGTAAATCTGCATCAAAAATGGAATGACCTGCATCATTATATGAAACCTGCAAAGGTTAATAAGTCGCCTCGTTATGACCAGCACTAGACTTTCCACCTGTAAAAAGAGGCAGCAAAGTATCATACATGTCTTTGGAGCTAACAGATGTCTCCTTTGTACATGAAAGTAAGGGTTGAATAGCATCTTCCACAAAAATAACATCACGACTAACCAAAATGCATTTAGTATGTGGACGATATAGACAATAGCCTTTGCTTTCATAACTTTACCCAAGGAAAATACATTTTACTGCTTTATCATCCAATTTCCTACAATGTTGTTCAGGCAATAATGCATATGTCAGACAACCAAAAACACGGAGATGAGAAACAAATGGCTTGCGACCATGCCAACCCTCATATGGAGTGATAGATTGCAGTGCTTTAGTGAGACACCTATTAAGTACATATGTTGCACACATGACAACCTCAAGCAAGAAACTGTGTGGTAAAGCCTGACTCTTGACCATACACCTCGCCATCTCCATGAGTGACATGTTCTTGTATTCATCAACTCCATTCTGTTGAGGTGTATAGGGCACTATACACTGATGTTTTCTCCCTCATTCAGGCAGAAATGTTGTGCATGTAAAAATATTCCCTATAGGGGCAGGCTTGAGTGAAGAGAAGAAACTGTGTTGCGAGGTAATATGTTTGTTCGCCCCACTATCAAAGTACCAAACATCTAAGTCTACTGCAAATATGCACTGCTCATGAGAAGATGGGTCAAAACTGCAAACAGTAGTAAACACCCATTCTTCATCCTGCACAAGATTAGCAGACTCTATTTTTGGTGCAGAGGCCTCTACAACAACCATTCTGGCCTCTTTCTTCTTTGCCTCTTTAGCAGCCAGTTTTGGACAACTCTTAATGACATGATCATTTGCTTTATAATATTTTCAAAACAATTTCTGTTTTTCTAATTTCTTCTCATCTTTGTCTTCCTTCTTTGATTGTGCAGAATTAGCAGATTTCTGCTTACTAGCAGAAGAGCTCCATTTTCCTTTTCCCTTCTGACTAGCTAAGAAAGCTTGATCTACAACACATAATAGACCTCTTTTGCCTGGACTGATCTTCCTGCAACAAAATAGAAACTAACTATTCAAATGTTAAGGAATTTGGATTGCTTTTCATCATCAAATGAAGAGTAGAAGCAAAACTCTGATATGAGTCGGGAAGACCATTCAAAACAGTCTGGACAAGTGAACTGTCAAGAAGGACTTCATCAACAAAAATCAATTGCTCCTTCAAATCCTTGATCTTTGTCAAAAAATTGTCCATAGAATCAGCTTCATTCATGTGCTCACTCTCCAACTGTTTTCGGAGGTAAGAAACACGAGCCTCATTCATAGCGTGGTACAATGTGGTAAGTGTATCCCAAGCATCCTTAGTTGTTTTACAAGAGTGAATGTGAGGAATAATGGCATGTTTGAGAGACAAAGCTATCAATGCATGTGCATGAGCATCTCTGCCATCCCAATGATTTTACTCTCCAGTAGGTGCAATAGGAACTGTAGCACGAAGAGGAATCTGAAGAATATCATCATGTTCAACGCCATCTGCATCAGCTTCAATACCTATATTTGTAGGTATAATAGGATGTTTTCTAACACCCTGTACAATGCTCCACATTCCTTTTGCAACCAATACATGTCGCATCCTATAAGCCCACAATGGGTAATTGGTACCGTCCAACTTGTCCTCAACAACCAACATACAGATTATGTCACTACTTTCAGCCATGGCCACTAACTAAAATACCTTGATGCAGAAAAATGACTGCATCTGAAAACATTGAATAGGACTACCATCATGAGTTCTACTAGACCTATAGCAGACTTGGAGATGCTTATAATGACATATCAAAACCTCTATATATCTTTGGCACAAAAAGACAAAATAGCCTACACAAGCACTATGATAATGCATTCGGAGGTGGAGAAGAGCTTAGATTGTGATTTTGGCACGACATTGTGAAGCTATTTTGATCTGTTAATAATTTTGTGTGAATCTAAGACTGTGAAAAAAGAGTATTGACATCACCCTCGATGAAGGGATGACCTGCTCTGATACCAATCGTTAGAATTAGACATCTACGGAAGCACGCAAATAGCACAAGGAAGAAGAATAAGCTTAGAGCACAACACACAATACTGAATGTATTACCACTAGAATGTACAAAGATAAATAACCCGTTAGGGCTATAGGCATATATACAAGCTGGGGAGAAAAACCTCCTAACGAGGGAAAAAAGTGCCCCGATGGTCCTAGTGTGTTCACACATCACTACCTAAATATATCAACACTTCCTTTCAGCAACTCCATTCTATTGAGGTGTATATGGCATTGTACATGGATGTTTTATCCCATGCTCAGCCATAAATTCAGTAAACTCAGAAGACATATGGTCCCCCCCCCATCAGAACAAAGGCTTCCCATTTTACATGCTGATAGATTTTCAGCCAAATCTAGAAAGTGTTTGAAGCACATAAACACTTTAGACTTTGCTTTCAATGGGTATGCCCATGCATGCTTGGAAAAATCATCAAGAAAATCATGAAGTAAAAGATAGTTCCCAAACGAAGGTGTTTGCATCACTATGAACAAGCTACAATTTTTGACTAACTCATACTGAACCATCTTTTGGGAAGGAGGAACATTGCATTTTCCCCAAAATACAACCTTCACAGATACATTTACCCGGTTCCTCAAGTTTGGGCAAAGAGAACACCATTTCAGATTTCTACAGGCATAGCAAACGATCAAAATTCAGATGACCAAAGCATGCATGCCACAGCTTTGCATCTGACATAGTCTGAGAATCTTGAACTACACATGCTAAATCATTCACAGATTTTGCATAATCTATGAGCTTATATAGCCCACAAAATAAAATTCCAAAAGCAATAATGATGTCACCATTTGATAGATCATGAATTGTACATCTGTCATCAACAAATTTCCCAACCAAGCTGATCTTGCATAATGTTGAAAGTAATAACATATTTTTTGTTATCAGAATCTTAATTCATGCATAGACAGAGGTTATGAATTATAAAAACACATAGAGAAATATATATGCAAGGAGATAAGATAGAAGTAGTATTGGGTGCAATCTCTTCCCATGCACTCTGTTTTGACAGTCCATAGAGTGCATGTTTTTATAGGATTGTTTTTATTATGTCAAACATATTGATTACATGAGAGCCGGGTTGAAAAGCATGCATGAAAGTAAATGTTGGTCTCTTTTGTGGAGAGCCCTTGCTTTTTGTCACTCTAGCACAATGGTGAGTACCAACGTGAGGAGTTTCACCTCATAAATGTCAATCCGCGGAGACGTGGGGACTGGTATGAAGACCAAGAGCAAGTGAAGTGCACGTGCATGAGTGAAAGCACACAAGCATGCACACACATACACACACACACGCACAAAGTAAAGCAAAGAGTGGAACAATGGAAGATCTTTGATTGCCCAAAGAACTCTCTTACAAAACTGAAATCTACAACAAGCTGTCCCAAAAATGAGCTCTCCAGCCCTTTTTATATTTTTTTGAGTGGTTTTGGCCTTGTCGAGACCTAGTGTCCGGCCTAGTTAAAAATTAGGTTTCAAGGCTTATTTGGGGACTCAAACGGAATCTAAAAATTATGAAAATTGGTAGGATGATACTAATACTCCTCAAGCTCGAGCCCTCCTCGGCTTGAACAAAATGGAGCTGTAAAAATGGAAAATGGTATTTACAATGGTTTTTAGTGACAAAAGTCACTATACATATAGGGATTTCTTCTAAAAGTGCTTCTTGGAGCTCCCTACATGCTCCTTCTTCTTGTGTGTCCACTTCATTGATGCGCTTAGATGCTTGTGTGTGACCTTGATTGTCAACACTCCCCCCTTGTAGAGTCTGTCGTCACAGACAGACCCTTGTTGTAGTGGTTGTTCCATGTAGTGTGTGGAGAGATAGTTCCCATCATGTATCCACAAGAGTGGTCCATCTTCCCAATGTAGCTTGGGCCGTTGTCTGGTTCTTCATTTTGTCATTGCCACCTTTGTATGTATTTCTTCCTTGCATGCAAGCTTGATGGTGTCTGTGTGAGATTTCAAAAATTGTGAGCTACTCAAAAGAGGTTGTCAATGTTGGTTATGAGCAACTCTCATGGTGGAGTTCTTCCTTGCACTTATTGTTGTCATCGTGATGTCCTCTGGTTCTTCGAAAGATGGCTTGCCTCATTTTCATGCCAAGTACTTGTAACCCATAATGAATGATGGGTAAGTGCATTAGTGCATGGGTTTAACCAGATATGTGCCTTGTGCATGGCCTTGTAATAAGGCCCTATGCATGCATACTTGGGAAATGCATTGGAAGAATTATGGTGCAAGAAGTTGGGTCTTGAGCTAAGTGCTCAAGGGTATGCCGACGAAGAGGTGTCCTAACCGATCATGGGTATGTTGTTGTTGAAGCATACAATTCTTACCATGGTGAAAGTTTCGTCGATCTTCAACTCTTCGTGTGGTACTTCCATCATGGTTATTGACCATCTACTTGTCTTCCGTTGTTGATGGTTCGCATTGGAGATTCTTCAAGCGTACAATCCTGTTCTTTTTTTTTTATTTTTGGAACAATGGAATAAAACAAGAAAAAAGGTGTTAGCATCAATAAAATATTTTTCATATGTCAGATGTGTCACATGTGCCTGGGATCTTCAATTGTGTCTATGCACGGCCATGTAATGTGGCCCTAGATTAATGCATACTTTGGAAATGCATGATGTGAATGGTGCAAAAGACAAGGTTATGCCAAAGGCACATGGTTGTTGCACGTGGAGGCTTTCAATGTGGTTGGTGAATGTTGATGCAGTCTTTGTTCGAGGTAGCTAGTGGATTTTGACATGATGTAATCCTTCTTACATGGATCTATTTCAGGATAGTATTTGACCCTACAGACATAAGCTCTGTCCTCTGTATCTTTAGGTGGTTTCTGAATTTTGGTATCCAGCGTTGTTGGATCTTTGGCTTGCTAGAAGCTAGTGGTACTTTGGGCTTCCACACCCATACCCTTTTTGGTTGCCTTTTTATGATTGTCGAAGAGGTGGGTTGATATACTTTGGTTCTTTGTGCTTGGTGTTGACTCTCGCTTCTCCTTGGGCTCTTTGTGGAAACTATGCTTGTGAGGGAGATTTGTGGTGTTTGTGCATGTACGAGTGTCTTGGGTACCCACATTTGTAATCACCCTTGTTGAGCAGCAACTAACTTCTTTGGCACCCAAATTTGTACATGATTACGGTCGGCCTCCCTCGATTGCTTTGGTACCCAAATTTGTCAAAGACTGTAGGATTGAGCTGGTCCTCATTTCTTGGTGCTTCTTTTAGCATGGTTGACTTGCCTCATTGGGAAGGGTTGTGGCAAGGCTGGTGGTTGTTCTCCTTTTCGTACCCAAGTCTACTTCATGCCTTGAGCTTCTTTCTTCTTGAGTTCCATATGTCTAGTTGAGATAGCAGATGTCATTTTTGCTTGCCTCTTTGGTCGAGTTACACTTGCATTAGTACGTGAAGAAGAAGAGAGGTTTGCTGGCCTTGGAGCTTTTGCTTCCATGATTGAGTCATTTCGCTTCGTAGGGTTGTTGACACACACAACATTTTTCGTTGCAAAGATTAGTTTCAAAAGAACTAAGAGAATGTGTGACCTCTGGATGTGTGAGCATGCAATTGTCTAATTCTAATGTAATACATTATTCATGTGCCCAAACTTGAAGGATTTTACTTCTTAGGTTCAAGTTGATTGCATGGTCGTAAATCCAATCTTGACCCAGGACAAGTGGCTCTATAATGTCCTCATCGTGACATACTAACATTTTGACTCTTATTGGAACATCTTGAAGGTAGATGGGAAGTTCCACCTCGCCCAAACAAGGGGTTTCAACTCCTCCCAAACCTATGAGATAGGCTTCTATGGGCTTGATGTTCAATTGTAGGTCTTTGCAGTAAGAAAGTCTAACCGCTGTCGGGAAGATTTGCATCTTCCAATTGATGACCCGAAAAATTAAAATATTTATTGGTGAATTCTAAACCTCTTTTATATCACTGTTGATCAGTTGTGCTAATTGGATTAACTATTTTGAAAATGTTATCAGGTATGAAGGATGAAGCAGGACATATGTTCATATTAGGGTTTACCCTAAGTACTTAATTAATGAGTATTTATATTTATACATGCTAGAAACATGGGTATATAACTCTAGTTCATATGATTTATGACAATAGGGTTCATTTGAAGGGTCTCAAAAGGTTCTAATAGGTTCATGTTAGAGTTTATTTATGTTCCAAAGGGTTAATGATAGGGTTTATTTAAATGTTAATGAGCTAATGGTAGGATTCCAAAAGGGTTTTAAGGGGTTTAGTGTGCAAGAATGAAGATTAGCCTTAGTTTGAAGGGTTCAAACAAATAATATTTAATTAAATTAATCTATAATTTAACATTGGTTAACCTACAAATTTAATTTATGGTTTAATTTGTTAATTTCATAGTGTGTATACTTTTAAATACTAAGGTTCTAATTAATTAAACCCTTAAACTAAGATTGAATTAAATGATTTATTTAAAATAAGAAATATAGGCTAATTAAATTAAAAATGGTAAATTAAATTAAATATAGGCTAATTAAATATAGGCTGCTGCATGAATGATTGTCCGGCCGAAAGCATGACCATGCCTATTCCGTGGCTTGGTCTGAGTCCCTGCAGTAGTGTGTGTGTATGTGCGTGTATGTGTTATGTGTGAATGTGTTATGTGTATGTGCGTGTATGTGTTATGTGTGAATGTGTTATGTGTATGTGTGTGTTTGTGTTATGTGTGAATGTGTTATGTGTATGTGTGTGTTTGTGTTATGTGTGAATGTGTTATGTGTATGTGCGTGTATGTGTTATGTGATGTGATGTATGTGTGTGTATGTGAAGTGTATGTGTGTGTGTGAAGTATATATGTGATGTGTGTGTATGTGATGTGTGTGTGTATGTGATGTGATGTATGTGTGTGTATGTGAAGTGTATGTGTGTGTGTGAAGTATATATGTGATGTGTGTATGTATGTGTGTGTGCAGCAGTGTGTGTATGTGATGTATGTGTGTGTATGATGTGTGTATGTGTGTGTGTGAGAGAGAGAGAGAGAGACTCTCCCTCCCCTCCTCTGTCAGCGCGGCAGCGAGCAGACAGAGAAGGAGAGAGAGAGAGAGAGAGAACGGGGAAGAGAGAGAGCAGAAAGTAGAGAGAGAGAGAGAGTGAAAGTCTCTCCCTCCCTCCCTGGCGCTGCGCGCAGCAGCGCGCAAAGAGAGAGAGAGAGAGAGAGAGAGAGAGAGAGAGAGAGAGAGAGAGAGAGAGAGAGAGAGAGAGATAGGGAGAGAGAGAAGAGAGAGAGAGAGAGAGAGATAGGGAGAGAGAGAAGAGAGAGAGAGAGAGAGAGAGAGAGAGAGAGAGAGAAAGTCTCTTCCCCCCTCCCTAGCGCTGCGCACGGCAGCGCGCAAAGAGAGAGAGAGAGAGAGAGAGAGAGAGAGAGAGAGAGAGAGAGAGAGAGAGAGAGAGAGAGAGAGAGAGAGAGAGAGAGAGAGAGAGAGAGAGAGAGAGAGAGAGAGAGAGAGAGAGAGAGAGATAGGGAGAGAGAGAAGAGAGAGAGAGAGAGAGAGAGAGAGAGAGAGAGAGAGAGAGAGAGAAGAAAGAGAGAGAGAGAGAGAGATAGGGAGAGAGAGAAGAGAGAGAGAGAGAGAGAGAGAGAGAGAGAGAGAGAGAGAGAGAGAGAGAGAGAGAGAGATAGGGAGAGAGAGGAGAGAGAGAGAGAGAGAGAGAGAGAGAGAGATAGGGAGAGAGAGAGAAGAGAGAGAGAGAGAGAGAGAGAGAGAGAGAGAGAGAGAGAGAGAGAGAGAGAGAGAGAGAGAGAGAGAGAGAGAGAGAGAGAGAGAGAAAGAGAGAGGCGTAGAAGAGGGAAACGCAGAAAGAGAAAGAGAGAGAGAGAGAGAGAGAGAGAGAGAGAGAGAGAAAGAAAGAGTTAGGAGAGAGAAAATGATTTATATTAACATTAATCTAAATTAAATATAATTATATTTAATTAATTAGTTAATATTACATTGTTTAATTAATTATATCTATTTAGTTATATTACTACATTATTTCAATTAAATATAAGTACTTTTATTAAGATATTTAAGAAATTGGTATTCTAAATACTTACTTCCAAAAGTTTAATTAGAGTTTTTTAGCATATGAGTTACTAAGTGTTATATGCATTAGCATGAATATGTATGTGTATGCATGATTAATATGCATAAGCATGCATGTGTGTTAGTATGCATAAGCATGTGTATGAATGCATGTGTTTGAATGATTAATGTGTAAGCATGCATGTATAAATGTGTGTTACCATATTTATGAAAGTATATTAGTATGTATAAGATTATGTGTTAACATATGCATTAGCAGATATTAGCATTTGAAAGCATGTATGTAAAGTACATTAGTATGCATGAGGAATGTATGCATTAGAGTGTATGTGAATACTTTAATGTATGCATGAACATATGCATGTGTATGAAAAATGTATGAGAAGAATGTCTTTTATGTTTCTCATTAATTTCTTGTTAGATTACTAATATTCCTAATGTTTTTTGCATTGTCGAGAAGCATTGAAGATTAATGAGCAATTGAAGAGCAAATGAAATGCAGTGAACCTAATGTTTTTTGCAGTGTCGAGAAGCATTGAAGATTAATGAGCAATTGAAGAGCAAATGAAGTGCAGTGAACCTAATGTTTTTTGCAGTGTCGAGAAGCATTGAAGATTAATGAGCAATCGAAGAGCAAATGAAGTGCAGTGAACCTAATGTTTTTTGCAGTGTTGAGAAGCATTGAAGATTAATGAGCAATTGAAGAGAAAATGAAGTGCAGTGAACCGAATGTTTGTTTCAGAAACATTGATGAGTTCAAGCTATTGAAGCGAAGTAAAGAGAAGTAGCAAGATTGAAGATCCATTTAAACCTTATTTTCATTTAGTCAACTATCCAATTGATTAGACATTTATCCCTTTATTTAGACCTTCCATTTGTATTAGAATTATTAATTTGAACCATTAGCTTATCAATTAATTTATTCAAGCAGTTTTGCAACAATATTGTTTCCCATTACTTTCTTTGATGTCTTCTAAATTAGTTCACGAGTCTGAGCACAGTACTATTGAAAATATAGAAAATGTTCCGCCAACTCTAGACAGACTAGAAACCTCTAGCTTACCTGATAGTTTAGTAGAAGAAACCATGATGGAACGCGTAACAGAAGAGTCACTAGTTTTAATCTCATATCAGGAAGCTCTTGCTAGGTACGAGGCTGCCCATCCTTACGGTCCATAGCTATTTAAACTATGTACATTTTAACCTTATTTTCAATCATAGAAATAGGTAATTTAAATTATTTTATCATTAGAACCCTTATTTCCATAAGCTGAGTCTGCTGCTAGACACCCCGCGTGTGCCAAACAATTTAGGCGGATGACTTGATCCACCATCCGAGCATCTCTCACGACCCGACATTGGTGAACCTGACGTGAACAAACGGCCTTGCAGCTCAGGTATAAAATTTAAATTTTTCGTGCATGTGCATACATGATATCGACACATTGGATTGCAGAAGCTTCTTCATCCGTGGGAGCAGTGGCTTTGTCTTTGACTCCTTGCACTCTTCTAGGTGTTGAGGGTTGTTCCCTAGGGAATTGAGCGCCTCCACGAAGAGTGGCAAGTAGCTATCCTCATCTCGCCACCCCTTTTCATCGACAAGAACGTTTGCACAATCATCCATTAGCAACTGATGTATTAGATTTTGATTCTATTAAAAATTGTATAAACTTATACACAAGTCACTCTTTAAGCCTCTTCTTCGATTCAGATTCCAGATATTTATATTTGGATTCTTTTGCTTGCACATAATTAAATGAAAATGACATCTAATGTAGAGAATCTTCTGCATGATATGGAAGCACGATTAATTTCATCTATAGATTTAAAGCTTAATTCCAAGCTTGAGTCCTTAAACTCATTTCTTTCAATCTTAACTACAATAGTATCTGATTTTAATGCAAATCTTAAGTCAATAGATACTCAATTTGATCACGAGTTTAGGAATTTAGAAGGAATTCTTCATTATGAACTCTCAAATTTGAATGAAAATATGGAAACAATAGCAAATCATGTAAAAGAAATTTCATCATTCAAAACGATTGGTCATGAAATTGCAAGTTTAAAGGAGAACATTGAAAGGGTAAACAATCAAATACACGAAACTGCTACATGTGAATGCAAAGATAGATATCAAGTACGAGTTCAAAGTAGATCTATGTATTCTATTGACCAAAATCCTTTACCCGATCATAGAAAAGTTGATCCTAAGGCTTTATATCAAAGACCGAAGAGAACTGTAAGATGCTTCTGGTGTGACCAACTAGGTCATACTTATGGGAATTGTATGGCCTATGAGAAAGCATGTAGCCAACAATTGGTATTAAAAAGTGAACAGAAAATATGTGATTATCAAACGCATCTACCATTGAGATTAAACTTAGGTAGAGGAGAAATGATAGACTATTTTGACCAAGAAAAATTTAGTCCTAAAACCAAACTTCAAAAACAATGGAAACCTAAGAGTCATAAGGAGAAAAGCAATGTATGTCAATTACATCCTATGAACACCAAGATTGTGCCTAAATGTGAATGTTTGGACAATGATCAAAACCTTATTAAACCTAAATCTATGAATAACATTGATCTTCAAATTAAATCTAAGGATCAAGATACATTGAAAAAGTTTAAGAAAGAAGAAGATGTAAAGATAAAAGATGATGAAAATGAACAATCAATTGATGGAAATATAGATATACAGGCGGTTAAAACAGAACCTAAAGTCATAGAAATTGACAATAAATGTGATCAAAATAAAAATGATGAAAGAATAGTACAAACATCTGAAGACGAAAATCTTCAACTTCAATCAGAACATGACAAGAATATGGGAAAATGGGTACAAGAAGCCATATGGAAGATTGAAAATAATATCAAAAACTCATCTAAAGGTAAGAAAAAGGAGAAGAATTTAAGTGAATAGTTTTATTGAGATGGAATTGTTTATTGAAGATAAAACATTTCAAATTTTGATTTTTTGCTTGCTGCATATATGCTGTTTTCCTAAAAATTGAGAAACATATAACTAAATTGTTTAGTTTTAATGTTTGAAAAGCTAATTACAAACTTATGATTAAGTTTACATTACGATTTGTTTAATCAAAAGAATTCTGAAATATGAAAACACAAAGTTTCTTTCAAATTAAACAAAAACATGTTTTATGCTTGCAAATGATTTTGATCAATATGCTTGTCATTTCCTAAACTTATGATAAATTTATGATTTTTTTTCTTTCACAAATAAGAAGAAATCTATTATGAAGAACAATTATGAAGAATATTATTATGATGAATATTTTGCACAAAATGATCTTTGTTTACAACAATTATGATGATATACTTTTAAAAGAAAGAAATATATATGATATAAATATGATCATGATAAATATGAAGAACATGAAAAAAAATGTTACAATATAAGGATGATTTTATTGATATACCATATGATGAGTAAGAGGAACTTTTATAATCCAGATATGAATTTTTCATTGATACAAAGAAAAAATGATGCTCATTTACAAAGATACAAGTTAAAACTTTGAACATTTTGATTTTTCCTAAATTTTATGAACTTTGTTTCATAGGTTGAAAAACCTATTTAAAAAAAATTAAGAATGCATTATTTTTGATAATTATAACCACTATGAATTTCTTATGATGAAATTTGTGACATGATGAAGATGAATCTGATAGAATATATGAATTTATATTTGCAAGATAAATGATAATGAAGATTACTTGTTTTGTAGCTTCTATTTTATAAGTGATTACAGGTTCTGAAGATGCATTGATCAAAGCAATTGAAGATGTTATCCCAAAAGTTCTGATGAATTTAAAAAGAGCAAATTGAAGATGAAGCAGATTGAAGATAAAATTGATTTTAGGTCGTATTTTTCTTTGTCATACAATTTAGATTTATGTATTTTCTTTGCATTCATATAAAACTAATTGATAAAATTGGAATGAAGAATATTAATTTATAAAGGACTCTATTTAACCATATTATGAAAACAGACATAATTTATATTTCTACATTTATAGATTAACTGAGATTTGTTAAAAATAGAAGGATTTGTAGTTCATTTAGATAACGAAAGTAGTTGTGTATGTGTAGGAGCATATTGTTGCATGATTCATGTCTGTGAAAACCTAGATCTCTCTTGTCCATGCAGCTAGATCCTTAGCTCGGATTAAGGGGTTAAGCCTTTCCCCTTTAAAACAAAAAAGTAGCGAAAAATATATATATATATATATATATTGACATGGAAGTTATACCTTCTTCCACCCCAAAAAGGTATTTACATTTATTATCGATATGAAGTTTACATCATATTTATATGAAGAAAACTAGTTGCGATAAAACACATCTAGTGATTAAAATTGGGCATACAAGGCGGCTGTCTGTCCAAGTAGATTTAGTAGATTTCTTGGCATGCTTGATTGCTCATATGTGAATGCATATATATGACGAAACCTGCATTTGAATGAATGAAAATGAATTCTGTTTTATACTAATCTTTACATAGTTTATAAATGGATAAAATGTAAACTAATGTTCGTTGACTGAAAAGGTTAATAGTTTACCTTTATACTTTAATATGTTTTCATTGCCAGATGTAATTGAAATAAACTTCATGTGCATGTTGAAAAGATTTAAAATTTGATAAGATTAAATATATTTAAAAAAGAATTGATGCTATTCTATGATTTAATTTTAGGATAATCATTGAAAATGCTGCTTCCCTTAATCTGCAAGTTGGCCCATCGGGACGATGTGCAGGTTTGGTGGCGGTGGATGTCGGGAAGATTTGCATCTTCCAATTGATGACCCGAAAAATTAAAATATTTATTGGTGAAATCTAAACCTCTTTTATATCACTGTTGATCAGTTGTGCTAATTGGATTAACTATTTTGAAAATGTTATCAGGTATGAAGGATGAAGCAGGACATATGTTCATATTAGGGTTTACCCTAAGTACTTAATTAATGAGTATTTATATTTATACATGCTAGAAACATGGGTATATAACTCTAGTTCATATGATTTATGACAATAGGGTTCATTTGAAGGGTCTCAAAAGGTTCTAATAGGTTCATGTTAGAGTTTATTTATGTTCCAAAGGGTTAATGATAGGGTTTATTTAAATGTTAATGAGCTAATGGTAGGATTCCAAAAGGGTTTTAAGGGGTTTAGTGTGCAAGAATGAAGATTAGCCTTAGTTTGAAGGGTTGAAACAAATAATATTTAATGAAATTAATCTATAATTTAACATTGGTTAACCTACAAATTTAATTTATGGTTTAATTTGTTAATTTAATAGTGTGTATACTTTTAAATACTAAGGTTCTAATTAATTAAACCCTTAAACTAAGATTGAATGAAATGATTTATTTAAAATAAGAAATATAGGCTAATTAAATTAAAAATGGTAAATTAAACGGATAAATAACTAGTGGTCTATATGAGTACTAGGAAAAAGAATGGTTTATAGAAGATGTGTAACTAAAGTGATTGAAAGAGTGGTTGGAATAAATGATGCAATTAAAGGAAGTTAAAGAGAAACTTTAAATGAATGGTGTATATGAAAAAGGTTAAAAGAATGGAGTAAGTGAGTTGTGTAAATAAAGTCAATTTAAAGTGTGGTGAAAGTAAGGAGATTAAAGTGTGGTTGTAGATTAAAAGTTAAAACCAAAAGAGTGGATTAGGAAGGACTTGTGTATGTATTTAAATGTGTGTTGAGCTCAAGTTTCTCCTAATGTTTTTTGCAGGTACTGTCTTCTGCTCTTTACTTTCTTCTGTTTTTCCTTCTTTCTCATTATACCCTCCTCGTGCTCGGGATATTGAGCCGTCATGTCCTGCTGTGTACGATGATCTTGATATGCCCCATGCTGCTGCATGAATGATTGTCCGGCCGAAAGCATGACCATGCCTATTCCGTGGCTTGGTCTGAGTCCCTGCAGTAGTGTGTGTGTATGTGCGAGTATGTGTTATGTGTGAATGTGTTATGTGTATGTGCGTGTATGTGTTATGTGTGAATGTGTTATGTGTATGTGCGTGTTTGTGTTATGTGTGAATGTGTTATGTGTATGTGCGTGTTTGTGTTATGTGTGAATGTGTTATGTGTATGTGTGTGTATGTGTTATGTGATGTGATGTATGTGTGTGTATGTGAAGTGTATGTGTGTGTGTGAAGTATATATGTGATGTGTGTGTGTATGTGATGTGATGTATGTGTGCGTATGTGAAGTGTATGTGCGTGTGTGAAGTATATATGTGATGTGTGTATGTATGTGTGTGTGCAGCAGTGTGTATATGTGATGTATGTGTGTGTATGATGTGTGTATGTGTGTGTGAGAGAGAGAGACAGACTCTCCCTCCCCTCCTCTGTCAGCGCGGCAACGCGCAGACAGAGAAGGAGAGAGAGAGAGAGAGAGAGAGAGAGAGAGAGAGAGAGAGAGAGAGAGAACGGGGAAGAGAGAGAATAGAAAGTAGAGAGAGAGAGAGAGTGAAAGTCTCTCCCTCCCTCCCTGGCGCTGCGCACAGCAGCGCGCTGAGAGAGAGAGAGAGAGAGAGAGAGAGAGAGAGAGAGAGAGAGAGAGAGAGAGAGAGAGAGAGAGAGAGAGAGATAGGGAGAGAGAGAAGAGAGAGAGAGAGAGAGAGAGAGAGAGAGAGAGAGATAGGGAGAGAGAGAAGAGAGAGAGAGAGAGAGAGAGAGAGAGAGAGAGAGAGAGAGATAAAGAGAGAGAGAGAGAGTTAGGGAGAGAGAGAAGAGAGAGAGAGAGAGAGAGAGAGAGAGAGAGAGAGAGAGATAGGGAGAGAGAGAAGAGAGAGAGAGAGAGAGAGAGAGAGAGAGAGAGAGAGAGAGAGAGAGAGAGAGAGAAAGTCTCTTCCTCCCTCCCTAGCGCTGCACACGACAGCGCGCAGAGAGAGAGAGAGAGAGAGAGAGAGAGAGAGAGAGAGAGAGAGAGAGAGCGAGAGAGAGAGAGAGAGAGAGAGAGAGAGAGAGAGAGAGAGAGAGAGAGAGAGAGAGAGAGAGAGAGAGAGAGAGAGAGATAGGGAGAGAGAGAGAAGAGAGAGAGAGAGAGAGAGAGAGAGAGAGAGAGAGAGAGAGAGAGAGAGAGAGAAGAGAGAGAGAGAGAGAGAGAGAGAGAGAAAGAGAGAGGTGCAGAAGAGAGAAACGCAGAAAGAGAAAGAGAGAGAGAGAGAGAGAGAGAGAGAGAGAGAGAGAGAGAGAGAAAGAAAGAGTTAGGAGAGAGAAAACGATTTATATTAACATTAATCTAAATTAAATATAATTATATTTAATTAATTAGTTAATATTACATTGTTTAATTAATTATATCTATTTAGTTATATTACTACATTATTTCAATTAAATATAAGTACTTTTATTAAGATATTTAAGAAATTGGTATTCTAAATACTTACTTCCAAAAGTTTAATTAGAGTTTTTTAGCATATGAGTTACTAAGTGTTATATCCATTAGCATGAATATGTATGTGTATGCATGATTAATATGCATAAGCATGCATGTGTGTTAGTATGCATAAGCATGTGTATGAATGCATGTGTTTGAATGATTAATGTGTAAGCATGCATGTATAAATGTGTGTTACCATATTTATGAAAGTATATTAGTATTTATAAGATTATGTGTTAACATGTGCATTAGCAGATATTAGCATTTGAAAGCATGTATTTAAAGTACATTAGTATGCATGAGGAATGTATGCATTAGAGTGTATGTGAATACTTTAATGTATGCATGAACATATGCATGTGTATGAAAAATGTATGAGAAGAATGTCTTTTATGTTTCTCATTAATTTCTTGTTAGATTACTAATATTCCTAATGTTTTTTGCAGTGTCGAGAAGCATTGAAGATTAATGAGCAATTGAAGAGCAAATGAAGTGCAGTGAACCTAATGTTTTTTGCAGTGTCGAGAAGCATTGAAGATTAATGAGCATTTGAAGAGCAAATGAAGTGCAGTGAACCTAATGTTTTTTGCAGTGTCGAGAAGCATTGAAGATTAATGAGCAATTGAAGAGCAAATGAAGTGCAGTGAACCTAATGTTTTTTGCAGTGTCGAGAAGCATTGAAGATTAATGAGCAATTGAAGAGAAAATGAAGTGCAGTGAACCTAATGTTTGTTTCAAAAACATTGATGAGTTCAAGCTATTGAAGTGAAGTAAAGAGAAGCAGCAAGATTGAAGATCCATTTAAACCTTATTTTCATTTAGTCAACTATCCAATTGATTAGACATTTATCCCTTTATTTAGACCTTCCATTTGTATTAGAATTATTAATTTGAACCATTAGCTTATCAATTAATTTATTCAAGCAGTTTTGCAACAATATCGTTTCCCATTACTTTCTTTGATGTCTTCTAAATTAGTTCACGAGTCTGAGCACAGTACTATTGAAAATATAGAAAATGTTCCGCCAACTCTAGACAGACCAGAAACCTCTAGCTTACCTGATAGTTTAGTAGAAGAAACCATGATGGAACGCGTAACAGAAGAGTCACTAGTTTTAATCTCATATCAGGAAGTTGTTGCTAGGTACGAGGCTGCCCATCCTTACGGTCCATAGCTATTTAAACTATGTACATTTTAACCTTATTTTCAATCATAGAAATAGGTAATTTAAATTATTTTATCATTACAACCCTTATTTCCATAAGCTGAGTCTGCTGCTAGACACCCCGTGTGTGCCAAACGATTTAGGCGGATGACTTGATCCACCATCCGAGCATCTCTCACGACCCGACATTGGTGAACCTGACGTGAACAAACGGCCTTGCAGCTCAGGTATAAAATTTAAATTTTTCGTGCATGTGCATACATGATATCGACAGGTTGGATTGCAGAAGCTTCTTCATCCGTGGGAGCAGTGGCTTTGTCTTTGACTCCTTGCACTCTTCTAGGTGTTGAGGGCTATTCCCTAGGGAATTGAGCGCCTCCACGAAGAGTGGCAAGTAGCTATCCTCATCTCGCCACCCCTTTTCATCGACAAGAACATTTGCACAATCATCCATTAGCAACTGATGTATTAGATTTTGATTCTATTAAAAATTGTATAAACTTATACACAAGTCACTCTTTAAGCCTCTTCTTCGATTCAGATTCCAGATATTTATATTTGGATTCTTTTGCTTGCACATAATTAAATGAAAATGACATCTAATGTAGAGAATCTTCTGCATGATATGGAAGCACGATTAATTTCATCTATAGATTTAAAGCTTAATTCCAAGTTTGAGTCCTTAAACTCGTTTCTTTCAATCTTAACTACAATAGTATCTGATTTTAATGCAAATCTTAAGTCAATAGATACTCAATTTGATCACGAGTTTAGGAGTTTAGAAGGAATTCTTCATTATGAACTCTCAAATTTGAATGAAAATATGGAAACAATAGCAAATCATGTAAAAGAAATTTCATCATTCAAAACGATTGGTCATGAAATTGCAAGTTTAAAGGAGAACATTGAAAGGGTAAACAATCAAATACACGAAAGTGCTACATGTGAATGCAAAGATAGATATCAAGTACGAGTTCAAAGTAGATCTATGTATTCTATTGACCAAAATCCTTTACCCGATCATAGAAAAGTTGATCCTAAGGCTTTATATCAAAGACCGAAGAGAACTGTAAGATGCTTCTGGTGTGACCAACTAGGTCATACTTATGGGAATTGTATGGCCTATGAGAAAGCATGTAGCCAACAATTGGTATTAAAAAGTGAACAAAAAATATGTGATTATCAAACGCATCTACCATTGAGATTAAACTTAGGTAGAGGAGGAATGATAGACTATTTTGACCAAGAAAAATTTAGTCCTAAAACCAAACTTCAAAAACAATGGAAACCTAAGAGTCATAAGGAGAAAAGCAATGTATGTCAATTACATTCTATGAACACCAAGATTGTGCCTAAATGAGAATGTTTGGACAATGATCAAAACCTTATTAAACCTAAATCTATGAATAACATTGATCTTCAAATTAAATCTAAGGATCAAGATACATTGAAAAAGTTTAAGAAAGAAGAAGATGTAAAGATAAAAGATGATGAAAATGAACAATCAATTGATGGAAATATAGATATACAGGCGGTTAAAACAGAACCTAAAGTCATAGAAATTGACAATAAATGTGATCAAAATAAAAATGATGAAAGAATAGTACAAACATCTGAAGACGAAAATCTTCAACTTCAATCAGAACATGACAAGAATATGGGAAAATGGGTACAAGAAGCCATATGGAAGATTGAAAATAATATCAAAAACTCATCTAAAGGTAAGAAAAAGGAGAAGAATTTAAGTGAATAGTTTTATTGAGATGGAATTGTTTATTGAAGATAAAACATTTCAAATTTTGATTTTTTGCTTGCTGCATATATGCTGTTTTCCTAAAAATTGAGAAACATATAACTAAATTGTTTAGTTTTAATGTTTGAAAAGCTAATTACAAACTTATGATTAAGTTTACATTACGATTTGTTTAATCAAAAGAATTCTGAAATATGTAAAAACACAAAGTTTGTTTCAAATTAAACAAAAACATGTTTTATGCTTGCAAATGATTTTGATCAATATGCTTGTCATTTCCTAAACTTATGATAAATTTCTGATTTTTTTTCTTTCACAAATAAGAAGAAATCTATTATGAAGAACAATTATGAAGAATATTATTATGATGAATATTTTGCACAAAATGATCTTTGTTTACAACAATTATGATGATATACTTTTAAAAGAAAGAAATATATATGATATAAATATGATCATGATAAATATGAAGAACATGAAAAAAAATGTTACAATATAAGGATGATTTTATTGATATACCATATGATGAGTAAGAGGAACTTTTATAATCCACATATGAATTTTTCATTGATACAAAAAAAAAAATGATGCTCATTTATAAAGATACAAGTTAGAAACTTTGAACATTTTGATTTTTCCTAAATTTTATGAACTTTGTTTCATAGGTTGAAAAACCTATTTAAAAAAAATTAAGAATGCATTATTTATGATAATTATAACCACTATGAATTTCTTATGATGAAATTTGTGACATGATGAAGATGAATCTGATAGAATATATGAATTTATATTTGCAAGATAAATGATAATGAAGATTACTTGTTTTGTAGCTTCTATTTTATAAGTGATTACAGGTTCTGAAGATGCATTGATCAAAGCAATTGAAGATGTTATGCCAAAAGTTCTGATGAATTTAAAAAGAGCAAATTGAAGATGAAGCAGATTGAAGATAAAATTGATTTTAGGTCGTATTTTTCTTTGTCATACAATTTAGATTTATGTATTTTCTTTGCATTCATATAAAACTAATTGATAAAAACTGGAATGACGAATATTAATTTATAAAGGACTCTATTTAACCATATTAGGAAAACAGACATAATTTATATTTCTACATTTATAGATTAAGTGAGATTTGTTAAAAATAGAAGGATTTGTAGTTCATTTAGATAACGAAAGTAGTTGTATATGTGTAGGAGCATATTGTTGCATGATTTATGTCTGTGAAAACCTAGATCTTTCTTGTCCATGCAGCTAGATCCTTAGCTCGGATTAAGGGGTTAAGCCTTTCCCCTTTAAAACAAAAAAGTAGCGAAAAAAAAATATATATATATATATTGACATGGAAGTTATACCTTCTTCCACCCCAAAAAGGTATTTACATTTATTATCGATATGAAGTTTACATCATATTTATATGAAGAAAACTAGTTGTGATAAAACACATCTAGTGATTAAAATTGGGCATACAAGGCGGCTGTCTGTCCAAGTAGATTTAGTAGATTTCTTGGCATGCTTGATTGCTCATAATGTGAATGCATATATATGACGAAACCTGCATTTGAATGAATGAAAATGAATTCTGTTTTATACTAATCTTTACATAGTTTATAAATGGATAAAATGTAAACTAATGTTTGTTGACTGAAAAGGTTAATAGTTTACCTTTATACTTTAATATGTTTTCATTGCCAGATGTAATTGAAATAAACTTCATGTGCATGTTGAAAAGATTTAAAATTTGATAAGATTAAATATATTTAAAAAAGAACTGATGTTGTTCTATGATTTAATTTCAGGATAATCATTGAAAATGCTGCTTCCCTTAATCTGCAAGTTGGCCCATCGGGACGATGTGCAGGTTTGGTGGCGGTGGATGTCGGGAAGATTTGCATCTTCCAATTGATGACCCGAAAAATTAAAATATTTATTGGTGAATTCTAAACCTCTTTTATATCACTGTTGATCAGTTGTGCTAATTGGATTAACTATTTTGAAAATGTTATCAGGTATGAAGGATGAAGCAGGACATATGTTCATATTAGGGTTTAGCCTAAGTACTTAATTAATGAGTATTTATATTTATACATGCTAGAAACATGGGTATATAACTCTAGTTCATATGATTTATGACAATAGGGTTCATTTGAAGGGTCTCAAAAGGTTCTAATAGGTTCATGTTAGAGTTTATTTATGTTCCAAAGGGTTAATGATAGGGTTTATTTAAATGTTAATGAGCTAATGGTAGGATTCCAAAAGGGTTTTAAGGGGTTTAGTGTGCAAGAATGAAGATTAACCTTAGTTTGAAGGGTTGAAACAAATAATATTTAATGAAATTAATCTATAATTTAACATTGGTTAACCTACAAATTTAATTTATGGTTTAATTTGTTAATTTAATAGTGTGTATACTTTTAAATACTAAGGTTCTAATTAATTAAACCCTTAAACTAAGATTGAATTAAATGATTTATTTAAAATAAGAAATATAGGCTAATTAAATTAAAAATGGTAAATTAAATGGATAAATAACTAGTGGTCTATATGAGTACTAGGAAAAAGAATGGTCTATAGAAGATGTGTAACTAAAGTGATTGAAAGAGTGGTTGGAATAAATGATGCAATTAAAGGAAGTTAAAGAGAAACTTTAAATGAATGGTGTATATGAAAAAGGTTAAAAGAATAGAGTAAGTGAGTTGTGTAAATAAAGTCAATTTAAAGTGTGGTGAAAGTAATGAGATTAAAGTGTGATTGTAGATTAAAAGTTAAAACCAAAAGAGTGGATTAGGAAGGACTTGTGTATGTATTTAAATGTGTGTTGAGCTCAAGTTTCTCCTAATGTTTTTTGCAGGTACTGTCTCCTGCTCTTTACTTTCTTCTGTTTTTCCTTCTTTCTCATTAGACCCTCCTCGTGCTCGGGATATTGAGCCGTCATGTCCTGTTGTGTACGATGATCTTGATATGCCCCATGCTGCTGCATGAATGATTGTCCGGCCGAAAGCATGACCATGCCTATTCCGTGGCTTGGTCTGAGTCCCTGCAGTAGTGTGTGTGTATGTGCGTGTATGTGTTATGTGTGAATGTGTTATGTGTATGTGCGTGTATGTGTTATGTGTGAATGTGTTATGTGTATGTGCGTGTTTGTGTTATGTGTGAATGTGTTATGTGTATGTGCATGTTTGTGTTATGTGTATGTGTGTGTATGTGTTATGTGATGTGATGTATGTGTGTGTATGTGTGTGTGTGAAGTATATATGTGATGTGATGTATGTGTGTGTATGTGAAGTGTATGTGTGTGTGTGAAGTATATATGTGATGTGTGTATGTATGTGTGTGTGCAGCAGTGTGTGTATGTGATGTATGTGTGTGTATGATGTGTGTATGTGTGTGAGAGAGAGAGAGAGAGACTCTCCCTCCCCTCCTCTGTCAGCACGGCAGCGCGCAGACAGAGAAGGAGAGAGAGAGAGAGAGAACGGGGAAGAGAGAGAGCAGAAAGTAGAGAGAGAAAGAGTGAAAGTCTCTCCCTCCCTCCCTGGCGCTGCGCGCAGCAGCGCGCAGAGAGAGAGAGAGAGAGAGAGAGAGAGAGAGATAGGGAGAGAGAGAAGAGAGAGAGAGAGATAGGGAGAGAGAGAGAAGAGAGAGAGAGAGAGAGAGAGTCTCTTCCCCCCTCCCTAGCGCTGCGCACGGCAGCGCGCAAAGAGAGAGAGAGAGAGAGAGAGAGAGAGAGAGAGAGAGAGAGAGAGAGAGAGAGAGAGAGAGAGAGAGAGAGAGAGAGAGAGAGAGAGAGAGAGAGAGATAGGGAGAGAGAGAAGAGAGAGAGAGAGAGAGAAAAGAAAGAGAGAGAGAGAGAGAGATAGGGAGAGAGAGAAGAGAGAGAGAGAGATAGGGAGAGAGAGAAGAGAGAGAGAGAGAGAGAGAGAGAGAGAGAGAGAGAGAAAGTCTCTTCCCCCCTCCCTAGCGCTACGCACGGCAGCGCGCAGAGAGAGACAGAGAGAGAGAGAGAGAGAGAGAGAGAGAGAGAGAGAGAGAGAGAGAGAGAGAGAGAGAGAGAGAGAGAGAGAGAGAGAGAGAGAGAGAGAGAGAGAGAGACAGAGAGAGAGATAGGGAGAGAGAGAAGAGAGAGAGAGATAGAGAGAGAGAGAGAGAGAGAGAGAGAAAAGAGAGAGAGAGAGAGAGAGAGAGAGAGAGAGAGAGAGAGAGAGAGAGAGAGAGAAAGAGAGAGGCGCAGAAGAGAGAAACGCAGAAAGAGAAAGAGAGAGAGAGAGAGAGAGAGAGAGAGAGAGAGAGAGAGAGAGAGAGAGAGAGAGAGAGAGAAAGAAAGAGTTAGGAGAGAGAAAACGATTTATATTAACATTAATCTAAATTAAATATAATTATATTTAATTAATTAGTTAATATTACATTGTTTAATTAATTATATCTATTTAGTTATATTACTACATTATTTCAATTAAATATAAGTACTTTTATTAAGATATTTAAGAAATTGGTATTCTAAATACTTACTTCCAAAAGTTTAATTAGAGTTTTTTAGCATATGAGTTACTAAGTGTTATATGCATTAGCATGAATATGTATGTGTATGCATGATTAATATGCATAAGCATGCATGTGTGTTAGTATGCATAAGCATGTGTATGAATGCATGTGTTTGAATGATTAATGTGTAAGCATGCATGTATAAATGTGTGTTACCATATTTATGAAAGTATATTAGTATGTATAAGATTATGTGTTAACATGTGCATTAGCAGATATTAGCATTTGAAAGCATGTATGTAAAGTACATTAGTATGCATGAGGAATGTATGCATTAGAGTGTATGTGAATACTTTAATGTATGCATGAACATATGCATGTGTATGAAAAATGTATGAGAAGAATGTCTTTTATGTTTCTCATTAATTTCTTGTTAGATTACTAATATTCCTAATGTTTTTTGCAGTGTCGAGAAGCATTGAAGATTAATGAGCAATTGAAGAGCAAATGAAGTGCAGTGAACCTAATGTTTTTTGCAGTGTCGAGAAGCATTGAAGATTAATGAGCAATTAAAGAGCAAATGAAGTGCAGTGAACCTAATGTTTTTTGCAGTGTCGAGAAGCATTGAAGATTAATGAGCAATTGAAGAGCAAATGAAGTGCAGTGAACCTAATGTTTTTTGCAGTGTCGAGAAGCATTGAAGATTAATGAGCAATTGAAGAGCAAATGAAGTGCAGTGAACCTAATGTTTGTTTCAGAAACATTGATGAGTTCAAGCTATTGAAGTGAAGTAAAGAGAAGCAGCAAGATTGAAGATCCATTTAAACCTTATTTTCATTTAGTCAACTATCCAATTGATTAGACATTTATCCCTTTATTTAGACCTTCCATTTGTATTAGAATTATTAATTTGAACCATTAGCTTATCAATTAATTTATTCAAGCAGTTTTGCAACAATATTGTTTCCCATTACTTTCTTTGATGTCTTCTAAATTAGTTCACGAGTCTGAGCACAGTACTATTGAAAATATAGAAAATGTTCCGCCAACTCTAGACAGACCAGAAACCTCTAGCTTACCTGATAGTTTAGTAGAAGAAACCATGATGGAACGCGTAACAGAAGAGTCACTAGTTTTAATCTCATATCAGGAAGCTGTTGCTAGGTACGAGGCTGCCCATCCTTGCGGTCCATAGCTATTTAAACTATGTACATTTTAACCTTATTTTCAATCATAGAAATAGGTAATTTAAATTATTTTATCATTAGAACCCTTATTTCCATAAGCTGAGTCTGTTGCTAGACACCCCGCGTGTGCCAAACGATTTAGGCGGATGACTTGATCCACCATCCGAGCATCTCTCACGACCCGACATTGGTATGCTTTCTTTGGTAGATTTAGTAGATTTCTTTGGCATGCTTGATTGCCCATATGTGAATGCATATATATGACGAAACCTGCATTTGAATGAATGAAAATGAATTCTGTTTTATACTAATCTTTACATAGTTTATAAATGGATAAAATGTAAACTAATGTTTGTTGACTGAAAAGGTTAATAGTTTACCTTTATACTTTAATATGTTTTCATTGCCAGATGTAATTGAAATAAACTTCATGTGCATGTTGAAAAGATTTAAAATTTGATAAGATTAAATATATTTAAAAAAAGAATTGATGCTGTTCTATGATTTAATTTCAGGATAATCATTGAAAATGTTGCTTCCCTAAATCTGCAAGTTGGCCCATCGGGACGATGTGCAGGTTTGGTGGCGGTGGATGTTGGGAAGATTTGCATCTTCCAATTGATGACCCGAAAAATTAAAATATTTATTGGTGAATTCTAAAACCTCTTTTATATCACTGTTGATCAGTTGTGTTAATTGGATTAACTATTTTGAAAGTGTTTTCAGGTATGAAGGATGAAGCAGGACATATGTTCATGTTAGGGTTTACCCTAATTACTCATTTAATGAGAATTTCCTATTTTTTTTACATTCAAGAATTATGGGTATTTATTCCCAGGGTTTCATAAGTTCAAAGATTGTATGTTGCTAATGGTTAAGCCAAAGGGTTTAGATGATTTATAATGAGTTAATGGTAGGGTTTCAGAAGGATTTTAATGGTCTAACCCAGGGGGTTTTTGGGTTTCCAATAGGTTTTCTAGGATTTAATATATTTAAAGGGTTAACATAGATGTTATTCAAAAACATTATTATCTAAATTACATATTTATGTATTAAACATTAAACTATGTCATTAATAATTACTTTAATTATTTGTGTGCATTTAAAAACTAAGGTTCTAATTAATTAAAAGCTTAACCTAAGCTTAATTTAATGGATTTATTTAATTGAGAAATTTAGGGTAAATAGAATTAAAATGATTAATTAAATGGATAAATAACTAGTGGACTATATGAGTGCTAGGGAAAAGAATGGCTTATATAAGTTGTGTAACTAAAGAGATTTAAGGAGTGGTCTCAATAGAAGATGCACTTAAAGAGAAAAAAGTTGGTTAAGAAAAAGAGTGGAGAGAATTAGTGAAGATGAAAAGAGAGGAGTAGAAATTAAGTGTAATTAAAGTAGAAAAGTTAAACTGGAAAGTGTGGTGGAAGTAAGGAGATTAAAATGTGGTTGTAGATTAAAAGTTAAAACTAAAAAGAGTGGTTTAGAAATGACTTGTGTATGTATTTAAATGTGTGTTGAGCTCAAGTTTCTCCTAATGTTTTTTGCAGGTACTGTCTCCTGCTCTTTACTTTCTTCTGTTTTTCCTTCTTTCTCATTAGACCCTCCTCGTGCTTGGGATATTGAGCCGTCATGTCCTGTTGTGTACGATGATCTTGATATGCCCCATGCTGTTGCATGAATGATTGTCCGGCCGAAAGCATGACCATGCCTATTCCGTGGCTTGGTCTGAGTCCCTGCAGTAGTGTGTGTGTATGTGCGTGTATGTGTTATGTGTGAATGTGTTATGTGTATGTGCGTGTATGTGTTATGTGTATGTGTGATGTGATGTATGTGTGTGTATGTGAAGTGTATGTGTGTGTGTGAAGTGTATGTGTGTGTGAAGTGTGTGTATGTGATGTATGTGTGTGAAGTGTGTGTATGTGATGTATGTGAGTGTATGTGATGTGTGTGTGTATGTGATGTGTGTGTGTATGTGATGTGTGTATGTGCGAGAGAGAGAGAGAGAGAGAGAGAGAGAGAGAGAGAGAAAGAGAGAGAGAGAGAGAGAGAGAGAGAGATAAGAAATTTATTTTAAGTTAATAAATGTTATAAAAGTGACTAAATAGTTAAATACATGCGTGTGTTAATTGTTTTTTAATACATAAGTATATATATATATATAATTGCAAATGTATGTATATATATATATATATAATTGCAAATGTATGAGTGGAATGTATATACATAAATATATGTAAATAAACGCAAATTAGAGTCAACTTAGGTGTAGATGCATGAGCTAATGTTAGCATATTTATGTGATAAATGAACATATGTGTGCATTATTGTGTTCATTTGCATAGGATTAAGTGCTTGAGAACATGTTAGTATGTTTGAGTGATGAATGAGAATGTGAAAATATGTATTAAGTTAGCATATTAATGTTTAGGGATGTGAATGTATCTACATATAAGAGTTAATGTGAGCATGCATTAGCATATGCTAGCATGTGTGTGTGTATAGATGTAAGTACATGGGTTAATTTAAGCATAAGCATAAGCATGTATGTTAGCATGAGAGTTGATGAATATTCATATGTGCATATATGCATATGAGAAAGTATATTTGTATGAGCATATGAGTATGTGCATATGCATGAAAGTGTGTGTGTTTGCATATGTGAGAATGCATGTGTATGCAAATTCCAAGTGAATTATGTCTTGAAAGTTAATGATTTCTTGTAATATTACTAATATCCTAATGTTTTTTGCAGTGTCGAGAAGCATTGAAGATTAATGAGCAATTGAAGAGCAAATGAAGTGCAGTGAACCTAATGTTTTTTGCAGTGTCGAGAAGCATTGAAGATTAATGAGCAATTGAAGAGCAAATGAAGTGCAGTGAACCTAATGTTTTTTGCAGTGTCGAGAAGCATTGAAGATTAATGAGCAATTGAAGAGCAAATGAAGTGCAGTGAACCTAATGTTTTTTGCAGTGTCGAGAAGCATTGAAGATTAATGAGCAATTGAAGAGCAAATGAAGTACAGTGAACCTAATGTTTTTTTTTGCAGAAACATTGATGAGTTCAAGCTATTGAAGTGAAGTAAAGAGAAGCAGCAAGATTGAAGATTCATTTAAATCTTATTTTCCAATTAAAACATTGATGATTTCAAGCTATTGAAGTGAAGTAAAGAGAAGCAGCAAGATTGAAGATTCATTTAAATCTTATTTTCCAATTAAAACATTGATGAGTTCAAGCTATTGAAGTGAAGTAAAGAGAAGCAGCAAGATTGAAGATTCATTTAAATCTTATTTTCCAATTAAAACATTGATGAGTTCAAGCTATTGAAGTGAAGTAAAGAGAAGCAGCAAGATTGATGATCCATTTAAACCTTATATCTCCATTTAGTCATTTACCCAATTGCTTAGACATTTATCCAATTATCTAGACTTTACTTTTGTATTAGCTTATTAATTCATTTATTCAAACCAGTTTAGCATCATATTGTTTCTATTAGTTCTTTCATGTCTTCCAATTTATACCATGCATCTGAACACAGTAGTAATAACATCATTGAACATACAACCGAATCTGTAGAATTAGTGTTAGAAGAACTTATTAAGAACAATATTACTTCGGAATCATTAGTGTCTTTATATTATGATCAATGTTTAACTACATTCCTAGCATTTTCTTCCATTGCATCTCCTGAATCACGAAGTAGTGAAGATTTATTTCCACCAACTTTAGTTAGACAAACTCAACCAAAACCATCAGAAGCTACAATAGAAGAGGTAGTTAAAGATCAGATAACCGAAGAGTCATTATTGTTAACACCCAAACAGATAGCTATTGCCAGATATAAAGCAGCTTGTCCCTATGGTCCTTAGTCTGAGTCTGCTACAGACACCCCGCGTGTGCCGAACGATTTAGGTGGATGACTTGATCCACCATCCGAGCATCTCTCACGACCCGACACCGCGCTAGTTGCGGCGCCTGAGTCAATCAATGCTCTCACAATCCTTGCATTCTTCCCTTCTCCTATCGCTATGGTCACAAAAGGACGTCGATCAATTATTTGAGAAGAAATTGCACTTGATGTTTGACACATGGCCATGTGGTATCTTGGGGCCTCACGATCGATTGACCTTGGTTGTGACCCCTAAGCATTGCAAGTATAAGGAGTTGGTTCCCCAATCCTGTACAACTTGCAGTTGTCGTAAGAAGGGCCTAGGATCATTTCGTAGGTAGTAATTTTACCAAAGTCACATATAGCAAACGTGTGCTCAAACTCTACACCACAAGTGGTTAGAGTTATCCCTTCTAGCAATCCTAGAGGTCTTTCCACGTGGCCGTCAGCCATCTGAAGCTTCATTCTAGTTGGTCTTAATGCAGGTTTACCCCATTGCTTCCATAGGGAAGTAGTCGCAATAGCAACACCAGCACCTGAATCTATGATTGCTTTGGTAGTGTAACCTTGGTAGGTGATCGGAAGATAAGTATTACCTTCCTCACCTTCGCTCATGTCCCCTATTTTGTCTAGAGGTATCTCTGGAACTTTCTGGTTAGAGTCTGCTTTTGGCATATTGGAAGCAAGTTCTGGAACCTGATCCTTCACATGATTCCATAGCTGAGGTTTTGCTTTGAGCAGCTCTTCCACAGTGAGATGACACTGAACCTTAGTGTTCTTCACGACATTAGTGTTTCTTGGAACCACCGAGTCTTCATTTCTGATCAATATTGTGGGAGCTCTGATCTGGAGAGATTTAGATTCCCATGGGCCAATGAATTGTGGCAACTCTTGTAAAGAATTGGATTCAAATCCTGAACTTCCTTTTTCTTGTTGCTCTATTTGGTCTCCATAAATAGATGGAATGTCTTGTGGGAATTGATCATGACGGTCATCAATTTCACAAATAGGAGGGGAAACATCCTTCTCCTTGGCCCATTTCTCTTCTTGTATTTCCCGCAATAACTTTTGAGTGTGTTGTTGAATTGAAAGAGGTTCTCCCTCATCTATGGAGTCAGGAACATAGACTTTCTGTGGTGATGAGCGTTCTCTTTCAACAGTTGGTTGAGCCTGTGGAGGTAGAGAAACTTGAGGTTTATTTACTAACTGCTCTAATCTATCTAGTAAGCCCTGGAAGTGCAAACCCGATGTAATAACATTTGTCTGATTGAATGATTGATTGGCCTCGAACATAGCTTGAGCTAGTTCCACCATTTTTATGCACATTTTTGTCCATTCAATCTCTAAATCTGCTCTAGGGTAGCTCTTGTCTAGGTTTTCTGGTGTTGGCCCTTCTTGAAGTCGAGCCTGGTATGCCTTGAACATCATGTACAAGCCTTCTGGGGTTGGATCTGCAAGAACAGATCCTAGTTGTGGTCTATTTACAATGGTTGGTGGGTGGGGGTGAGGTTGTGTGGATGGAGTTTCGACATGCGAGGAGCTCTGAGAGGCAATATCCTCTATTTTTGTTTTTGCATCTTTCAGGCTTTCTTCTAGTTCAGATAACTTTTTGGTCCACTTATGATTGGCTTTCTCCCTAGTATCCTTCCATGTTCTTGTTTTTCTCTTACTAGGCTCTCCTGGTTCACTTGGCTTGGATTGCTCAACTAGTTTAGCTTTTTGTAATGTTTGTGCCCTAGTAACTGCATGTATAGGAGCCACACTATCACTACTCGGACTTGAATCCCCTACTAAGCCCAGTACATTAACTGGTGTAACCTTTGGTGCACTAGAGGGATGTCCGAGACAATCTCTCAGGAGTTGTTCTTTGCCACACTCAAGGCAAACGACCTGTATTGTGATGTTCTACCCTTGTGTTAGAGATGGTGGGTGGGATGGTTGTTGTTCTGGTATAGGTTGAGGTTGGCTATATCCTCCATGTTCATATGTTCTAGTTGCTCCTCATGGTCCTGGACATGAATTATACCTAGGAACTTCTCTGCCTTGTTCCCTAGGAGGGTACCCGTATGGTCTACATTGGGGTGGTACGAACAGTCGTGGTTGTCTATTCATTGGATAGTCTTCAATGTTGTAGTTGGGGTACCTTTGCTCACTATAAGAGTACATGTTAGGCTCCTGATTTGGTTGTCTATCATAAGGGTAAGGTTGTGATAACCCTAATCCTTCTCTGGTGCAGACATGAGTTGGATGATCTCCACCGCACCGTGTGCAACTTCCTAACATTGGCACTCTCAAGGAGCAGTTCTGGTAGTTCCTTTGTCCTTGTACTCCTAATTTCTTGGCCACTAATGCTACCACTTCCTCCACATAATTCGAGCTAGAAGTTTCATTGCTCCTTGTATCCTCTATCTTTGTAGGAACTTGTGTGATTTTGAGATCCTCAGCTAAGTTGTCTTCCAAATCTATGCACTCTTGAAGACACTCACTGAGAGTTTGCAACCGTTTTACATATACCAACATTCTCAATGTTCCATTGGTTAGACCTTCTAAAAATGGGGATATCATTTTCAGATGAGAAGGTCTCTCTGTCACCAGGCATCGGTCTACATATTGACTAAATCTTCGTGCTGCATTTTTTACTCTCTCGTTAGGAGCTTGTTTGAAACTATGTAGCAAGGATGAGGAATTATGCTTGATCCCTCGCTTAGTGAATTCCCAGACAAATTCTTGGAATAATTGTTCGATATTGCCAAAGGAGTTTGGATCCAAGGATTGAAACCATGCTAAAGCTATTCCCATGAGAGTTAGCCCAAAGGATTCATATTGCATGAAAAAGTCATCCACTTGCTCCGCTCGTAACACCTGCTTGAATTCTGCAATGTGGTCATAGGGCTCTCCTGAGCCATCATAACGATTTCTCATGCATTTGGCCAATTGGACTGGTCTCACTCTTTTGCCTGGCTCTAGGGATCGCATTATGATGGGAAAAGCAGGTTTTGTTGGGTGTATTCCAGCTCCTACACCTTGGGGTGGTTCCGCCCTAAAGGTAGGTATATTCATATTTCCCATTCCCTGGCTAGTGTGGCCGTGGGGGTCAATTCCTGGCATGGTGAATTGCTCATGTGGTCTATCGGGTATACTACCTTGGCTCATTTTTCCTAACATCACATTTTCTGTTCTTTGCTGGGTCTCGTATGGGTTTTGTGAGGTAGTTGCATGATCTTGAGCTAACTCTCCTCTTTCATTAATCTGATCAGGGTTTTCAGTTACTACATAGATCTGGCCCATCTTGTCCATGTAAAATCCACCTTCATACTTCACAACTGGTCTTGGAACGATTTCAGATTCTATAGTGTTTATCATTCTTGCTACTAACCTGTGTAGACCATCAAGGTAGATGGGTATTCCTTGCAAGTTAGTGGATATGTACTGAAAAGACATCCGGTATTCCCCTTCCACTCTAGACATAAAACCTTCACTAGGTACTGAACTATGCATGTCTTAAGAAGCCAAGAGTCTCTCCCAATTAAATGACATTTCTGACTCACTCGTCTGTGAACTCAGCATGTAGTACCCACTGAGTTGTGAGTCCCTGACTTGGTTGTGTGGTTGACCTTAGTTTCAAGTGATTTGGTACTTTATCTATCTCTTCCTAAGTAGGTTCATAAGCCTTGTCTACAAGTCCAAAATTGTCCTTTGAATTGCTCAAAATCTTGTGGAACCCCTTGCTTCCTAGTCCAACCTGAGGGTCAAATACGATACCACCAAGGCGATACCAAATTCCACGATACGATATCACTTGCTAGGTGATATGTAATAAAGTAAGTCTATGATCCAAGGGTCTAGCCGGTTCAGACATATCTGAAATCGGACACCGTTTGGTCATCCGTGTGTATGACCAAAGATCTCGAGTTTAGACTTACTAGGAGGTCTTGTGCTCTTGTGAACAAGTGATCCACTTAGCTTAGTGGTTAAGTCTCAAGGATGTGAAGGAGGAGGTCTTGGGTTCAACCCCCATGGGGTACATGGGGAGAGTGTTTTGCCCAAAGAGCTCTAGAGCCTTCTAGAAGCATCCACTTGAGTTAACTCGAGTATCGCGATACTCGGGAATTCTGGTATCGCAATACCAAAACTCAATCGGACACGATACTTGGAGATATTTAAGCCCAAATTCAAAAATTTTTGTAGATATGTGTACCCTAGGTTCTCCTTATCACTCCTATGT
This sequence comes from Ceratopteris richardii, assembly GCA_020310875.1. NCBI lineage: Eukaryota > Viridiplantae > Streptophyta > Polypodiopsida > Polypodiales > Pteridaceae > Ceratopteris > Ceratopteris richardii. Next base: position 10,884,248 of record CM035426.1, read on the forward strand.
GCCTATATCTGCAATGTCACCCTCCAAACTCACGATACCACTGTCGCAATACCAAACGTAGGTCTTGTCACCCCGCGATACTGCCACTCAGATTTTTTATGTTTTAAGTGGATTTCAAGGCAATTTCCTCAGCGCTTCAGCTCTGAACACTCTCTGCACTTGTTACTCACAGTTGCAAGTGAAAAACGAGGTGAATGTACAGACGAAAATGAGAAAAATCAGAGAAGGTGAAGAGGGGAGAAGATGGTGATGATGATGAAGATGAAGAAGAAGAAAAACTCGGAAACTGAACTGAAAATGGTGATTTTTTCTTACCTTCCAACGTCGCTACTCTACGTCTTACTGTCACACACTCGTCCTCAAAGCTCTCTCCCTGGCAACGGCACCAAATTTGGTGTCACTTTAGCACAATGGTGAGTACCAACGTGAGGAGTTTCACCTCATATTTGTCAATCCGCAGAGACGTGAGGACAGGTATGAAGACCAAGAGCAAGTGAAGTGCACAAGTGCGTGAGTGAAAGCACACAAGCATGCACACACATACACACACACACACGCACAAAGTAAGAGCAAAGAGGAACAATGAAGATCTTTGATTACCCAAAGAACTCTCTTACAAAACTGAAATCTACAACAAGCTGCCCCAAAAATGAGCTCTCCAGCCCTTTTTATAGTTTTTTGAGTGGTTTTGGCCTTGTCCAGACCTAGTGTCCAGCCTAGTTAAAAATTAGGTTCCAAGGCTTATTTGGGGACTCAAACGGAATCTAAAAATTATGAAAATTGGTAGGATGATACTTCTAATACTCCTCAAGCTCGAGGACTCCTTGGCTTGAACAAAATGGAGTTGTAAAAATGGAAAATGGTATTTACAATGGTTTTTAGTGACAAAAGTCACTATACATATAGGGATTTCTTCTGAAAATTTGACATGTGCTTCTTGGAGCTCCCTACATGCTCCTTCTTCTTGTGTGTCCACTTCATTGATGTGCTTCGATGCTTGTGTGTGACCTTGATTGTCAACACTTTTATTAATAGAGATCATGATCTATAGCGATTCTTATCCTAACCACTACATTTACTAACTATTTCAAAAAATAGAACCCTCTCCGCAGGTTTATTTATAATCTATATAAAATATAAATCCGATTATTGATGCCGGTCCTTTCACACCTTTCATGCCCTCACGAACCTTTAGCTACTATATCAAAAACACCAAAACACATTGATACATTAATAAATTAACACTCCAACAATTCCTTATTCAACACATTCCATAATTCATAACAGTCCTCTCAGTTGAAAAAGCAACTAACCTCTATGGATAAAATAAAACTAAACATGGATGGCCATCACATGTTCCATCACTAAACAAGAATAAGCATGTTCCATGTAAAAAGACATGCATGGAAATGTTCATGGAGGAGTTAAATTAATGTGTATGTGTGTGATATGTAGAAATTAAGTGATCATAATGGGGTTTTAATTGTGTTTTATGTATCCATTGACATTCTTCTAGAGTGATTTTTTTACTTAACTAAATATCGATGATACTGAGTACATGCGCATGTAGTAGTGACATCATGATCAATTATTTTCTCAAGAACTAAGTTTTCAAATTGTTCTTTAATTAAAGAAGGGTCATCAAGGTGTGGAGTGAGTGGTAAAGTTCCTTTAAATGGTTTAAGTAAACTAATATGAAAAGACTTATGTATATTCCAATGGGATGGTATATCTAATGTGAAAGAATTATCATTAATTTTCTATATAATTGAAACGTTCCATAATAGCATGGTGCAAGTTTAATTTTAGGATGTTGCAAAAAAAAAATTAGATGTCTTTTAATGATACACAACCATACAATATCATTTTCCTTGAATTCCTTGGCTAATCATTTTGTATTGACATTATGTGTGACATTCTTCACTTTTCCTAATGTGCTCGCGAACATCATGAAGTATAGAAATGTGAACTTGAGCAATAGAATCAGCCATCGGAATATCAATTCGAGTGAGTGACATTAAAGTGGGAAGATTTTTACCATAAACAATTTCAAAAGGTGTGAAAGAACTTGGAGAAGCTTTTAAGAGGTAGAAAATGAGTTGCAAAGCGAGAAAGTTTGGTCCAGCCAACTGGCACAAGACCAGCCCTTTAGCTTATGGAGACTCAAATAAACCTTATAGGCATGTGATAAGTACAATAAAATGCACTATGTTCTTTGGAGCACCAATAAGAAAGATTCTATACAAAAAAAAAAGGTTTTCACATCGACTAGCTCAAAAAACTTACTATCTTTGGAAGAGACAATGAACTTCAAATGCTCATAGGGACCAGTGTGATTACAATTACAAAAACTCCTTTTATGGGAGTGATATACATAGGGTTGAGTGTATAGAATGCATACGATTATAAGGAGTAAGAAAAATATGCTATTGGAATGTGTTGGTGCAAATGCCAAGCCTACACACTTGGCTAGGCATAAGAAGATTATATGTGCAAATCAATTGAAGACCTATGAGAACCATCGCTATGCATTCTTACCTTTTACCTTTTGTAAAAGTCAAATTGACTTGAAGGAATATTTGTAAAATCCATTAAACTCATGGAGTTAGTTGAATTGGAAAAAGGCTACCAATTCGTAGAGAGAATTTCTCCTAGATTAGTGGATCACTTTTTAGTGAGAGCCAAATTTGAAGTTAGCTTCTATAAAAGCAAGTTGTAAAAGCTCACGGTGAGAGATCACTCCAATTCTTAACCTTTGATTGAGCACATTGTAAGAGAGTGAGGCTCACTTCATAGCCTACACCTCTATCTATCATTGGGCATTGATTATCATGCCAATGATCATGTACAACATTGTTATATAATACAATAGATCATTTCTTATATCTGTTGATCTCTCAATGATTGTCACTCAGAATAGTCATGTTGTATTGCTCATATCACAGTCAATACTCCACCATTTTCAATGTTCTATAGCTGATTGGAATTAGGTCTAAGTCTACTACAGTCTGACAACTTTTGAAGACATTCCATTTCATGGATTGGGAGAAAAACGCGTCGAAGTGGTCACTATTCATTCTCTTTAGAGGTCCTAAAAAACCGGGGGTAATGCTACACTTGCTAAATTGATTGCTCTGTGTATAGTCAATCATTCTACATGATTTCCACTTGGAATCAGTAGATGTTTAAGCTAAATTAATACTTCCAAAAGGAAGTTTTCTAATTGCTATTGTACTAGAAGCAGTGAGCTTCACAAGTAGTAGGTGTGTGAACCAAAATAGAAGGTTTTCATTGAATTGCGAATTAGGAAGTAGTCTATTTTGAATCAATCATTACTTGCATCATTTCCAAAGGACATAGGCACTTGTTTAGTGTCATTGGAAAGCTAAGAGGGCCTACAACTCAACTCTGAAGTTAAAGAGTACTGGTACAAAGCAGGGATTAGGAGTACCAACTCATTTTGTGGAGTGTCCATCCATCTTTACAATAGTGGTATCAGAGCAAAGCTAAGGTAAAATGGGAGATGGTTTTCCTTCTTTCATTGATAAATTGGACAGGAACAACTACCAAGCATGGTCCTTCAGGATGAAGAAATACTTGCAAGGAAGGAGTCTCTATGGATACATCTCAGGAGATGAGGAGATGCCCATTTTCAGAAGCAAAGGACAACCTACAAGAGAGGAGCACGAAAGACTCAATAAATGGTGTGCCAAGGATGCATTAGCAAGGTCATACTTACTTAACTCAATTTTTTATTTTCTTCTTCCACACATTAGGAACTATAAGACATCCCAAGAGACTTGGGGGAAACATTGTCTTCATATTTTTCTTCCAACATGAGGGCTAGGAAGAACCAATTTTGGATTGACTTTACCACTCAAAGAAAGCAACCGAAGCAAGGCATCTCAGATTATGTGACCAAATTCAAAGATGTAGCTGACCAATTGGCAAGCATAGGAGAGGAGATTGAAGAGGAGCGAATTGTGAGCCAAGTGATCAATAGCATTAAAGCAGATGACAAATGGGAGAGCTTCACAACTGACATGGACTTGTACATGGACATGCAAATTCCACATCTCACCACACTCATGGGGCAACTCTTTACCCATGAAGCCAAACTCAACAAGAATGGAGATTATTCAAGGGGTAATAAATCTTCTGCCCTATACACAGATAAAGGCAAGTCTAAAGAGAAAGGGAAAAGCAAGAAGATTGAGGATGAAGGAACTACCTCTCAAGCCAACTATGCAGGGAGAGGTGGAAACTCAAGAGATAGGGGCAGAGGAGGTAAGCAAGGTAGGGGGAGAGCTTTAAACTCTTCCCCATGTAATATTTGTGGTTTTTCAAATCACACTACAGATGAGTGTTACAAGAACTTCAAGAATCAGAGAGGTAGAGGTTTCCAAAGAGGTGGTATATACACAATCAAGAGGAAGATTCAACCATCATCAAGGGTACGATAACAACTACAACAACAATTACAATAACAACTACCAAGGAGGCTACAAATCAAGAAAAGAGTACAACAATTATACAGAAGAACAAGAGGATTCCCTTCTGATTATGAATATGACTTCAAAGCAAGGTATGAATGATGACCATCTCTTCTACATTGACTCAGGATGTTCAAATCATGTGGCAGGCAATGTAGCTCTTCTCTCTGACCTTGAGGAACCTAAGGGAAAAGATCAAGTACAAATAGGTGATGACTCCAAGCACTCATTGGTGAATATAGGAAATGTTAAATCCCCTCATGGAAATAGAAATCTATTGAGCAGGGTTCTATATGTACCTACAATTACTAAGAACTTGATGAGCGTTCGATAGATTGTGGAAAAGGCTTTGCAGGTCAGGTTCAACAAATATGGAGCATTTGTGGAGGATCCTCAATATGGATTCAAAAGAATCACCAAAGGAGAAAAGACAGGTAGATTATTTACTTTTGAACTTGAAGATACAAGGAATGTTGCACTTTATAGCTACAAACATCCAACATTGTCAGAGCTTGAAATTTGGCATAAGAGATTAGGACATGTTGGTGAGAGAAATTTAAAGTAAATTTGTAGAAATCAATGTGTGCTTGGGATACCTAATGTATCCAAGCAACACATGATCTATAAATGTGGTGCTTGTCAGTTTGGAAAATCTCACAGGTTACCCCTCTCACAGAAAGGCTACATGCATGAGGACTACTTAGAGCTTGTCCATACAGATGTATGGGGACCAAGTAAGGATCCCTCAATTTCTCGATCAAGGTATTATGTATCTTTCATTGATGACTTCAGTACGTGGACTATCTTATATTTTATGAAGCACAAAGATGAAGTATTCAGTTGTTTTAAGAAGTATCTTGCACTTGTTGAAAACCAAACAGGAAGAAGCCTAAAGAGACTAAGGTCAGATGGAGGAGGTGAGTACTTCTCAAATGATTTTGATACATTCTTGCAGGATAGATGAATCAAAAGCAAAATTACAACAAGGTATTAAACTTTGCAGGTTTAAAGCTATTATTGGATTGTAGGACATTCAAGGGGATTGATGAAAAAGACCAAGCCAAGATGTTTAGCTTGAGGGGGAGTTGTTGTACAAATGACAAGCCTACAGAATTGGCTAGGCATAAGAAGATTATATGTGCAAATCAATTGAAGACCTGTGAGAACCATTGCTAAGGATTCCTACCTTTTACCTTTTGTAAAAGTCAAATTGACTTGAAGGAATATTTGTAAAAGCCACTAAACTCGTGGATGTAGTTTAGTTGGAAAAAGGCTATTCTTAGAGAGAATTTCTCCTGAATTAGTGGATCACTTTTTAGTGAGAGCCAAATTTGAATTCAAATTCAAATTTGAAGTTAGCTTCTATAAAAGCAAGTTGTAAAATCTCGCGGTGAGAGATCACTCCAATTCTGAACCTTTGATTGAGCACATTGTAAGAGGGCGAGGCTCACTTCATAGCCTACACCTCTATCTATCGTTGGGCATTGATTATCATGCCAATGATCATGTACAACATTTTCATATAATACAATAGATCATTTCTTATATCTGTTAATCTCTCTGTGATTGTCACTCACAACAGTCATCTTGTATTGCTCATATCACAGTCAATACTCCACCACTTTCAATGTTCTATAGCTCATTGGAGTCAACTCCAAGTCTACTACATGCTGAAAAGTTTTGAAGACATTCCATTGAGTGGATTGGGAGAAACATGCATCAAAGTGGTCACTGGTCATTCTCTATAGAAGTCCAAAAAAGTCGGGGGTAATGCTACACTTGATAAATTGATTGCTCTATGTATATTCAATCATTTTAAGTGATTCCACTCGGAATCAGTAGCTCTTTAAGATAATTTAATACCTCCAAAAGGAATTTTTCTAATTCCTACTGTACTGGAAGCACTGAGCTTAACAAGCAATAGGTGTGTGAACCAAAATAGAAGGTTTTCATTGAATTGTGAATTAGGAAGTAGTCTGTTTTGAATCAATCATTACTTGCATCATTTCCAAAGTACATATGCACTTGTTTAGTATCATTGGAAAGCTAAGAGGGCCTACAACTCAACTTTGAAGTCAAAGAGGGCTAGTACAAATCAGGGATTATTAGTACCAACGTATTTTCTAGAGTGTCCATCCATCTTTCCAATAGAATGAATCTAACAACTCAGCTATGGTACCTCCTATTTTTCAGGAATACGTAGAGACTGACCCTGAGATAGAAAAATTGAGATTTCTCCCACTCTACAAAAGAAAATGCTTTAAAAATATACAAGCATAAACTAGACACTAATGCCTTTCCAATGAGCCATTATCATCCAATTTGGAGCTCTGTAGAGAGAGTAATAGCCTCTGCAAGCTTACTATTGGCGAAGAAGACGATGCAAAAAAATGAAGGAGCAAGACAATGATGGTCACAAGTGTATGTGTATTGCTTCCATGTATTTTACAAGTGATTTGAAGTCTTTATATAGACTCTAGAAGTGATCCACGACTTCCACAAGTGGATTTTGAATTCAAATGAAGGCAGTAAGAGTTGTTGGAGGGAATCAATTCACTTTCCTACAATCTAGGAAAAGTGAAGATCTAGTTTGATCTACTTTTAGGTGATTGATTGCTTGATTGATTACAACTCAAGTATCACAAATTCGTGGAATTTGGGCTCTCTCTTTCTACTTTTACATGTGTAAATCTCAAGGCTTTTACAATGGCAAAAGATCCATGAAAAATCTTTTAGAAAAATACAATAAGTGAGCATAAGTAAAATACAATATGTGAGCTTCTCCTTGATGAAGTGGTAATGAACCTCTATGTTTTTGGTTCTCGCATGGAAAATCGGATTTGCTACTAGATGCATGGAACTTACATTATCTCCAATTATGTGAGGTTTGGAAGTCCCAAGTCCCAAATTTGTATACAATTCTTTTAACCATATTGCCTCTTGAGTTGCTATGGTCAAACCTCTATATTCTGCTTCACTTGAGGATAAAGAAATTGTAGGTTGCTTCTTGGAACTCCATGAAACTAGCTTTGAACTTGCAAATTCTAAGTAACCAGAGGTACTTCTTCTATCATCCTTCGCTTTTGCCCAATCTACATTTGAATAGACTTTGATATCCAAATCTAAAGAGTAAGGATAGAATATACCTTCATTGATTATACCTTTGAGATACATAAATACTCTCTTAGCTGCATCCTTATCTGGTCTTCTTGGTGAATGGATGAATTGACTAAGCACTCCCACACTATATGATATGTGTCCCCTTGTATGAGTATCATATATCAAGCTACCTACCAAGATTTGATATTCTTTCATATCTTCAATTTTCTCACCTTCATAAACACTAAGTTTATGATTCATCTCCAAAGTACCTACAGGTTATGTTTTGAAAGAGCATTGTACATTGTTGGTAGTAGCCAAAGGCATAGACAAAGAGGAAGCATGTTAAGGTGGACTACAAAGAGTCATGGGGAGCCATGCAATCATTTTTTCTCAAAGCAACATATTTGATAATACTCTTTCAAAACCTCAAACAGTGATAGTCATCACTCTTGTACCATATGTATCATAGAAACACCCACTTTTGTATTTATAAGCTCCATTTTGTGCAAGCCAAGGATTCCTCAAGCTTGAGGAGCTTAGGTAGAACAATCATACCAATTTTGGCTATTTTTAGATCTCGTGTAGACCTCCAAATAGTGCCTAGAACCTATTTTTTAACTATGTTAGACACTATGTGAAATCGGTCAAAACTGGTCTAAAAACTATAAATAGAGCTAGAGAGCTCATTTTTGAGGTTAGATAGTGTTAGTTAGTGTAGACTTGTATGAGTTAGTGTGAGCTTGAGCCTGTAAGAGTGTTCTTGAGTAATAGAATCTATTTTCAACCTTCCGTTGTGTCTTGCTTGTCTCTTTCTTGTGTGTGTGTGTGTATGTGTGTGTGCATCTCCATGCTTCTCACCTTCACTCTCACTAGAAGTTGTCTCATTAGGACAAGCACTAGACTGTCCACTTGTGAAAAGAGGCAGCAAAGTATCATACATGTCTTTGGAGCTAACAGATGTCTCCTTAGTACATGAAAGCAATGGCTGAATAACATCTTCCACAAAAATAACATCACGGCTAACCAGAATGCGTTTAGTCTGTGGATGATACAGACGATAGCCTTTACTTTCAGAACTGTACCCAACAAAAATACATTTTACTGCTTTATCATCCAATTTTCTGCGATGTTGTTTAGGCACTAATGCATATGCCAAACAACCAAAAACATAGAGATGAGCAACAAATGGCTTGCAATCATGCCAAGCCTCATATGGAGTGATAGACTGCAGCGCTTTAGTGGGACACCTGTTGAGTACATATGTTTCACACATTACAACCTCAAGCTAGAAACTATGTGGTAAAGCCTGACTCTTGACCATACACCTCGCCATCTCCATGAGTGACATGTTCTTTCGTTCAGCAACTCCATTCTGTTGAGGTGTATACGGCACTCTACATTGGTGTTTTATCCCACGTTCAGCCAGAAATGCATTAAAATTAGAAGACATATATTCCCCCCCCGATCAAAATGGAGGGTCCATTTTATATGCTGACAGATTTTCAGCCAAAACCAAAAACTTTTTGAAGCACATGAACACTTCAGACTTTGCCTTCAATGGACATACCCATGCATGCCTGGAAAAATCATCAATGAAAGTCACGAAGTAAAGATAATTTCCAAAAGAAGGTGTCTGCATAGGACCACAGACATCACTATGTACAAGCTGCAATTTCGAGGAGCCCGAACTGAAAAATCTTTTGGAAAGGATGAACGTTGCATTTTGCCTAAAATATAGCCTTCACAAACATGTTTTCCAGGTGCCTCAAGTTTGGGCAAAGAGGACACCATTTCAGATTTTCTGCAGGCGTAGCAAACTAGCAAAATTCAGATGACCAAAGCATGCATGCCAAAGCTTTGCATCTGACATAGCCTGAGAATCATTAACTGCACATGCCAAATCATTTACAGATCTTTCATAGTCTATGAGCTTATACAGCCCACGGCATAAAATGCCAGAAGCAATAATCACATCGCCATTTGATAGATCATGAACTGTACACCTATCATCAAGAAATTTCACAACCAAGCCAATCTTGGCTAATGTAGAAACTGATAACAGGTTCTTCTTGATCCCTGGCACAAATAAAGCATCTGACAAAGTGAAAGAACTACCATCACCACTAGTCAAAATGATCTTACCAACTCCCATAATAGGATAAGAGGAGTTGCTGGTGCATGTAACAGTATTCCCGGTAGGGGCAGGCTCGAGTGAAGAGAAGAAACTGCGCTGCGAGGTAATATGTTTGGTCACCCCACTGTCAAAATACCAAACATCTGAGCCTACTGTAGACATGCACTGCTCATGAGAAGATGGCTCAAAATTGTAGAAAGTAGTAAACGCCCATTCTTCTTCTTGCACAAGGTTAGCAGACTCTGTTTTTTGTGTAGAGGCCTCTGCAACAACCATTCCAGCCTCTTTCTTCTTTGCCTCTTTAGCAGCCAGTTTTAAACAGTTCTTTATGATATGATCATTCCCTTTACAATACTTACAAAACAATTTCTGCTTTTCTGATTTCTTCTCATCTTTATCTTCCTTCTTCGAATGTGCAGAATTAGCATATTTCTCCTTGCTAGTTGAAGAGCTCCATTTTTATTTGCCCTTCTGACTAGCCAAGAAATCTTGATCTGCAACTCGCATAATGGACCTGTTCTGTCGGGACTAATCTTCCTGCAACAGAACAAAGACTAACTCCTCAAATGATAAGGCATTTGGAGTGCCTTTCATCATCAACCAAAGAGTAGAAGCAAAACTCTGATATGAATCAGGAAGACCATTCAGAACGGTCTGCACAAGTGAGCTATCTGGTATAACCTCATCAGTAGAAATCAATTGTTCCTTCAAGTCTTTGATCTTTGTTAGGAAACTGTCCATAGAATCACCTTCATTCATGTGCTCACTCTCCAACTGTTTTCGGAGGTAAGCAACACGAGCCTCATTCCTAGCCTTGACGTATGACACCTATATGGCTTGTCATTGTGCCTACATGACCAAGGTAATACAAGATGTTGAACCTTCTTGTTTTGAAGATGCAATTGGAAATGCAGATTGGGAAACAGTTATGGATGAGGGGATGGTTGCACTTTATGGAAACAAAACATGGAAGTTGGTTCCATTACTGCAAGGAAAGAAATACATAGGCTGCAAGTGGGTTTACAAGGTAAACCACATTGCTAATGGTAGCGTAAGTAGGTATAAAGCATGCTTGGTAGCAAAAGGATATGCACAGACATATGGCTCTCTCTCTCTCTCTCTCTCTCTTCTTTCTCTCTTTATTGCATGTTATTCAAGAAGCTAACCAAGCAATAAGTATGGCTAACAATTGTAAGTACAATTTCTATTCTTTGTAGATCATTTGAATTGTGTTATTTTCATTACATAGCATACTCACACTTATTGATATGAACTCATACACTTATACATGATGAAGATGCACTTTCACACATATACATATATACACATGCACATACACACACATATATACACATAGATACATGTGCACATACACTTAGACATACACACATATACACATGCATATGCACAAACATTCCTACAACCACATAAAAAGACATCCATGCATGCATTATTGTATATATATATATATATATATATATATATATATATATATATATATATATATATATATATATATATATATATATATATATATGCAAATACATGTATATGCACATCCACATACACATGCATGTTTCATACATATACACATGCATATATATACACATGCATATACATATACACATGTACATATACATATACACACATATACATATACATGCATATACATGTACACACACATACATATACATGCATATACATATACACACACATACACAAGAACATGCACATACTCATACACACATATACATTTATACATGCACATGCACATACATACATATACACACACATACACATGCACATACATACATATACACACACATACATATACTCTTAGGTACACACATATGAATGAATTATATAATTAAAGTATTAAAACACATATACACATGCACACACACATGCATATACCTACATATACACATATACATGCACATACACACACATACACATAGAGTTATACATATACATGCATATACATATACACACACATACACAAGAACATGCACATATTGATACATACATATACACTTATACATGCACATGCACATACATACATATACACACACATACACATCCACATACATACATATACACACACAAACAGAGTATGATAATCTTGTGTAGAATAAAGAATGGGCACTTACTACTATTTGCAACTATGACCCATCTTCTCATGAATAGTGTATGTCTATAGTAGACTAAGATGTTCGGTACTCTGATAGTGGCGTAGCCAAACATATTATCTCGCATCACAATTTCTTTAGTTCACTTGAGCCTACCCCTACAGGAAATATTGTTACATATGCTAACAAATCCTCTTATCTTGTAATGGGAGTTGTTAAGATCATTATCACTACTGCTGATGGTAATTCTTTCACATTGTTAGATGCTTTGTTTGTGCCAAGGATCAAGAAATCTTTTTTCGTTTTAACATTAGCCAAGATTGGCTTGGTTTCAAATTTGTTGACAACATATGTATAGTTCAAGATCTATCAAATGGTGATGTTACCATCGCTTCTGGCATTTTATGTCTTGGGTTGTAAGCTCATAGATTATGCAAAGTCTATCAATGATTTAACATGTGCAATTCAAGATTATCAGGCTATCTCAGATGCAAAGCTTTGGTCATCTGAATTTTGCTAGTTTGTTATGTCTATAGAAATCTGAAATGGTTTGTTCTCTACCCAAACTTGACACATGTAATAAAAATGTTTGTGAAGGCTTTATTTTGGGCAAAATGCAATGTTCCTCCATCCCAAAAGATGGTTCAATTTGATCTACTAAGAAATTATAGCTTGTTCATAGTGATGTCTATGATCCTATGCAGACACCTTCTATTGGGAACTAACTTTACTTTGTGACTTTTATTGATGATTTTTCCAAGCATGCATGGATGTATCCATTGAAAGCAAAGTCTGAAGTGCTTATGTGCTTCAAAAAGTTATTGGTTTTGGTTGAAAATCTGTCAGCACGTAAAATGGGTACCCTCCATTCTGATCGAGGGGAATCAATGCGTTTCTGGCTGAACATGGGATAAAACATCAGTGTGCAGTGCCATATACACCTCAACAAAATGGAGTTTCTAAAAGAAAGAACATGTCTCTCATGGAGACGGCAAGATGTATGATCAAAAGTCAAGCTTTACCACATAGCTTTTGGCTCGCGGCTCTTATGTGTGCAACATATGTACTTAACAAGTGTCCCACCAAAGCACTGGATTCTACCACTCCATATGAGGCTTGACATGGTCACAAGCCATTTGTTGCTCATCTGGGTGTCTTTGGTTGTCTAGCATGTGCACTAGTGTCTCAACAACAACACAGAAAGTTGGATGATTAAGCAGTAAAATGTATTTTTGTTGGGTACAATTCTGAAAGCAGGGTACCTTGATAAGCAATGCCCCAGGAAGTGGGCTGTAACATACATTCCTTCCTTAACATGGAAATTAATACCTTATTAGTTGATTCAGCCTGTCCATTAGCTCTTGGATAGTATGCACAAGAGGTCCTATGTAGAATTCTATACCTGTTGAAAATTTCCTATAGGACCTTATTCACAAAATGAGTACCCTTGTCTATACAAATTTCAAGTGGACACCCAAACCTGCAAATGATGCTACTGTAAATGAAATCAGCAACAGTTTGGGCAGTGCAGTCAGGGGAGGCAATAACTTCAGCCCATTTTGTCGCATAGTCTGTGGCTATCAATAAATACTTCTCTCTTTTTGAAATCGACGGAGGGTAGATAGGCCCTACAAAATCTAGCCCCCACTTCTCAAATGGTTGCCAAGAAGTGGAAATAACCAGGGGGTTGTGCCTCTGTTTTGTTGGTTTGGGTCCACACCTCTGGCAAACGTCACATGCCTTTCCCCACTCATCTGCATCTTTAAATAATGTAGGCCACCATAAACCAGCATCAAGGATCCTTTGACTCACAATATGTCCTGGGAGCTTCCCGCCACCTGTTCCTTCATGTGCAGATTGAAGGACTTCCCTCACTTCTTCTTCTTCCAAGCACCTCCTAAACCTGTCATCCTTTCCATGTCTATATAATTTATCTTCAATGAAGGTATAAGGTATGCTCTTGATTAACAGTCTCTTCCTTTGCACAGCACTAGCCTTCTCTGGATACACTCCAGTTTTAATGAAATTCTTGATATCATAATACCAACCTTGAGCTTGTATAGCGAACAGATTAGCATCTGGAAAATCTTCATTGGCTCTACTAGCTTGATCCATCATATTGATCCTGGATAGGTGATCCGCCATAACATTTTCTTTACCTGGTCTATGGACTACAGAAAAATCAAACTCTTGGAAAAAAGTAGCCACCTCCATATCCTCCCAGTTACTTGTGGCTTGTTCAATAAATACGTGAGTGGTTGATGATCAGTGATGATGACAAACTTCACACCTAGCAAATAATGATGAAATTTTTGTACTGCAAAAACCATTGCTAGAGCTTCCCTTTCTGTTGTGCTATAATTCTTTTTAGCTTTAGTCAAAATTCTACTAGCATACTGGATAGGCCTGTCAAGTTTGAATTCTTCACTCTGTTGAGCCAATACTGCACCCACTACATATGCACTGGCATCTACATGCACATGAAAACTTTTTGACCAATCTGGGGTGATAAGAATTGGTGCAGCCACCAATTTGGACCTTAATGTCTGATAAGCCTTTTCTTCTTCCTCTTCCCATTTAAAGGGCACTTCTTTACCTGTAAGTCTAGCCAGTGGCCTGGCTATCTCTGCATACATTTTTATAAACCTTTTGTGGTATCTAGTATGCCCCAAGAAACTCTGAATCTCTTTAGGAGATTAAGGTTTAGGCAACTTTAATATAGAAAGGATTTTATCAGGATCTAGGGCCATACCTTTAGCCGACACCACATGTCCCAAGAGAGTTCCTTCTGTTACAAGGAAATGACATTTGTTTGGGTTGAGCTTTAGCTTAGTCTCCCTGCATCTCTTAAACACATTCTGCAGCTGTCGCAAGTGATGGTCCAAACAATCTAAAGGGGTCTCATTGTGAGAACCTGAAAATGAAGAGAAGTCATCCATGAAAATTCTAAGTGTTTCCAGCAATAAGGGACCAAAAATGAGGTTGACAGTTCTGTCAAAGTGCCTGGAGCATTTCTGAGTCCAAATGGCATTTTTACATACACATATGTTCCCCAAGGTGTGATAAAAGTAATCTTTTCATAGCCTCTGGGTGTATTGATATTTGATTATAGCCACTAAAGCCATCCATAAAGCTATTATAATGCATGTCCAACCACTTCTTCAATGACTTGCTCTGCAAATGGCATTGGGAATCCATCTAGAATGATCACCTTGTTGAGTGCTCTAAAGTCAACACAAATTCTGATTTTATTGGTATTATTCTTTGGTACTATAACAATAGGTGAGAGCCACTCTGAGTGTTCCACAAGAATGATGATTCCTGCATCCTCCATCTTCTGTATTTCCACATAGACAGCTTCAACATATTTTGGGTTAAGTCTATAACTCTTCCGTCATATTGGTTTGGCTCCCTCAACCAGAGGGATTCTATGCTCTCCATAAGTGGCAGACACTCCTTCTAAGTCTTTATAATGCCATGCAAAAACATCTGTATAGTGGGTCAAGAAGGATTTTACCTTTTCAAGAAGCCCTAGGTGGCTCCACAACCAAGTGGCCACCAAAACTGGATGATTATTATCTTGAGTGGCTAATTGTATTTCTTTGACAAGGTTTCTCTCTACCATATTATCTTCATGCTCCTCCATCCTTCTTTTCCTCCACAAGCTTTTCGTGCATTGTTTCATAAGCAGGGGTATTTTGGATCTCAATGCATTCCTCCTTATCTTGCATCCATCCTACAGGGATTTCTTGAATTGGGAAAGAGCATTCTTCACTAGTATGTTTTACCTTGTCTTTAGCTTTAGAAACTTCCTTCTCTATTGTTGTTACCTCCCCCTCCAAGTTGTATTTGAGGGGTGCCTTCCTGCCCCTTCTGTGGTCTGTGATGGGCTCTCCTAATCCATCAACCTGAACTTTCTCCTGATTTTCATCATAACCTTCAGATGTGCAAGAATTATTAAGAAAAATTCCAAAACAAGAGGAAGAGTTGCCTGCTTGGATCCAAACTAGAATATCCTCTTCTTCCTCAAAATCTATTTGGGGTTGGTCCTCTATTTCTGGTTCCATGCAAATGCCAACTGTTTGCATCATGCTGGTGTTCCCTTCATTATCTGGGCCCTCTTCTAAATGTATCTGTGTCAGCTCTTGCCCTTTCTTTTGTACCCACATAGTGTCTTTACCCCAATCATGGATGACACTTGCATGCCTCAGCCATGGTCTTCCAATTAAGAGGGGAGATCCTCCTTCAACCTGGGGCAATCTTAAAACCACAAAATCTAGAATGAATAGATTACCTTGTACTTCAAGTGGAACTTTTGGGATCACTCCCAAGGGCCTTACTTTGCTCTGATCTGCCAATGTAACAGTGAAATTTGCAGGCCTTGAAGGGTGGAGTTCAATCTTTTCCATTGTATGTTCAGGCATCAAGTTAATACCAGAACCACCATCCACAATAACTCCTTGAAACTCATGACCTTTGATAGATACTGTCAGCCGAGGACTCTTATAATCTGTAAGGGATGCTTCCCCTACAATTTTACCTTTATGTATAACAGCAGTCTTTGCCAGCAAACTTGTAGTGGAAGCCTCATCAATTATCTGCAAGAGTTTTGACCTGAATTTCCCATCCATCTTTATTAAATAAAAAATACTAACCTCCTTTTTCATGGACTTGATTAGTTTTGAAGCCTTTGATTCCTTAAGAGCATGGGCTCCAATTGACTTATCAAACTCCTCATGAGCCCTGTTGAATGCATGCCCAATGGCATCACTGGTACATATGAGATCTCCTTTTTGCCTTGTATCTGCACATGCGGTGGCCTTGTCTTCAGGTGTCTCTTTGTCTTTGTTCAATCCATCAATTCTTGATTCTTGAACTATATCTACTTGAGCCTTTCCCTTTGTTGAAGCTCAAGGTCAAGGACACAGCATGGAAGCGCATCAAGGAAGTAGACACACAAGAAGAAGGAGCAAGTAGGGAGCTCCAAGAAGCACCTATCAAATTTTCAGAAGAAATCCCTACAAAAATAGTGATTTTTATCACTAAAAACCATTGTAAATACCATTTTCCATTTTTGTAACTCCATTTTGTTCAAGCCGAGGAGTCCTCGAGCTTGAGGAGTATTAGAACTACCATCCTACCAATTTTCATGATTTTTAGACTCCGTTCGAGCCCCCGAATAAGCCCTGGAACCTATTTTTTAACTAGGCCGGACACTAGGTCTGGACAGGGCCAAAACCACTCAAAAAGCTATAAAAAGGGCTGGAGAGCTCATTTTTGGGGTTAGCTTGTTGTAGAGTTCAGTTTTGTAAGAGAGCTCTTTGGTAATCGAAGCTTTCCATTGTTCCACTCTTTGCTCTTACCTTGTGTGCGTGTGTGTGTATGTGTGTGCATGCCTGTGTGCTTTCACTCACGCACTTGTGCCATCACTTGCTCGCGGTCTTCATACCGGTCCTCACGTCTCCACGGATTGACATTTATGAGGTGTATCTCCTCACGTTGGTACTCACCATTGTGCTAGAGTGACACAAAATTTGGCGCCGTTGCCGGGGAGAGAGCTTGGAGGACGAGCGTGTGACGGTAAGACGTAGAGTAGCGACGTTGGAAGGTAAAAAAATCATCATTTTCAGTTCAGTTTTTGAATTTTCCTTCTTCTTCATCTTCACCATCATCACCATCTCCACCCACCTTCATCTTCTCAGTTTTTCTCCATTTTTTAGAGTACATTCACCTTGTTTTTACTTGTGGTTGTGAGCAAGAAGCTTAGAGGGGGGTGCAAAACTGAATCGCTGAAGAAAAACTCGTGAAACACTCTCCAAACACCAAGAATATGAGCGGCCATTTTCGGAAGTGCTAAAACCTGCGTCAAGTATCGTTTTTGAGAAACAAAGCTTTTGGGAGCTACGCGGAGCAAAATAGGGTGCTAGGAGAGTTGGAAGAGAGTATCAAAGGTAAGCAAACCCACTTCATACTCATGAACTCTCAGGAAATCCAAGTTTTTTCAGAAAAAAAGTCGACCTGCGTCAAGTATCGTTTGGGATTTACAGAGGTTAAATGTTGAGTTTTGCTTGATACAGAGAGTGAGGATAAGAGAGAAGAGCTAGGAAATCAAGGGGGCAAAATCAAAAATTCAAAAACAATTGTTAAAATTTGTCTAAGGGTCAAGTATCGTTTTACTCCCGCGGTCGAGTATCGCGATACTTCACAAGTATCGTTTTGCTCCTGAGGTTGAGTATCGCGATATTTCCCATCGATCGTGTATCGTTTGGCTCAAGTATCGTGTTCCAGAGATCACGATACTTGCCAAAGATCGTCGATCGTTGCGATTAAAGATCGGTATCGTTTTGGCTCAAGTATCGTCGATCGTCTCAGTGAGAGATCGTTTACCAGAGATCGCGATACTTGGGTGAGATCGGTATCGTTTTGCTTAGCGATCGTTTTGGTCAAAGATCGTAGATCGTTTCACTCAGAGATCGCGTATCGTTTTGAACCAAATATCGTCGATCGTGTATCGTTTTGACCAAAGATCGTTGAGTCCAGAGATCGTTTTGACCAAAGATCGTTGAGTCCAGAGATCGTTTTGCCAAAGATCATTTGGGGAAGTATCGTGTATCGTTTTCTCCCGAAGATCAAGTATCGTCTGCGATCAAATATTGTGTATCGTCTGGATTCAGGTATCGTGTATCGTGTCGGTCAAGTATCGTTTTGGTCCAAGTATCGTGTATCGCGTCTCAGAGATCGCGATACTTGCCAGCGATCGAGTATCGTTTTGCCCAAGTATCACCTACTTCAAGTATCGCGATACATACCAAGTATTGTGTATCGAGTTCCTCAAGTATCAAGTATCGTGTCCTACAAATGTCATATATCGCCTGATTTGAAGCATTTTCTGAGAGACCCTGTTTCCCTGTTTTAACCCCAAAAACCCTGAACTAGCATAACTTTCTCATACGAAATCCGTTCGGAGTGATCTTGGGTTTGTTGGAAAGCTCGTGAGGAGTACAACAAAAACATCGACTGGTTATGTTACTATTAATACCAGGATTATTAGATAGGGTATTTTGAAGTTGACCCTCAGGAAAATTGGAAGACCAAGGTGTTCCAAAGGATTTTGAGCAATATAAGAGAACTTTGAGACCAGAAGCCAAGGCTTATGAACCTGAGATCTGGCAGACACTTAGGCAAGGATAGACAAAGCATTAGATCATTTGAGGCTAGTGTCAACCATACAGCCAAGTCTTGGGCTCAACAGCTTAGTGGTTATCCTTACACACGAAGTTCAGAAACCAGTGACTCGGAAATGTCTTTTAGCATGGAAAGACCCACACGTAGCTCAGGCATTGCCTATTTACAGACACCAGAAGGTCCCTATAAGACCCAATTGGAGTATATCAGGACCAACCAATTAGGTGCTCGCATCTATGAGGATGGTCTAAGACGATCAGTGGTTCAACTCAAGAATCCTGACCAACCCTTTGGACTTGAACACCCAGTGGTCAAGTTTGAAGAGGGTGCTTACATTGATAAGGAAGGAACCATGTATGTGGTTACCAACTTACCAGATAGGACAGATGAGTTTGGAAATATCATTCCTGAGAAGGAGATAGGAGACCTAGAGCAAGGGGACCTAGGAGGAGAACCCAAGACCCCTAGAGGTAAGTCAGTCTTAACCAGAGTGCTCACTCCAGAATGGATTCCTCAAGATAATAAAAGCATAGAACTATTCATGAATAGAGAAACGGAGGAAGCCTTTTGGAGATTTAGGCCAGATCAACCCAGCCCAATAGTCACCATCTATGAATTCAAGGACCCAGAGACACCAGGGAAAGCTGTCTATCTAGATCACACATCTCAAAAATTATTCTTGGTATCAGATCATGACAGACATGCTTACACTTGGCAAGGTGAATCAATTTTCCCTCCACCAAGATCTAATGTTTCCCAGGGCCTCCAAGGAGCCGGATCATCCAAGGCTCATGAAACCCAGAGAGAAAGAACTAGAGAGAGACCGGAGGTAAGCTTTGCAGACACTATAGGCAGAGACAGATCAGGATATGGAACGGAAAGACTTGAAAGGGAGAGACATAGAGTGTATAGGCATCAAAGAGACGATCATGATTTCCCATTGCCTAGACCACGAGAGCACTCAAGAACCCTTAGACCCTCTCAAGTGGTTAAGACAATGAAGAACTACTTTGATGGATTTGGAGATCCTTATGATCATGTGGCGGAGTTCAAACAAGTGCTAAGAGCTGAACAGGTTGAGGACTTATTCACTCAGTTCGAGGCATTTGGTTTGACTCTTAAGGGTACTGCTTTAGCTTGGTTTCAACCTCTAAACAGTCGCAACTATAGAGAGATAGGTCAGCTGCTAGAAGAATTCATTGTGGAATTTTCCAAGAGTGGTATCAGACATAACACATCATCCTTGATCCACAGCTTCAAGCAGACACCCCAAGAAACAGTGCGACTTGCAGGAAGAAGATTTAGGCAATACTTGGAAAGATGCCCTGTACCAGAATTACCCACATCAGCCAAACAGGTGGCACTGTTTTTAGATGGCCTATTGAGCACAAAATTAAGGTCGTATGTATACCTGAAAGATCCTAGATCCATAGAAGAGTGTATACGGATGTGCATTGACATAGAAGACAACTTGGGTGAGGAATTAGGACTATCCAAACTCTATAAGGATTCTGATAGTTCTACAAGTCATACCTCTAGAGCCTCCACTGAGATAGATGAGATAGCTGAGCAAGTGGCCAAAAAGCTAGGAGTCCAAAATAGACAAATGCCAAGGGTCACCTCAGTGAAGCGATGTTATACGTGTGGAGGAGATCACATGGCTAATGTTTGTCCATTGATGACTCAACCCCAAGGAAACCCTAATGCTCTCTATTGCACCATTGAGAGAAAATATACAAATCATACGACCCAAGATTGCCCCTATAACAGGCAGGCTGTTAGACAAAATTATCAACAACCTTACCAGCAGGGTAGGTATCAGAATCAGTACCAACAGCCATATTATAGGCCACAACAATATCAACCTCAATACCAGCAGCAATATCAGGCACCATATAGACCACAACCAGTCCTAGGAAACCAACCACCAGCTCCTGCCAATGTCATCCCAGTTAAATATACGATGGCGGAGGAGAACCATAATAGAGCATTGGTGCCACTAACCCCATTGGTCTCAGAAAATGATTCTCACGCTCATGGTTCAGACTACTTCCATGAAGATAGTCCACATGCTTATTATATAGAGTCACCTGAGCAAAGTGAGATTTCTCACTATCAATATGAGACACCACCTATGGAACAAAATTGGGAGCCAGAATACTCTAACGTCATGTATACGAATCCAAATCCTAGGCCCCAATTGAGACAAGTAAGACCACAAGTCCCTAGAGGACCATGCTTTAGATGTCAGGGCGATCATTTCATTCGTGAATGTCCCCACCAATCAGCTCTGGGACTAGGACAAAACATCACAATACAAGGCTTTTGTCCTGAGTGCGGCAAGGAACATCTTCCTAGAGAGTGTCCCAGGAATCCCTCTAGTGTACCCAAGGTTACACCCATCAATGTGGTAGGCTTAGTGGCAGATTCAAGTTCAAGTAGCAATAATGTGGCTCCTGTACAGGCAGTTACTAGGGCACAGGCTGCACAACAAGCAAAACCATCTGAGCAGTCGGAGTCAAGTGAGGCAGGAGAACCTAGTAAGAGGAAACCAAGAACATGGAAGGATACCAGAGAGAAGGCTAATCGCAAGTGGAACAAAAAGCTATCCGAGCTAGAAGAAAGTCTAAAAGATGCCAAAACAAAAATAGAAGACATTGCATCTCAAAGCCCCTCGCATGCCGAAGCTCCATCCATTCCACCTCATTCCACCCCACCGCCCATTGTAAATAGACCGCAATCAGGGTCTGTTCTTGCAGATCCAACCCCAGAAGGCTTGGACATGATGTTCAAGGCCTACCAGGCTCGTCTTCAAGAAGGGCCAACAGCTGCAAACTTAGACAAGAGTTACCCTAGAGCAGACTTAGAGATTGAACGGATGAAAATGTGCATGAAAATGGTAGAACAAGCTCAAGCTATACTTGAGACTAGTCAAAAGTTCAATCAGACAAACTCTGTCAAACCGGATTTGCATTTCCAAGGCTTACTAGAAAGATTAGAGCAGTTGGTAAACAAACCACAAATTTCTTTACCTCCACAGGCTCAACCAGTTATTGAAAGAGGAAGCTCACCACCAATGGGAGCTTATGTTCCTAATTCCACGGATGCTAGAATACCTCCTTCAATTCAACAATACTCTCAAGAGTTCTTGCGGGAAATACAGGAAGAGAAATGGGCCAAGGAGAAGGGTAACTCCCCTCCTATTCCTGAGATTGATGATCTACATGATCAATTTCCCCAAGACATTCCGTCTATCTATGGAGACCAAGCTGAGCAACAAGAAGATGAAAGATTAGATTTTGAATCTAATTCTTTACAAGAGTTGCCTAATTACATAGGCCCATGGGAATCTGAATCTCTCCAGATCAGAGCTCCCACAATATTGGTAAGAAATGAAGACTCGGTGATTCCAAGAAACACTGATGTTGTGAAGAACACTAAGGTTCAATGTCATCTCACTGTGGAAGAGCTGCTCAAAGCAAAACCTGAGCTCTAGAATCATGTGAAGGATCAGGTTCCAGAACTTGAATCCAATATGCCAAAAGTAGGCTCTAAGCAAAAAGTTCCAGAGATACCTCTCGACAAGATAGGAGACATGAGTGAAGGTGAAGAAGGTAACACTTATCTTCCGATCACCTATCAAGGTTACACAACCAAGGCAATTGTAGATTCGGGTGCTGGTGTTGCTATCGCGACCACCTCCTTGTGGAAGCGATGGGGCAAACCCACATTAAGACCAACTAGAATGAAGCTTCAAATGGCAGATGGTCATTTTGAAAGACCTCTAGGATTGCTTGAAGGGATAACTCTAACCACTTGTGGTGTAGAGTTTGAACATACGTTTGCTATATGTGACTTTGAGAAAAATAATGTCTACGAGATGATCCTAGGAAGACCCTTCCTACGACAATTGCAAATAGTAGAGGATTGGGGAACCAACTCCTTGTACTTACAACACTTAGGGGTCACCACCAAGGTCAATCTGAAGGATTACACCTTCAGAGATGTACCACCCCTACAGTGGAATCCTATCCACAAAGCAAAAGAAGATTCAATCTCTGTGCAGTCTGGAAGTTCACCTGATCCATCATGGCTGCATGAAGATACTCACTTGTGGATGTGCAAGGTCGTAGAGGAAGAGGAAAAGCGCCTAAAAGCGAGAGAAGAAGGAACTCCCCCAGGAGATAGACCAATAAAAGACCCAGCCTATACACCGATGATATTTCCAGATGAGGAATTTGAGCCTCATGGTTGGGCAGAAATCTTAGCTACCATGGACATAGCAGTCAATGAAGAACAATGGACACCTCATTGTGATGAGGAGGGTTATGATATTTCAGTGTTCATGTGTCAGCCCCTGTTGGAAGAGTGTGATCCTAGTGAGTTCATAGAAGAAGAAGAGAATGACGATGATCTAGAATCCATTGTGATGGATACTTATTTTGACTCAGAGGAACACTATTTAGAGGACACAGGAGTGTTAACCCAAAAAGAAGAAGAACCCCTCACGAGTATCAAAACGATAAATTCAAAGGAAGGAAGTGAAGGAGGTAAAAAGAAAATGAAGAGAAAAGCAGTGAAACAAGAAGAGGAAGAATCAATGTTTGAAGTACCAGAAAATTTCAAGAAATATGAAGTGGAAGACCGAAGAATTTTGGTACGGATGCCTAAGAGAGAGGCCATTATAGGAGAAGCATATGACAATAAAGAAAAGACCAAAAAAATTATAGTGACCATTGAAGGGAACGAAGAGCGATGTACGTACATAGGAGATGACCTAAGTGCAAAAGAAGAAGCAGAACTTGTAGCTCTATTAAGGGAATATAGGGATGTGTTCGCATGGCACTATAGAGACTTAAAAGGAGTAGATCCAAAGATTTGCTCTCATACGATTCCGATGACCGCTGATGCCAAGCCCACCAAACAAAAGCCCTACACATATAATGACAATTATGCAGCCAAAATAAAGGAGGAAATTGACAGGCTGATTGAAGCTGGATTCATCTATGAGATTGAGCACACTGAATGGGTGTCCCCTATTGTAGTGGTGCCCAAGAAGAATGGGAAATTGCGAGTGTGCATTAACCTTAAAAAAGTTAACGCCGCTACGATCAGAGATAGTTATCCACTTCCAATCACCGAACATCTTCTGGAGCGTGTTGCAGGCAAGGAAGTTTATAGCTTCCTTGATGGATTTTCAGGTTACAACCAAGTAGCCATTGCCCCCGAAGATCAACACAAAACGGCCTTTGCCATAGAATGGGGAATCTTTGCATTTCGTGTGATGCCATTTGGGCTCACCAATGCACGTGCAACATTCCAAAGGCTCATGTGTCATGTCTTCAAGGAGTTCTTGCGGAAGAGCTTAGAAGTATATGTAGATGATTTATGTGCGCATTCCCAACAGAGAAGTTACCACATCCCTGAGCTCAGACAAATCTTCAACAAGTGTAGAGATTATCGAGTTTGTCTGAACCCAGAGAAGTGTGTGTTCATGGTACGACAAGGTAAAATCTTAGGTCACATTGTTTCTAAGAATGGAATTTCAACAGATGAAGACAAGGTAAGAGCGATAGCAGAGTTGCCAAGACCAAGAAATGTTAAAGAGGTACAGGCCTTTATGGGCCATTGTGGATATTACCGTAGGTTTATCCACATGTATGCCATCATAGCTAAACCTCTTTATGGGTTGTTAACAAATTTTGAGTGGAACGAGGAATGCGAGAATTCCTTCAACGAGCTGAAAAGACGTTTGTGCACAGCACCAATATTGACTACTCCGGATTGGAGCAAACCCTTTCATGTCCATGTAGATGCCTCCAATCATGCAATAGGATGTGTGCTAGCACAACCCACAGGTGAAGGAAACCTAGATTTGCCGATAGCATATGCTAGTAGGCAATTAAATGCAGCTGAACGAAATTATACCACAACGGAGAGAGAAGGTTTAGGTATGGTATATGCTGTGAAGAAGTTTAGACACTATCTATTGGCCAATAAGTTCAAGTTTTTCACTGATCATCAAGCCTTACTATATTTGGTCAATAAACCTTGCAATACAGGCCGCTTAGTAAGATGGTTCCTCTTACTAATGGAATACGACTTTGAAGTTGTTGTCAGGAAAGGTAGAACCCATCTTAGGGCAGACCATCTTTCTCGTATCACTTCAGGAGAGCCACCGCAAGGAGTGTCTGATGAACTGCCCGATGCTTATCTGTTCAATTTAGAAGTTGTTCCTAAATGGGCAAATAAGTTGGTACCGGTCCTAACCTTCGGGCCTGCAAATAAAAATGTGAAGACAAGCAAAGAAGAAATTGTAAAATCACAAAAGTATCAAATATTGGCCGGAAGTATGTACAAGCAAGATACTGAGGGCGTATTAGCTTGTTGTGTTGAGGACGACGAACATACTAGTTGGATGCAACAAGCCCATGAGGGACTGCTAGGAAATCACTACTCTAAACAACGAACATTGCAGAATCTAAAACGTTTAGGAGTGTATTGGCCTAGCATGGACAAAGAAATACAGGAGTGGATCCAAAATTGTCCAGTGTGTCATAAGAGACCCCCAGTGGAGCATGCCACTCTTTATCATGTGTCATTAATCCCAGATTGGAGTGCTCCATTGGTTGAGTTCATGAGATCGGGAACATTACCCAATCCGGCTAGTCTTGCAAGAAAACGGAGCATGGAGCAAGAGGCTCAAGACTATGCCTTAGTAGGAGACAACCTATATCGAAGAGGCAAGGATGGTTACCTAAGACTGTGCGTTCATGAATCAGACTATTTAAAAGTCTTAGAAACTGCACACAGCGGTGCTGTAGGTGGACACTTTGGGCCTGACAGAGTAATTAAGACCATTTTATTCTCAGGACTTTGGTGGCCCACTCTTCATATGGACGCACATACTTATGTGAAGCAATGTGACACATGCCAACGTGCCCAATATCCGATAAGAAAAGATGAAATGCCCTTGAGACCCATGATGGGAGGACGCGCATTCTCGAAGTGGGGCATAGACTTTGTTGGTCCTATTAACCCCCCAGCTAGAAACTCCCATGCAGAATACATTATTGTAGCCACAGATTACCTTACAAAGTGGGTGGAAGTAAAAGCCACGACAAAGAATGATGCTCAAACGACGGCTAAGTTCTTATTCGAAAACGTGTTCACTAGATATGGGTTACCAATAGAGTTGGTTAGTGATAGAGGTACGCACTTCTTGAATGAGGTCATTGAACATCTCCTTCAAGAATTCATGGTGATACACAAGAAGTCTGCCCCTTATCACCCACAAGCTAACGGACAGGCCGAGAGCACGAACAAGATCCTATGTAACGTATTGACAAAACTTGTAAATAATAAACGCTCTGATTGGGACAAACAACTTCATCATGCTGTTTGGGCATACCGAGTTGCCTACAAAACGGTACTCAATGCTACCCCATTTCAGATGGTCTTTGGACAGAATGCCGTGCTACCATTGGACTTCTTAATCCTAGCCTTGAAAGTAGCACAAGAGCATGAGTGGAATGGACATGAGTTGTCTTCCAGGATCTTTGATCTAGAACGCTTAGGTGAGACGAGGCTACGGGCAGCAGCAGGCATTTATGTTGCAAAGAAAAGGCAAAAGGCATACTTTGATGCCCATGTAAAGGATAAAGGATTGAAGGAAGGAGATCTAGTGCTGGTTTATACGCTAAAGCAACATGCCCGCAAATTGGAGAAACGAGGATATGGACCCATGATCATTAATAGACTCTCCACTAGCGGTGCAGTTCAATTGGCCACTTTAGAAGGTGATATCCTACCAAACTATATTAGTGGTTGTCGAGTCAAGTTATATCAAGAACCTCTTACAGAGGAGATGCTCATAAGACTCAACACTGCTAAGAAGCGAAAAGAAGAGGAGTTAAGGGTTAGAGAAGAAGCACAAGCAGAGGCGAGAGAGCGCATCAGAAGAAATAAGCTACGGTGGCTAGGCCTAGATGTCAATGCAAAAGCTCCAAAATATCACATGGACATGTGCCAAAAATCGGGCATAACTACTTCTCAAATAATTGATCGACGGCCCTTTGTGACTATAGAGGTAGGACAAGGAAAGAGTGTAAAGACTGTGAGAGCATTAGTTGATTCAGGAGCAGCAACTAGTGCAGTTCGGCTTTCATACTGCCAAGACCTGCAATTGAACATCGAGCCCATAGAAGCCTATCTCATAGGTTTAGGAGGCGTGGAAACCCCTTGTTTGGGAGAGGTGGAACTTCCCATCTACCTTCAAGATGTTCCAATAAAAGTCAAGATGCTAGTGTGTCATGATGAGGACCTCACAGAGCCACTTGTCTTGGGTCAAGATTGGATTTACGACCATGCTGTCAACTTGAACCTAAGAAGTCAACTTCTTCATGTTTGGGCACATGAACAATGCATTACATTAGAATTGGAGGATTGCATGGCCACTGACCAAGACACCACACGCTCTCTTCTTTCCTCTAAGGCTAATCTTCTCTAACAAGATGTCGTAGATGTCAAAAGCTCTATGATCCAGACGGACGCAATCACGGAAGGACAGTCACAAAGGCAAGATGAACCTTCTTCTTGTTTTTCCAAGGGTAAAGCGTCCACGGTAGTTCAACCTCAGAAGCAAGCAAAACAGTGCAAGACAGCCAGTCTATCAAATAGACAAAGAGCCTTCAAGAGGAAAGAAGTGTTGGGCATGACACAGATCTGGGTAAAGAAAGGAGTACCACCATCGATGTTACCTCAAAGATTTCCACCCAACCAGATCGACCATGGAAAAAGAAGGGCCAAGCACCTACGACAGGCTCCAGCACGAAGAATCCAACAAATTTGGGTACCGAAGCTATCAAAGAAGGCCGACCACAATCAGGTACAAATTTGGGTGCCTAAAAAATTAGCTACAGCTCAACAAGGGCGATTACAGATGTGGGTACCCAAGAAGCTCTTACACGTACAAAGGCCTATGCTCCCCACCATGCGAAAGGCCTCAACAAAGAAGCCAAGGAAAGCAAAGAGTAAGAACAGAGCACAAAGACCAACAGAAGATAAACTCAACCCTTCTACAAAAATAAGCAGGCACTCACCCAGGATATGGGTTTGGAAGCCAAAAGCACAAGCAACATCCACAGAACCAAGGGGCCAACCACACTGGATACCAAAGTTTGGACAGCATCCAAAGAGGAACTGGCCTGAGGTGATCTCTACAGGGCCAAATATTATTCGGAAATGGGTTTTCCTTAGGAGGATTACATCATTTCGAGATCCAAGCGACACCTCCAAACAAAGAATGCATCGACTATGCGAGTAACATCAAAAGCCTCGACGTGCAGCAACCATGTGCCTTTGGCATAACCTTGTCTTTTTCACCACTGAGGTCATGCACTTCCAAAGTATGCATCAAACATAGGGCCACGTTACATGGCCGTGCATAGACACAATCGAGAAATCCCAGGCACATGAGACACAATTTTCACATGCAAAATATGTTATTGATACTAATATCTTTCTTCTTGGTTGATACTAAAAAAGAGGGGCAAAGAAGAGGATTGTGCTTGAAAATGCTCATCAGCGAACTTCCAGCAAGAACATCCCTCAACAAAAAGGACAAGCCGATGGTCAAACACCATGAAGGAACCACAACACGAAGAGATGAAGATCAACGGACCCTTCACCATGGTAAGACGTGTATGTTTCAACAACACTATAACCATGATAGATTAGGAAACTTCTTCGTCAGCATACCCTTGAGCACTTAGCTCAAGACCCAATCTCTTGCACCATACCCCTTGCCATGCATTTTCCAAGTACGCATATGTAGGGCCACATTACAAGGCCATGCACAAGGCACATGTTTTGTTCAACCCAGGCACTAATGCACTTACCCACCATTCGCTGGGGGTTACAAGTACTTGGCAGGAAAACTATGAAAAGCCATCTTTGGAAGAACCAGACGACATCAAGATGACAACAACAAGAGCCAGGAAGCCATCCACCACCGAGAGTTGCTCCCAATCAACATTGACCACCTCCTTTGAGCAGCTAGCAGTTTTGGAAAATTTACAAATGCACCACCCAGATGGAGTATAAGGCAGAAGTACGTACAACGGGACTACAAACTGCAAGAGATAACAGTGGCAAAGTGAAGACCCAGACAAATGACCAAGATACATTGGGAAGAGGGATCACCCCTGTTGAACGTAACGGACACTACCTCTCAATGTACTACATGGAACAACCACGACAACAAGGGTCTGTCAGGGACGACAGACTCAAGAGGGGGGGGAGTGTTGAAGCTCAAGGTCAAGGACACAGCATGGAAGCGCATCAAGGAAGTAGACACACAAGAAGAAGGAGCAAGTAGGGAGCTCCAAGAAGCACCTATCAAATTTTCAGAAGAAATCCCTACAAAAATAGTGATTTTTATCACTAAAAACCATTGTAAATACCATTTTCCATTTTTGTAACTCCATTTTGTTCAAGCCGAGGAGTCCTCGAGCTTGAGGAGTATTAGAACTACCATCCTACCAATTTTCATGATTTTTAGACTCCGTTCGAGCCCCCGAATAAGCCCTGGAACTTATTTTTTAACTAGGCCGGACACTAGGTCTGGATAGGGCCAAAACCACTCAAAAAACTATAAAAAGGGCTGGAGAGCTCATTTTTGGGGTTAGCTTGTTGTAGATTTCAGTTTTGTAAGAGAGCTCTTTGGTAATCGAAGCTTTCCATTGTTCCACTCTTTGCTCTTACCTTGTGTGCGTGTGTGTGTATGTGTGTGCATGCCTGTGTGCTTTCACTCACGCACTTGTGCCATCACTTGCTCGCGGTCTTCATACCGGTCCTCACGTCTCCACGGATTGACATTTATGAGGTGTATCTCCTCACGTTGGTACTCACCATTGTGCTAGAGTGACACCCTTGTTTCTTGTCTGCACTGTAAAAGACTCTATTTCTTCTAACTGCACCACCCTGGTAGATGGTGATGGCTCATTGACTTGATCTAACATTTCTTCTTTGTGCACAGAAATCATTTGAATATGGGGCCCGGATGAAGAGGCTTGATTCTTAGGACAAAAATTTGTATAGTGGTCTCTAGCCTCTGGGCAGTTTTTGCAAGGAGGGGCATTTTCTGGTAGAGTGCACCTACTTTGATAGTGCCCACATTCTCCACATCTGAAACAAATGATTGGCCTTCTAGGCCCATTTCTAAAGTTATTCCTCTGTCTAGGGTTGTAATTGTTACCTTGATTGGGTGCAGCCTTCACTTCTCTGCACATTTCCTTGGTCACTCTTCATGCACATCTTGCACTTCACTTCTCTAGGTCGCACACTGTGTGTCTGTTGTACTTCTCTCTCTTGCCTTTCTTAGACTATGCTCACTCTTGCTTACACTTAGAATTAGTCTAAGAATAGTCTTTGCCTTGATTTGAG
Source organism: Ceratopteris richardii (assembly GCA_020310875.1). Taxonomy (NCBI): domain Eukaryota; kingdom Viridiplantae; phylum Streptophyta; class Polypodiopsida; order Polypodiales; family Pteridaceae; genus Ceratopteris; species Ceratopteris richardii. The sequence goes on from CM035426.1 coordinate 10,914,736, forward strand.
TGTCGATTCACGTACGCTCCTAACTACAAGAGGATCTTGGTGCTCACTTTGATGTCCCAAGATTGTCTTCACAAGTGGCAGCCAACAAATCCCTGTTTTGTCACTACAAGAAAAAGGGGGGTGTAGCGACGCCCCTGAATTGGAAAAAAAACAAGAAGCGTCGCTTATGCGACGAGGTCGTCACATAAGCGATGGTCAAAATTTTGAATTTTTTTTTCCCGACCCTCGTCGCATAAGCGATGCTAGCATCGCTTATGCGACGCTAATTAAAGAGCATCGCTAATTTCGTCACTGCCTAGCGACGGTGTGAGCGACGTTGGCAAACTGCAGAGCGTCGCATACGCGATGCTTTGGAATGTAAAAAAAAAAAATTGATTTCTCCCGGCACATTTGTGCCGCGACTTAGACGCGAGCAAGAAGAGACAGAGAGAGAGAGAGAGTGAGAGAGTGCGTGAGAGAGAGAGAGGGCCGCACAAACTAACAGCAAGCAGGTATGCGCACACACGCACACTTACACACACATACATATGTACACACACATATATACACACATAGACACACACACACATACACATAGACACACACACACATACACACAGATACACACACATATACACACATACACAAATAAGGTTGCATACACACATGCACACATAATGCATACACATGCACACACATATACACATACATATACACACACATACACAGACACATACACACACACACACATACACACACACATACACACACACACATACACACACACACATACACACATACACACATACACACACATATATGCATACACACACACATAGAGAGAGACATGCACACACATACACATACATGCATACATAATGCATATGCATATGCGTACATCCATACATACTTACATGCATACACACACATATGCATACATAATGCATATGCATATGCGTACATACATACATACTTACATGCATACACACACATATGCATGCATAATTCACATGCATACATACACATATATAATGCATATGCATACATACACATATATGATGCATATGCATACATACACATACATAATGCATACACACACATATGCATACATAATGCATACACACACATACACACATATGCATACATACACACATAGACACATAGACACATAAACACATACACACACACATAGACACATACACACACATAAACACATACACACTCATAGACACACACACATACACATAGACGTGCACACACATACACACACATATACACACACATACACACATACACACATACACACATACACACATAATGATGCATTCACACACATACACATGCATACACACATAGACACACATATACACACACACATAGACACACATATACACACACATATACACATATACATACACACTCATAGACACACATAATGATGCATTCACACACATACACATGCATACACACATAGACGCACATAGACACTTACACATCCAAACATACACACTTATAGACACACATTCATACACACACACATCCAAACATACACACTCATAGACACACACACACATACACACAGACGTGCACACACATACACACACATATACACACACATACACACATAGACACATACACACATAATGATGCATTCACACACATACACATGCATACACACATAGACACACATATACACACACACATACACACATACACACATACACACATACACACACATATATTCATACACACACATAGAGAGACATACACATACATGCATACATATGCATACATAATGCATATGCACATACACACACATAGACACATACACACACATAAACACATACACACTCATAGACGCGTAGCGACACATACACATAGACACACACACATACACACACATATACACAAACACATATACACAAACACATACACACATAGAAACATACACACATAGACACATACACACATAATGATGCATACACACACATAATGATGCATACACACACATACACATGCATACACATGCATATGCATACATACATGCATACACATACACACATAAACACATACACACACATAGACACATACACACATTGTTGCAGAGCTAAAGAGCGCACAAAGCAGAGAAAAAAGACGGGCCCCAAAATTTTTCCGATTTGGGCCATATATTTTTGTAACATATTCATTCTTGTAATATATTTCCCCTTGTAAAGGCACGAGAGGAGTCCTCTAGATGCATTCCCACAGAAGAATAGAAGCTTACCCATGTAAAATAGTAGGAAATTAGCTCTTAGTGAATAAAGTGCCGGTCACTTGTGTGAAAGGACCATTTTTAGGGCACTAGTATATAAGTCAAATGTGACTCTTTGTAAAGAACTTTTTGCCATTGTGAGAATAGAGAGCACAGAAATTCGAATTTGTGTCTTCTTCCCTCTTCATCTTCTTCTTCACGAGCTTGTATGCATGTGTATTGCTTGGAAAGAGTGCTTGTGAGTGTTGTCTATCCTTGAGAGTGTTTCTTTGCTGTAGGAAAGGTGTGTGCGAGGTGTAGGAAGTGCTGAAGCGTAGGAAAGTGTTTTCGCGATTCAGTATTTCTGTCATAACTTGAAGTAGGAGCGTCGGAATTGAGCGACACCACTGCCATTGGATGCGTCTTCTCGAGAGCTTCGAAACGCATATGCTATTCGCTATGTTTGGAGCTCTGAGCTGGGAGAAAAGTCCAAAATACTGACGGCTGCTGCACCAAGTATCGTTTCGTCTTGACCTACAGTTGAAGCTTGTTAGGATAAGCATTTACCTCATTTTCATTCTTGAGTAGTTCATTTGCATTGACCATTACGTGATTGCATGTCCATACACTCGGCTAGGTTTGCATACTCTTCGGATTGATAATTAAAAGCGTGTATCCCCACTATATGCACTTGTGAGGGGATTGAGGTATAGTCTCTTTCTCCGCAAGTCCCTAAGTTGAAGCTTAGGTCAACACACTTTTTGGCGCCGTTGCCGGGGAGTGACGAATCAAACCGAGGCACTCGTGTGATGGTAAGTAGCTTTTTCCTTTGAAGAACTTGGAGGAGTGGAAATCTTCTCTTCTTTGGTGAGTCATTTTCAGCCGCACTTGCTACTTCTCATTCTTGGAGTGTGTGTAGTGAGTTGATAGATTAGGGAAGAGAGTAGGAGTGAGTAGAGAGTAGTCTAAATCATTAGAGTAGGCTTTAGTTTTGTTCAAAAATTTTCCTTTTTGATAGTTAGAAATTCCCAAGTATAAAAGCCAAAAATTTCATTTTTCAAATCACTTGTGAACAAATATCGTGGAGAGAGCAGTCGGGTATCGTGAGAGCTTGCAGAGATCGTGGGCGAGTTTTCAGGCGAGCTGGAGTGTTACAAAGCAAGGGGAGGTGAGAAAGGAGTTGAAAGTGCATCAGAGGTGAGCCTAGCAAGTCCTAATCCATTTACATCATTCAAAAAAATCAAGTTCAGTCAGAAACGACCTACGTCAGAGATTGTTTGGGTCGGGGTGAGGTGAAAAGGTGAGTTTTGAGTGATCCAGAGAGTGGAGAAGGGGGAGGAGAGTGCATAACACAAGTGCATTGAATCAAAACTTAAAAATTTTTTTCAAAATTTGAAATAGGGTCAAGTATCGTCTTTGCTCCCGCGGTCGAGTATCGCGATACTTGTCAAGTATCGTGGAACTCCTGTGGTTGAGTATCGCGATATTTCCCTAATATCGGTATCGTCTCGATCAGAGATCGTTTGAGCTCAAAGATCGTGTATCGTTGGCTCAAGTATCGTGTTCCAGAGATCGCGATACTTGCCAAAGATTGTCGATCGTTGAGGACAAAGATCGATATCGTTTCGGAGAGATATCGTTTGGCCAAGTATCGGTATCGTCTGGTTTTGAGCGATCGCGATACCTAACAAGTATCGTGTATCGTTGCGGTCAGCGATCGTTTTGCCAAAGATCGTTACGGGAGAGATCGTGTATCGTCAGGTCAATAGAGATCGCGATACCGACCACAGGTCGTGTATCGTCAGTGGCAAGTATCGTCTTATTGAAATATCGTGTATCGTGGCCTGAAGAGCGCGATACTTGTGAACTATCGTGTATCGTTCGGTCCAAGTATCGTGTATCGCGTCTCCGAGATCGCGATACTTACCAGCGATCGCGTATCGTTTTGGGCCAAGTATCGTCGATCGTGTATCGTGTTGACCAAAGATCGTGGAGTCCAGAGATCGTTTTGCCAAAGATCGTTTGGGGAAGTATCGTGTATCGTGTCCATCAAGTATCGTCTGGGCGGAGATCATTTTCCAGCGATCGTTTCGTCCAAGTATCGTGTCAGTCAGCGATCGTTGGCTCAGAGATCGTGAGAGTCAAGTATCGTGACTTGAAATTTTCTTTCAGTCATTTTAAGCCTAACTTTTTCCTAGACTTCTAAGCCATAACTTAGAATTCTAGAGGCTAGAGGTGGACAAGATTTGATCAGAGCTCTTAAGTGAATGAACCTGAGATCCGGAAGAACCCTAGGGAGCCGAAGAAGTGTAATTTCTTCCGTAGGGAGTGTAGCTGAACCAAGCAGCCGTTCACACTATTCTGAGACCTCCAGTGAGTCAAAAGGAGAAATCCCCATGGCTTTAGAGGATATGCAAAACACTGTGCCCATGATTGGCCAGATGTCCATCATCGAGGGAGAATACAGAACTTCCTTAGAATACGTGAGCACCAACCACAATGAGATCCCTATCTATTTGGATGGTCTAAACAGATTAGTGGCCAGACTGAGGAAGGCTTCAGAGGCCTACATAGTGCCAAGACCAGCAGTTAAGTACATAGGAGGACTATACATGGACAAACGAGACATTCAATACGTGGTCACAGAATACCCGGAAATCATTAATGAGCGGGGTGAGGAAAATAATGCTTCGAGCTTAAATGGAGGTGGAAACGAAGAGCAAGTAACTACTCCTAGAGGGAGATCAACAATTACTAAACTTTGGAGAGGAGACCTAATTCCCCAGGATGATACTCTAATAGATGTGTATTTGATCAACGGAATGGAGCACCTGCTCAGAGCCCATTCCTCTATATGGGAAGCTGCTCCTAATCCAGTTACCATCTATGAGTTACAAGACCCTGAGTTCCCCACCATCATCACATATTTGGACAAAAATCACAGAAGATATTGGCTAATCACAGAATTAGAGAGAGCTGAGCTGAAATATCAGAACATCCCAGTGTTTCCCCCAAGGGACCAAGCCACTACGTCACGGAATCCACATGGAACTTCTCAAAATGATTCAATTCAACAATCGGGACAAACACAACAAACTCAACAAACCCAGATCCCCGTCAGACCACATGTACAATTCGCAATGCCTGCCACTAATCCTAACTACCGGCCACAACCAGCCATTGACCCAAGACATGGAGTTCATGCTCCAGTCAGACCGCAGGTAGTACGAGGACTAGGTATACCAATAGGAAGACCAAATTACCCTGTAATGCCTAGACAACCTGAAGCAGGAAGGAGACTAAGGCCGATCCAAGTGGCAAAATGCATGAGAAATCATTATGATGGCTCTAGTGAACCCTATAATCACATAGCAGAATTTAAACAAGTAGTTAGAGCCGAGCAGGTAGAAGACTTCATGATTCAATATGAGTCTTTTGGCCTTACCTTGTCAGACACAGCTCTGGCCTGGTTTCAACCATTGGATCCAAATACCTTTCAGAACATGGATTAGGTATATCAAGAAATGATTGAAGAATTTACCAAATCTGGAATTAAGAACAACTCTTCGTCATTAATCCACAGCTTCAAACAAGTCCCGACCGAGTCAGTGAGATTGGCAGTAAGGAGATTCAAACAGTATGTGGATAGATGTCCCGTAGAAGAGAGACCAACACAAAACAAGATGGTATCATTGTTCTTAGAAGGACTGTTGAACGGAACCTTGAGGTCATTAGTGTATGTAAAGAGAGTTCAAACTTTGCAAGAGTGTATGAAGGAATGTATAGACCTAGAAGATAACCTTGCAGAAGACTTGAAAATACCCCAAAGTAGTGTGAAAAGCGAAGAGTCAACATGTAGCACATCAAACCCCAAAAACAACGTAGAGGAAATTGCTGACTTGTTAGCAAAAAAACTGAATGTTCAAGGACAGAGGAATTATCCCACCAATCCTATGAGAATGCCTATGCTTAGAAGATGTATGCAGTGCGGAGGAGATCATCCTTCTCATTTGTGTACTAGGGAAGTGGTCCCACCACCTGCTTATGCTCCTCATAGACCCTCTGTCCCCGGACCGCTACAATATTGCAGCATAGAGAAGAGATACACAAACCATAGCACCGAGAACTGCCCTTACAATCGGCAAAACAGACCCACCCAGCAGTATGCGAGACCATATGGATATCCGCAGAACTAGCAGGGAGGAGAAGCCTTTAGATATCCCTCATATCAGCCCCAGGCACCAATACCACGACCATACGCATATCAGGGATATACACAACCTCAACCAGTGCTAGGACAACAACCGCCCCACCCTCAGAACGTTGTCCCAGTTAAGATAGCGCAACCAGAGGAAAACTTAGAAAGGGCCATAGTGCCAGCCACACCTTTGACTAGTAGTGAACCATATGACTCATTTTACGAACCTAGTCAAGGAACATACCCTGGTTATGAGAGCTCAATAATGGAATATGGGCAACAATATGACCCATATGCTTATGGCATGGAGACACCAGAGAGTTCATATAATTATGAGCAGGATTATGTGCCCTTAATGTACACAGCTCCTAGAGCAACAATGCCACCTCGACCAATGAATAGACCGCCTGTACCCAGAGGACCATGCTACAGATGTGGAGGTGATCACTATATTAGAGAATGTACATTACCAAACCCACCACCACCACAACGAATTTGGGAAGGCTACTGTAGCGATTGCGGTAAGGAGCATCTTTTCAGAGATTGTCCTAGGAACCCCACCAAAGTCACAGCTAACGTGCAGATTAATGTGATAGAAGTGATTGAATCATCAGGGAGCGACAAAGAGTACACTATACCTTTAAAGGCCATAACAAGAGCAAAGGCTAGAGAGAACCCTGATAAAACAGACGGAAGTAATCAAAGTGACAAAGAAGGAAATGCACCCATCCCTCACAGAGTAGAAGACTCCGAAGAACCAGCGAGAAGTATTGCCAGTAAAAGATCACAAAGATGGAAGAACCGGAGAGAAAGGATAAAAGAAAAAAAGTTATTGCAAAAGAAGGAAAATGAAAAGAGTAAACAGAAATCAACAGAAGAATCACAAGTGGAAGAAGAAAATAAAAAGGAGAATAAAAGAGAGGAGGTAGGATCAATATTAGCAGACCCAATGCCTGAAGAATTAGCCATGTGGATTCAGGCATACAAGGCGAGAATAAAAGCAGGACCTACCATAGAACAACATGAGAGAGAGTATCCGAGAGGCGACTTAGAGAAAGAAAGACTAGAAATCTGCAAAAAACTGATAGAAGTCGCCCAACAAACATTAGAAAAACCCGCATCACCTTTACCAAACAACCGAATTTGCGAAGGAAAATTCCAAGAGTGCCTAAACACTCAGGAAAAGCCTAATGTAAATAGACCTCTGAATGATGAAATTGGTATTGAGAGAAAGGAAGGATCCATAGTCCCTGAAATAGAAGGAGACTGGACTAAGGATCTATGGGCGCGAGTTCAAGAGGACAAGTGGAAAAAGGTAGAAGGAATGGAACCGCCCTTTGAAGAATTAGAAGCAGAAAACGAAATGGAGGGTTCAATACCTGAACTCAATTCTGAAGAAATTTTTCCAAGGGATGCAAGTGACAAAGAAGAGGACGATGTAAAGGAACTACCCAACTACACCGGGGAGTACGAGCACAACTCAGAATTGTATCGCATTCCACCAATAAAGAGACGAGAAACAAATCCATCAGTTCAAACATCGGAGATCATACAACGTCTTAGAGAGGTGAAAATCCCATGTACCTTGACATTCGAGGAACTGTTAAAGGTAAAACCACATTTAAAAGAGAAATTGATCAATCAATGGGAAGTCAAGGAGGAAAAGAAGGAGGTAGCTGACGAAGTGAAACGGTGAGAATTCCAGTGGATAAAGTAGGAGACTTTAGCGAAGGAGATGAAGGAAATACATGCCTACCAATCACCTATAGGGGTTATACTACCAAAGCCATACTAGATTCAGGAGCCGGTGTTGGCATTGCTACCAAAGAAATTTGGGAGAAATGGGGAAAACCAGCATTGAGACCAACACACATGAAAATTCAAATGGCAGATGGACATACGGAAAGACCCTTAGGATTGTTGGAACGAGTAGTCTTCACTACGTGCGGAGTGGAATTTGAACATACTTTAGCAATATGTCACTTTGAAAGGCCAAGCAATTATGAAATGATCTTGGGAAGGCCATTCATGAGACAGCTAAAGGTCGTACAAGATTGGGGAAAGGATGCAGTGTACCTACAACACGCAGGAGTCACCACTAGGATCAACCTACATACATACACATATCAAGATGTACCACCTCTGCAATGGAATCAAATCCATAAAGAGGAAGACGATCAATCGATTCATAGTGCAGGTTCTAGTGACCAATCTTGGATGAACGAGGACACTCACCTTTGGATATGCCAAGCTGCAAAAAAGGAAGAAGAGAGAAGAAAAAGTTGGCAGCAGAAACAAGGTGTAGTGAGATCGGTACAAGATCCGGCTTATATGCCACAAGTATTTCCAGACGAAGAATTTGAGCCTCACGGTTGGATGGAAATCTTAGCCACCCTCGATGTTTGTGTAAACGAAGAAGTGGTAACTATGAACGAATGTATTGACGAGGAGGGTTATGACATTAGTCTGTATATGGTAGTCCTTCAGGAGGCAGAAGAAGGAGAAGTGATCGAGAAAGATTGGGAGGAGGACTACGAGAGCATTGAAATGGAACCAGAACCCATGGATCTAGGAATTAGTACCACCAACATGGATATCACTGCTAATGAAAAACATAAGGAACTCACACAAAAAGAAGAATTAGAAGTTGAAAGGGAGTTAGAAGATGAAGAAAACAAACTCCAAGACCAATTTGAGGTACCAGCTCATTTCAAAAAATACGAAGTGGAAGAAAGGAAAATTGCTATTCAAATGCCTAAAAGAGAAGCACAACCTGGAATAGCATATGATAATAAGGAGCAAACCAAAAAAATAGTCGTAACTATGGAAGGAGGTGAAGAACGATGTACCTTCATAGGACAGGATGTCTCATTAGAAGAAGAACAAGAGTTAATTCGACTCATAAGAGAATACCGGGATGTCTTTGCTTGGACTTATAAGGACTTAAAAGGAGTAGATCCATCTATATGTGCACATAGAATCCCCATGACATCCGAGGCCAGACCTTCAAAACAGAGACCATATACGTATAATGATGTGTATTCAGCCAAGATAAAAGAAGAAATAGATAAGTTGCTAGATGCTGGATTCATCTACGAAATTGAGCACACGGAATGGGTATCACCCTTAGTGGTTGTACCAAAGAAAAATGGGAAGTTAAGAGTGTGCATCAATTTGAAAAAAGTAAACGCCGCAACCATAAGGGATAGCTATCCCTTACCAATCACTGACCATCTCTTGGAAAGGGTAGCAGGGAAAGAAGTGTATAGTTTTCTGGATGGCTTTTCAGGGTATAATCAGGTAGCTATTGCTCCTGAGGACCAACATAAGACTGCATTTGCAACTGAATGGGGGGTATACGCCTTTAGAGTCATGCCTTTTGGTTTAACGAATGCCCCAGCTACATTCCAAAGACTGATGTGTCATGTGTTCAAGGAATTTTTGAGAAAGAGCATGGAGGTATCCGTGGATGATCTGTGTACATATTCAGCTATACGATCAGAGCACATCCCAGAACTAGAAAAGATTTTTGCTAAATGTCGACAGTATCGAGTATGCCTCAATCCTGAAAAATGTGTCTTCATGGTGCGACAAGGAAAAATCTTAGGACATATTGTTTCTAAGAATGGAATTTCCACAGATGAAGACAAAATTAAAGTCATTTTGGATTTACCGAGACCTAAAACTGCTAAAGAAGTTCAAGCATTTATGGGACATTGTGGTTACTATCGAAGATTCATACATATGTATGCCATAATTGCTAGACCTCTTTATGCACTATTAACTCAATTCAATTGGACCAAAGAATGCGAAAAAGCTTTTAATGAGTTGAAAAATCGATTGAGTTCAGCACCTATTCTTCGAGTCCCCAACTGGAATAAACCGTTTCATATTCATGTTGATGCTTCCAAGTTTGCCATTGGTTGCATCTTAGCTCAACCAGCTGATACAGGTAAATTGGACCACCCGATAGCCTATGCCAGTAGACAGTTAAATCAAGTGGAACGAAATTACACTACTACGGAGAGAGAAGGCTTAGGGATGGTATACGCAGTCAAGAAATTCAGACATTACTTACTGGCAAACAAATTCAAATTCTTCATTGATCATCAAGCCCTATTGTACTTAGTCAACAAGCCTTGCAATACAGGACGACTAGTACGATGGTTTTTATTGCTAATGGAATTTGATTTTGAAGTAATAGTCAAGAAAGGAAACACACACATAAGGGCAGACCACTTATCTCGCATGACCCATGGAGAACCACCCATAGGAGTTCCTGATGATCTGCCGGATACTTATCTTTTTAACCTGGAAGTATGTCCTCAATGGGCCGAAAAATTGATCCCGATACTTACACATGGACCTAAAGATGGGATCACACCAAACCAAAAGCAAGATCTCTGGAGGACCAAAAACCTTCACATTATTGCTGGAAGTTTGTACCACCAGGATTCAAGCGGACTGCTGATGAGATGCGTGGAAGAAGGGGAACAAAAAATGTGGCTTCAGAAAGCACACATAAATCAATGGAACACTCACTTGAACGCAATTGGAACATGGCAAACACTCAAGCGATTCGGCATATATTGGCCAACTATGCAACGAGATGCACATAATTATGTGTCAACCTGTCAAGAACAAATCCCAGATGAGAACTCTACATTATGCTATTCCACAATAGCACCAAGGTGGAGCATGCCTCTGGTAAAGTTCTTGAAAACTCGAGAGTACCCTGAAGGAGCTACTCTAGCAAGGAAACGTGCTCTTGAAGAACAGAGCAAGGATTACGTCATCTTAGGAAAACAACTCTTTAAACGTGGGAAGGATAACCAGCTAAGATTGTGCATTCATGAAAATGAATATCTCTCTGTCTTAGAAATGGCACATGCAGGAGCTGCGGGAGGACATTTCTCAGCAGACAGAACGGTCAAGATGATTCTCTTTGCAGGCTTGTGGTGGCCAACTCTACATATGGACGTGGAGGCATATGTGAGAAGTTGCGAAACATGCCAGAGAGCGAAATACCCCATTAGAAGAGATAACATGCCTTTAAGACCAATGGTTTGTGCAAGAGCCTTTACCAAGTGGGGAATTGACTTCATAGGACCTATCAATCCACCGGCCAAAGGATCACATGCTGAATACATCATAGTAGCCACCGACTACTTAACCAAGTGGGTAGAAGCAAAAGCCACTAGAAAGAATGATGCTCAAACCACTGCAAAATTTCTCTTTGAGCACATTTTCACACGCTTTGGACTACCAATTGAGATAGTGAGTGATCGAGGAACACATTTCTTAAACGAGGTCATTGAGTCACTAATGAATGACTTTCTTGTGATTCATAAAAAATCAGCCCCATACCACCCTCAAGCTAATGGGCAAGCTGAAAGTTCCAACAAGGTACTATGTACCGTATTGACAAAGATTGTCAATAATGGAAGGTCAGATTGGGACAAACAATCGCATCATGCAATTTGGGCCTTCCGAGTGGCATATAAAACGGCCATTGGAACTACACCTTTCAACCTAGTGTATGGGCAGAATGCAATTTTGCCAATTGATTTCTTAGTACCTACACTGAAAGTGGCCCAGCAATATGAGTGGAACGGTCATGAATTGTCTCAGCAATTAGATCAAATTGAAAAGCTGCACGAGACTAGATTGCAAGCGGTAGCGGGCATTTATGCAGCTAAACGGAGACAAAAGGCTTATTATGATGCACATATAAAAGACAAGGGACTAAAAGAAGGTGACTTAGTCCTAGTTTACACCCTCAAACAACATGCAAAGAAGCTCCAAAAACGCGGATACGGACCCATGATTATAAATCGAATCTCTACTAGTGGTGCAGTCAATCTCGCCACACTAGACGGAGATATTCTTCCCAACTACATCAGTGGTTGCAGAGTGAAAAGATTCATGGAACCTTTGACTGATCAAATGCTAGCACGATTGTTAGGAGCTCAGAGTAGGAAAAAGGAAGAAGAACGCATACGAGAAGAAGCGAGACAAGAAGCCCTAGAACGTATCAGAAAACGGAAAGAGTGGATGAGAGAAAGAGACGAGAGATATCGAATAGGAGAAGAACTCATCCCAATGGCTAATTTTAGAGCCACTGAGAACTCTGGACAACAAAGAAGACAGCCTTACCTGAATCTGGGAGCAGGACGAAAAGAGTACCACTTAGTGGATGCTCTCATAGACACAGGAGCAGCAATAAGCTGCATCCGGTTTTCTTTGTCTCAGAGACTCAACGAGGAGTTACGGCCATCGAAGGCACAGCTAATTGGAATAGGAGGAAAAATTACTCAATGCATAGGAGAGATAACTTTACCTTTACATATGGGGAACAACACTATGGAGCAGAGACTCTTAGTGTGTCAGGACCAGGATCTGCTTGAAGATGTGGTGTTAGGTCAAGATTGGATCTACGAATATGAGGTAACCATTCAATTGGCTTTAGGATACATCTCGGCCAGAATAGGACCTCGTGAAGTATTTAGTTTGCTCGACGAACGACCACCCAAAGCTGCTATTATAGAGCCAGAAGTTCATCCCAATGAACAAAGTTAGGATTGTATGTTCACTAGTACTATAAAAACCCCATCGTCAAGTACCTCATGTGAAAATACCGTGAGTCCTGTGTGCACTCCATCTTTGAGTATAGAGAGTCACAAGAGTGCACAAGAACCTAAAATCCAGCCCAGAGAACCACAAGGCGCAAGAGAGAATATTCCTCTGCAAGAATTGAAGTCTACACCCATGAAGGTGTACCCTATTCCACATTCTACACTAGCTTGGATAAGGAAGGATCAAAAGAAGGCATACCTTCAGCAATAGAAAAGTCTTCGACATCAGCATGTCCAATCAAAGAAGAAGACAAAGAGTTTCGAACACTTCAGTCAACCACGACTCAATAGCAGGTGGATCCCAAGGAAACTGATAACGGCACAACCTGATCGAACAAAAATATGGATCCCAAAGTCATGTAATCCAAGGACGATCATACCAAACAAGGAACATCCTCAGAAGGGCTATCACCATCAACATAGTCAACAGGCACATCAGCCGAGAAAAAGGACATATTGGAGGAAGAAGGAATCTACAGATGCAATACAAACCAACTTGAGATTCCCAAAACAGAATAAGCAGACGTACTACCGAAGAAGAACCACATTCATCAAAGAGGTGGAGAATACAGTACATGCTGCCCAAGTGAAGCAAATTTGGGTGCCGAAAGACAAGACAAGCTGCATACATCAAGAAACTACTTCCAATTGCACACATGAGGAGTTGTCGAGATCCAAAGTATGCATGATAGGGCCATATTACAAGGCCAAGCATTCAGCACGTCTTTCTTCTACTTCTGGATAGTCACGCACATTTTCCCTTTGGAAATAGGAGAGCACTTGTACATACATAAAAATATTACTCCAAAAAAAAATTCACTAACCGCTTCGGCTATGGACTAACTTTTATGTTTTCTTTTCAGCAAAAAATATGAAAATACATGGAAAAATTCAGGTATTACCTTTCTCACACCCACGGGAAAGGGACGGCACCATGCACTCGGAGCAACATCGAATTATTAATCAACATATGGAGGAGGCTTTCTGGAAAAAATATATGGATACTAATTCATATTCCATATTGAGTGCAGATGGCTTCCACTGATTCCGAAGTAACACAGCAAGAAGAGGAGCAACTTCTTCCAATGGAATCGGTAACTAAAGCAAGAGGTCACTGGTTCAGAGACGATCAGCCAGTGTCGGACCTAATTTTCATGGCTACCATTAAGATCATGGACACGGACCATTACTTCCCTATCATGTCCCAAGATTTCAAGACAATAATACAGGGACTACCTCATATTGAGGATGTGTGGACTCAAGCTGGAATTGAAGCATTCTTGAAGATACCTATATATGTACCAGATTTTCAGAGGTGTACACAGGTGATGAACACTATGCAGCCTGCTGGAACAAAAATCTCAGTCCCAGAAGCGCAAGTATTGGACAAAGTTGGGACATGGAAGACTATACAGTTCACACATGAATTAATTAATAAAGCGTTTGGATGGAATCAAACAGGGATAACTAATGTGAAGGAAGAATGCCATGATCCGAAGAAGAGATCATTCCTGGAAATCAATCGAATTGACATAGAGGATGCTGTACGGCTGGTGCATCAACACTTCTGTTTTCCAAGTATGCACAGGTACACCGCACCTCAAAAGATAGTCATCCAACTACTGTCGCATGCCATGAGACAGATAGGCAATAAAGTGAATCTAACAGGCTATGTCCAAGAACGATTGTTTGAAGCCCAAAAGAAATGGGGTCAGAAGAAATTCTTGAATGGCAGTTCAGCCTTGACACTATTGATCTATGAAGCTTTGGACATGAAGAATTGTTTAAGGGAGATGCCAACCTCAGAAGGGCTAGCTACATATGTGAAATCCGCCTCAGTTCCCAAGAAGAAGAAAAGTGCTATAGGTATGGAAGAGGCAGGAACTAGCGCTCAGCCAAGAATAAGAGGCACCAAAAGACTAAGGGAAGTCAAGACAGATGAAGAAGGAATACCTATGAAAAAAAGAGTCCATGTACTTCCAAAAGTGACACTTGCAGGACAGAAACAAATTACGGAGGAAGAATTGACCAAAGCACTTGAAGAAACGCACAAATATACTGAGGGACAAGTCAACTTACCAGTGCAAGGTCATCACTATCAGCAGTCACAACAGGAGTCAAAAACAAAAAGAAGACTCACGAAAGTCCACCGATACCGCGAAATCGGATTAGATAATTCCAGCTCATCTACTCAAGACAAAGAAGAAAAGGACACATCATTGTTGGATGTGGATATTCGAAGTGAATCCAAAGATGATGGGCAGTGGACCGAACTCAATGAAGTGAATTATGATGAAGAACCAGAAGGCCCTAATCCGATAGATCAAGATACAAAAATGAGTCCGAAGACCACAAGCACGAAGATAGATGAGGAGGTCTCGAAAAAGGAAAATGAAGATCAGAAGATAGAAACGGAAGAGCCATTCACGCCTATCAGGGTTGTAGCAGAACCTTCCCCAATGGATGTCACGTTTCAGGGGAGTGCTACTAAAAAGAAGAAAGCAAAAGGCGATGATGAAGAACCCAAGATACAAATACAAGTTAGACAGCCACACAACGAGACACTTCAGGTGGCAAAAGGCAAAGATGTGCAAACAGGAGAGACTCCAGAAATCGCAAAGACATGGCTAAATGTAGACATCGCTCAGCTCAAGCCTGTTGTACAAGATATGATTCGAACAGCTCTAGATACACAACAGTTAATGCTTGATGCTGATGAAGATTATGACCAAGCCATGCAAGACAAGAAAGAACTCGAAAGAGCAGGCAAAGAGCTTTCCGAGGAAATAGTCAAGGTGCGCGAACAAGCTCTGAATAAAGAAAAGGAACTTCAAGAAGTCAAAACACAAAACAGTATGCTAGAAACAGAGCAGACAAAGCTAAAAGATCAAGTTCAAGAATTAACAAAGAAATTAGAGATGAGTGAGACTGAGAAGACACGACTTCAAACACGCAGCAAAATCTTAGAATCTCAGCTCAAAGTCAGTATGGAGGAGGCTGACAACATGCGACAAAGAAATAAAGAGTTAATGACAGCTCTCATTAGTGATCAGCCATTGGCAATTGCTGATGATCCACAAAGGAATGTCAAAGACCTGGAAGATCAGATCACAAAATTACAAGATCAGCTCAGATAGGAGCAAGAAGTCATCACGGATTGGGAAAAGAGATATATGGAGGACACCGCAGCCCTCAGAACGAAATGGAAAAGAGCAGAAAATAACTACTTGCGACAGTGCAAGGAAGACACGGAGCACATGAACATTGTGGCCAAGGAATTAATGAAACATCAAGCAAATATTGCTAAGGCCGAAGAGGAAAACAAACAAAAAGATGATTTAATCAAACAACTTCAGGAGCAATTAAAGCAGCAAGCACAGCAGGGGACACCAGTAGTTCCGCCAAGGACCTCGGCTACTGTGGAGGAAGAGGTACGCCCTCTCTCTCCCCCCTTGTATAATTCACCAATAAGGGAGGAAAAGGAGGTTCCATTAGAACCTAACACACAAAAACTTGCAGAGCTGAGCAGGACAGAAAGGGCACTACTGGTGTCCCAGCTTACGGCTGAATTTGAAGATCAAATCATCAATCTAATGAAAGAAGCTCAAATCGACAGCAAGCAACTGGAGCAAATACTAAGGCCATTCAATGTACCATACGGACTTTTGAAGGAACAAACCAGGCATTACATAAAACAAACTACAAATAAGGAACCTGACCAAAATCTCCATTTTCGGCATGATACTTTTAAATATACTCAGGTGGAGTTCGAGGCAGCAAATCCCATTTGGAGAAGAAAGCTCTTGGAAAAGCACCCTACGCTACGGGTACAATGGGAAGCATCACCGTATGCGCTTCAAGTAAACCCATCATTTTGCCCACTACCCCGTCGAAGAGCATGGACGCAATTTTGGGAAGGCCAGCGGCAAGGTAGTATCAATAACCAATGGCTAAATTATCCGCTATTACCTAGTCCACCACACAACTACCTACCGACAGAAGAATACATGGTCAAAACCATGGAATTTTGGCTTGCAAGATATGCTACTGTTCTCGACCTATCCGTAAAAATGACGAATAAAATATTTAGCATGCTCCTGACAGTACTTAAAGTGTTCCAACATGCACAGTATACTTTTTTGAACTTCATCGGCATTACGCAGGGCTCGGAGGCCTTAATTTTTGATTTATCTACTATACCAAGCCGGTTGACAATTATGGCATATTTTTCTCGGCTCATGTTTCTACCATCAACATATATGCAGACATTTAAAGAAGCATTCTTTACGGGCTTCTTCGAAATGGATTCAGAGATCTTCATCAAAATGACCTCCAATTTGAATGCGCGACTGGTGGCCTACGAGATAAGTTTCTTTGCTGACCATAGACAGGCACCAGAGGACGGAGTCAAGTCTCGCCAATGGAAGGAGTTCATGTTATGTCACGCCAATCTGCTAAATCAAAGAGAGCAACAGGTCATTCAAACCTATACCCGTCGTCACAAAAAGCCTGTCTGGGACGACAGAGTCCAGGAGGGGGGCAGTGTCGAGGGCGAGACGAGTAAGAAGAGGAAAAAAAGAAAGCAACGAAAGAAACAGCTTCACTAAAAGACAAGTATGAAGATACATCTCTGCAGGAAGCCCCGCAGGGGCGCAACACCCATCTCTGCACAGAGCCCCGCAGGGGCACGCACCAGGCCACAAAGCAAAACCTCGGGGTCCCGAGTAGTGGACTTTTCAAACATCAGAGTAGGGCCAAAAGTTAGAAAGGGGTAGAGGCTGAAAAGTTGAAGAGGGTGACTAAGAACAGCACATTCCTAGTCACTGGTGGCGTGCGTGGCAACCCAAGTCAACAGGCAAGACAACTACATCAGGCTCTCGAGTTGTAGAGCTTGAATCAAGCCATCGAATCTGCATGTCTGTTTAACTACAGATAATACTGACCACAGGGTGCGTGCACGAAGCAATGTCTGTCAAAGGCGCGTGCGTGAAGCAAAGTCTGTCAAGGGACGACAGAGGCGAAGAGGGGGAGAGTGTTGCAGAGCTAAAGAGCGCACAAAGCAGAGAAAAAAGACGGGCCCCAAAATTTTTCCGATTTGGGCCATATATTTTTGTAACATATTCATTCTTGTAATATATTTCCCCTTGTAAAGGCAGTAGAGGAGTCCTCTAGATGCATTCCCACAGAAGAATAGAAGCTTACCCATGTAAAATAGTAGGAAATTAGCTCTTAGTGAATAAAGTGCCGGTCACTTGTGTGAAAGGACCATTTTTAGGGCACTAGTATATAAGTCAAATGTGACTCTTTGTAAAGAACTTTTTGCCATTGTGAGAATAGAGAGCACAGAAATTCGAATTTGTGTCTTCTTCCCTCTTCATCTTCTTCTTCGCGAGCTTGTATGCATGTGTATTGCTTGGAAAGAGTGCTTGTGAGTGTTGTCTATCCTTGAGAGTGTTTCTTTGCTGTAGGAAAGGTGTGTGCGAGGTGTAGGAAGTGCTGAAGCGTAGGAAAGTGTTTTCGCGATTCAGTATTTCTGTCATAACTTGAAGTAGGAGCGTCGGAATTGAGCGAAACCACTGCCATTGGATGCGTCTTCTCGAGAGCTTCGAAACGCATATGCTATTTGCTATGTTTGGAGCTCTGAGCTGAGAGAAAAGTCCAAAATACTGACGGCTGCTGCACCAAGTATCGTTTCGTCTTGACCTACAGTTGAAGCTTGTTAGGATAAGCATTTACCTCATTTTCATTCTTGAGTAGTTCATTTGCATTGACCATTACGTGATTGCATGTCTTCATACACTCAGCTAGGTTTGCATCCTCTTCGGATTGATAATTAAAAGCGTGTATCCCCACTATATGCACTTGTGAGGGGATTGAGGTATAGTCTCTTTCTCCGCAAGTCCCTAAGTTGAAGCTTAGGTCAACACACATACACACTCATATATACACACACATACACATAGAAACACACACATACACACACATATACACACACATGCACACATACACACATACACATGCATACACACACATACACATGCATACACACACATACACATGCATACACACATACAGACACATATACACACACATACACACATACTGTAGCTCAGTGATGAGTAGCACCTCCTTTAATGTCAATCCGGGAAGACGTGAGGATGGTATGAAGACCTCGAGCAAGTGGCGGCACAAGTGCATGAGTGAGAAGCACACAAGCATGCACACACATACACACACACGCGCACACACGGCAAGACAAAGAGGGAGAATCAATGGAGTTCGTTAGATTACTTTCAAAAGCTCTTACAAGTCTGTTTCAATTACAATCTAACCTCAAAAATGAGCTCTCTAGCTCTTTTTATAGTTTTTGACTAGCTTTTGGCCCTGTCCAGACCTAGTGTCCGGCCTAGTTAAAAATTAGGTTCCAGGGCTTATTTGGGGGCTCAAACGAGATCTAAAAAATACGAAAATTGGTATGCAACTACTTCTAAGGCTCCTCAAGCTCAAGGACTCCTTGGCTTGCACAAAATGGAGCTACAAAAAGATGAAATGATATTTACAATGGCATTTAGTGATGAGAATCACTTTTAATGGTTGTAGAGGTTTTGAAAAATTAAGGTTGCCTTAGTGCTAAATCTGCGTGAATGTTCATAAGTGCTTCTTCCTGAAGAAAATTGTTGGCCTACTTGCCGGATCGTCGTTGACTACCTTGTCTGCTTGTGCTATCTCTTTTCTCTGACTCTCTTCTTGTGCTTCCTTGTCTTGTCAGTCCTTCAGCTCCGGCTCCAACACCCCCCCTCTCTCGCGTCTGTCGTCCCTGACAGACCCTTGTTGAGAGGTTCTTTGGATGTAGTATTCGACGACGTCCTGCGCTAAATGATGTTCGGCAATTCGCAACCCTTTGGCCAAATCTGTCAGAAGAGCGTCCCAGTCTACCGGCCCAGGAACCTCTGGATGTGGCATACGTAGCTTTTCGGAGTGGAGAGCTTGTTCCACTGCAAACAACTGCAAGAGATGGGATGGTCTGGGAATGAATATCTCGGAATGATATTCCCAGAATCCCGTGACAAACATCTCTTCGAACGTTTGTTTGAAACAGGCCGGTAGATATTTGATGCGAGCGTGCCATGCATACACAACATTAATCGATGGAGTTGTGCTCATGTCGTATACAAGATCCTGGTTCCCTTCATTAAATCCTAGTGCTGAGAGATGCGGTTCCTTGACATTTTTGAAGGTCCTGAAGGTGACCAGCATAAGTTCGAAAATTTTCAGGCACATCTAAGTCATGATATCAGGAACATTCTTGAAACGGGCCCCCCAATGCCGGATCGTTGAAATCATATAGCCAATTGTGGGTGCGCCTTTAGGGGGTGCGAAGTACACGTAATTTAGCCACTTCTCGCATCCTTTAATCGTCAGCACTGTATGTGTGTACTCCGGCCAGGATCTCCTTCGGAACACAGGGCAATAACATGGATTATATTTGATGTACAATGGCATGTTGTTCCACGTTCTTACCATTTCCGGATAGGTTTCGAGCAGTCGAATTCTCCATGTTGGTTGCCGGATATGTCCTTGCTTGGCACTCTCTGGGATGTCATCGGGTGCAAATTGGGTGGCAGAGGTGGGTTCCCTTGAGGTGTGGCGCTTGATCTCCGCATTATAATCCGCCATCAGTACGCAAAAAGGTACATACAGATCATCCGATGGCCCGATCCACCTATGGTGTGAAAGATTCTGGAAATAATCAGATTTTATTACCACCTCTTCCAATTTTGACATCAATGCGATTTGGACGGCCACCCTGTCATCATGCGTCGTGGCTACTTTCTCTAACTTTTGCATCCATTCCGGTGCCTCGATCTCAATTGTGTCCATGCCCTGTTCTGTGCGCTTACCTCCGGGTGTTGGCATCGGGACATAGGGATCCTCAAATGTTTCTTCTACCTCAATTGGCACCAGGTCGTCAGGCTCGGGGTCTACCAGAGGGGAGGGCTGACGCTCATACTGCATAACCTTGCTGCGTAATTCTTCAAGTTCGGCGCGGAGTTTAATGACCTCTTCAGCTGTTTCTTCTGCGGTTATGCTCGGGCTGGGTTCTGTCTGTCGAGTGGCCAACTGTCTTTGTAACTCATCTCTGTCTTTTTCTAAAGCGGCATGGGCCTCCATTAAGTCTGCATGAGTTTCTAACACCACCTGCATATTCTCAGAGGGTATCGCCTTGAATCGTTCTGGGTCAATCTCTTGTGGGGAACCCTCCATGGCCGCTTCCAGGTTTTCTTCGTTCTGTTTCTGTAATCTCTTATTCTCTTCTAACGCGGTCGACATGTGCTTTCGGAGGAGGCCCAAGTTCCGTCGAAGTTTCAGGTTTTCCGTGATCTGAGAATGGAGCAGCTCGTCCATATGTCGTCGTTCTTCATCATCTGTTGGAGGTGGGTTGGCTTCTAATTGTGCGTATTGCGCTTGTAATGTCACGTGCTGCTGTTCTAATTGCTGCTTCTGCTCTTCAAGATCCCTACATCTTGCTTGGAGATCCTCGTGGCGTTGGAAGAGCCTTGTATGTTGGTCGTCCAAGTGTTGGTAATGTTGCTGGAGTTGGGCCATGCATTGATGCATATTATTAAATAGGTTACCGAGAGGAATAGTATTGAATGCAGAGGGGTAGGGAAAGGGAAAGGGGGTTATGAATGCAGTACTGGGGATGGGTGAGGGGGGAGGTGGGGGAATGGGAGAGTGTGGGTAAATGGGGGATGGGAGAGGTGCAGAGGTGGGTGATACCTCCATGAAAGTGGGGTTCGTGATGGGAGTGACTGTGAACATGGGGATTGTGGTAGCGGTGAGGGTTGTGAATGTGTACAGAGGTGTGTGTAATTGTGAACTTCTAGGAAGTGTGCTCGGGGTGGTGAGGTGTACAGTGGCTGTAGTTAGACTTATGTTTTCAGTGGGAGTGGAGTGTGTGGGTTGGCTGATGGATTGTGCGTTGGTGTGTGCAGTGGTTTCAGAGGTGGTGACAGTGGAGGTTACAGTGGTAGAGGGAGGTGATTGAGGTCGATGTGGGGGAGAAGGTGGCAAGGGAGGTGATGGGGGTGCACTCGATGTGTGGACTTCCTCGGTGTCATGAACTGTGTGTGCCGTGCCAGTGGTTGTGGGGGTGCCTTGTGGTCCTGATCCTAATACATTCATTTGTTTTCCCGATCGTGGGGGGCATCTTCCATATCTTCTCTCTGTTCTTCGTGAGTGCACAAGTGTTGTGTGCACAGTTTCCGGTACTCCTAAAGCATCTGATATCATTTCCAAGGTGGCACGGTATTGCTCGTCCACACCTTCCTCCTCCAGAATCTGGTTCATGAGAGCTTTACCTGCAGCTAATGAGAGCCTGTGTTGCTCTTGAACTCAGTTCATTGTTTCGTAAAGCTTCTTTAATGCGCTAGTGTAGGCGGGGGCACCTTCCAGTACTTGTAGGGCTTCTGGATCATACTCTTGTTCTTCGGGTTCTGAATGTCCGCCCTGTGTCTCCCCATGAGCTTCTTCTTCAGTGTCCACGTTGACTACGTCTGGTTGGTTGGGCTGTGCTTGGTCTGGGGCAGTTTGCTGTCCACTGGATTGCTCTTCTTCAACTTCTGCATTTACAGCTTCTATGATTCTTGCAACTTCTTCGTCAGT
Source organism: Ceratopteris richardii (assembly GCA_020310875.1). Taxonomy (NCBI): domain Eukaryota; kingdom Viridiplantae; phylum Streptophyta; class Polypodiopsida; order Polypodiales; family Pteridaceae; genus Ceratopteris; species Ceratopteris richardii. Next base: position 10,937,447 of record CM035426.1, read on the forward strand.
TAAGTCCTCTAGAATGAACCCATGCAGGAACTCCAGATCAGTCGGTTCTGTTGGAAATACAAGATTGGGGCCATCTGTGCTGTGCCTGGGTAGCCTGATAGTAAACGGTTGCACTCGTCGAGGGAGTCTAGGGGTTGTCTCAGGCGTCAGAGTTGCTCCGCGAGCTTGTGCACACGGCATCTGGACGGTGCCTCGCATCTTCTTTGAGGGAGGCCCTACGGCTGACAATCTGCGTTGAAATTCCTGTGCTCTGGACCAGATCAGAGCCCTTTGCACTGGTACATCATAGGCAAGACATCTGTATACAATTCTTGTGAGTGCACAACAACCATACAATACAGATCTTTGCTTCTTATACCATCTCTGATGAGCCATATGAATCTGGTCGATAATCCAGTGGGGCATATTGATGGTCAACTCAAAAGCATCCGCCAGGTAGAGGCTAAACCAAATCTTTTTGGGAGGCATTGTGAATCTATCCTGCGCGGGGAAGGCGAAATGTTGCATGACCATACGTAAGTGGATGGCGATCGTGGGTGTCATTGCAACCATGTCCTTCAGCTTTGTCAGATTCCTATTCTTCATGTTGTCTGGAACCATTGTCTCTTTCTCTGTTGGAATGTGCATTCCCTGCATGTCGAGTGCTTCTCTTACCAGATTGATAGTTAAGCGGAAACGCTTCAGCTCGTTGCCCCTTGTGAGTGATGGGAGCACAAAGGAGCTGTATCCTTTCTTGTCTTTGCTGGGGGTGAGGGTACTAATTAGATATGAGCATCTGAGGAAATCTGGCTTTGGTAGTTGGGACTTGAAGTAGTCATAAAGCCCTGCCTTCTTCCAGATCGGCTTAAGTCCTTCGTTATTTTGTAGCCTTTCAAATTCCCTGGTAAAGAAATGGTATCGGCCCCATCGTCCATTGAATTCGACTTCGGATTCCCACATATACGTGCCTTCACCCAGGGGACCAGCAACGTCACTGAACCAATGTGAGGCTTTGCCCACCGGCATTGTGTGTCCCTGCGGGGGATTCTAAATTGGTATGGCGTGCAATGCCCGTAATGCCGTTGGTCTTTCCTTTAACTCCTCCTCGACTGGAAGACTTTCGATGTCCACCACTTGTGGGCTGGAGCCTGCCTGGGAGCTAGTTCCTACTGTATCTGCCATTTTACTTCTTGCTGTCTGTCTCTGTGAGAATATACAAACATGTGTTAATATTGTACAGGACAAGGAAGGACCGTTGTTGTTCCCATCACAATATTAACATGCGGGTCGGGAGCGAATAATGGGTTAGTAAGTGTTCGGTGCATGTGTGTGTAGTTAATGCTTGGGTAGTCCTAGGAGACTAATGAAGTTAGTAAATGGGAATGAATTTACAAATTGGGGTCGGGGGTTTATTACAGTTCTTAGGCTGCCAAATGCAGTGGATGGGCTTTGCTTTCGGTTTCGTAGAGACTCTAGAGAGCTTTCTCGATGGCGCGGTTTGAAAATGAGGCTTTTTAGGGACCCATTTACAATTGATTACATGTGCGTTCTTGGGACTTGGTGTGTTCTTGAGTGTTGAGAACGAGTGAATACTGGCAGTATGAGTAGCTGCGTCATGCTGCATAGGTTGTGGCCTTGGCGTAGCTACTTGTGCCTTCAAGCAAGCCTTAGGCACCCAAATTTGTCTTGATTGTGGGCTTGCCTTCATCGACTTCTTGGGCACCCAAATAGATTTTACTTTAGCAGAAAAATTTCTGAAAGACTTCTTATTAGCGTGGTGTTGTTGGTTACTAATAAGAGGCTTTGCCCGTGTAGTTGACGGTGGTTGTTGGCATACAAAGCAACAAAGGAGTCATGCACAATACGGCAACAAGGCCAGATCATTTTTTCCCATAGATTATGTACAACCCAAGTGATTTTAATCACTACACAAACATTGTAAATCCCGTTTTTGGTAGATTAGACTCCATTTTGTGCAAGCCGAGGAGTCCTCGAGCTTGAGGAGTATTAGAAGTACCATCGTACCAAATTTCATAATTTTTAGACTTCGTTTGAGCCCTCAAATAAGCCCTGGAACCTAATTTTTAACTAGGCCGGACACTAGGTCTGGACAGGGCCAAAAGCTAGTCAAAAACTATAAAAAGAGCTAGAGAGCTCATTTTTGAGGTTAGATTGGAATTGAAACGAACTTGTAAGAGCTTTTGAAAGTAATCTAAAGAACTCCATTGATTCTCTCTCTTTGTCTTGCCGTGTGTGCGCGTGTGTGTGTATGTGTGTGCATGCTTGTGTGCTTCTCACTCATGCACTTGTGTCGCCACTTGCTCGAGGTCTTCATACCATCCTCACGTCTTCCCGGATTGACAATAAAGGAGGTGCTACTCACCACTGAGCTACACCAAATTTTGGCGCCGTTGCCGAGGATCGAGCTTTGAGGACGAGCGTGTGATGGTAAGACGTAGAGTTGACGCGTTGGAGTTGTAGGTATTTTCTTCACTCTCATCGATTTTCTTTTACTTTCTTCACCATCATCATCATCACCATCTCCCACGTCCATCTCCATCATCGCGAAAATTTCAGTTTTTTGACTATATGCCCACCTCCACCTCATTTCCCTCATTTCACTTGTGAGAGAGAGCGAGAGAGCGAACTTGCATGTGCCGTTTTTGCATGTTTTCTGAGCTATTTTGCAGGTTTGTTGCTGTACCATCATCCCCAGCAGTGTGCGCAGGTACGACAGGCTCTACACAGGTCCCGGGACGACAGCCTCTGTCTATCGCGACAGACAGAAAATCTTAACATTTTGTGAATGCATGTTTATCATTGTAACCTACACCTTGAGGGCACTCTAGATCACTAGAAGTTTTTCAAAAATTTGCATTTTTTCAGTCTATCGCGACAGACACTGTCTATCGCGACAGACACCGTCTATCGCGACAGAGAGAGACCCACGACAGACAGCGTCTATCGCGACAGACACCGTCTATCGCGACAGACAGAATTCCGCGACAGACACCGTCTATCGCGACAGACACCGTCTATCGCGACAGACAGAATTCCGCGACAGATAGCGTCTATCGCGACAGACACCGTCTATCGCGACAGACAGAAATCTGCGACAGACACCGTCTATCGCGACAGACAGAAATCCACGATAGATAGCGTCTATCGCGACAGACACCGTCTATCGCGACAGACAGAAATCCGCGACAGATACCGTCTATCGCGACAGACACCGTCTATCGCGACAGACAGAAATCCACGATAGATAGCGTCTATCGCGACAGACACCGTCTATCGCGACAGACAGAATTTCACGATAGACACCGTCTATCGCGACAGACACCGTCTATCGCGACAGACAGTCCCCACGATAGATTGTGTCTATCGCGACAGACACCGTCTATCGCGATAGACAGGCATTTTCGGCAAAAAATTAAGGAGTGAATTTTTGGAAATTTGGGCTAAATTTTGGGCATATTTGCACTTTCATGTACCCATCTACTTACGAAGGCCTTAGAAAATGCATTAAAACCCCCGAAAGGTTCTGTTTGTCTAGTTAACCCCCTAAACCCTGAACGGTCATAACTTTTTCATACGAAATCCATTTTCTGAGCTCTAGGGCTTGTCGGAAAGCTCGTGACATATACTACACACCCTCAACTATTTTTTATAAGAATAACGCGTTGATTTTCAGATAGGATATTTGGAAGTTGACACACTGAGGGGTAGGAACACCAAGGGAGCTCTAGAGTAAATTTCTAACAATGCAAAAGGGGGAACAAGGGTCATTAACAAAGTGTCTGAAATAAATTGTCTGTCAATTGAAAGGTCTACTTGGAGCTAATCTTGGGATTTATGCAGGCCTATTGAGAAGCAACTGAGAGTATCCAAGCAAGGGTGTGGCGCACGCTTGAGAATCAACTTCTCGAGCACTAAAGAGCAAAGGTTCGGCAAGAAAGGTCGGACTATTCTCAACTCCTCTTCGTCAATTCCTAGCTTAGGCTAAGAACGATTAGAAGTAGGAGTAAGTCAGGGCGACGATAGGCCACTATCAAGTTGAAGACCACCTAAAAACCCAAGTTCAAGCTAAGGGCATAATCCTTGTACTGTCGAGAATTTTAAAGGGAAAGAACTTAACGTAGAACGGTCAACTGTAAGTACGAAACAACATTCAAATATTCCTGACGACGTGATATCAGACAAGAACTCAAACACGATAAAATAACTAACAAGAATCAAGTGACTGGTACCAATTGATCGGCAACGAGGTTGTACTCTGGGCGAAGAACTGTGCTACCTAGACAGGCATATGAACCTTAGATCAGGACGACACAGAGTAAGAGAGAGACAAAGCCTTAGGTCTTCAGAGGCTAGTGTCAATCACACTGCAGGGTCTTGGGCCCAGCAGTTGAGTCGCCACTCTCATTATCCTAGCTCTGATACCAGTGAGTCAGAGATGTCGCAAGGCATGGACAGGCCTATGGGAAGTTCAGGTGTGCCTTACTTGTACAGGGTAGAAGGCCCTTACAAAACACAGTTGGAATACCTTAGGACCAACCGATTAGGTGCTAGCATCTATGAGGACGGCCTAGGAAGATCCGTGGTCCAGATTAAAAACCCTGACCAATCCATAGGACTAGAGCACCCAGTTGTCAAGTTTGAAAACGGTGCATACCTGGACAAGGAAGGAACCATATACGTAGTCACCAGTCATCCAGATAGGACAGACGAATTTGGAAACGTAATCTCAGAAGCGGACTTAGGCGACTTGGAACAAGGAAATATGGGAGTAGAACCTAGAACCCCTCGAGGTAAATCAGTTCTCACTAGGATTATCACGCCTGAGTGGGTCCCCCAAGATAACAAGTGCATAGATTTGCTTCTCAATCGAGAAACGGACGAAGCCTTCTGGAGGTATAAACCGGATCACCCAATTGATATAGGAACAATCATGATCTATGAGTTTAAGGATCCGGATAGCCCAGGCAGAGTGACGTACTTAGATCATGCTTCGGAACGGATCTTTGTGGTGACAGAAAATGATAGGCATGCCTACACTTGGAAGGGTGAATTCATTTTCCCCCAACCAAGATCAAATGTATCCTATGGTCACCCTGGAGCTGGAACATCCCAGGCTCATGGTATGCAAAGAGACAGAAGTAAAGATAGACCAGAAGTAAGTTTTGCCAACCCTGTAGGCAGAGAAAGAACGAGAACAGAGACGAATAGGGTAGAACCTGAGATGCATAGAGCCCACAGGAACCAAAGAAATGTAGATGGATTCCCTCTGCTGAGGCCTAGAGAGCATACAAGAACTTTGAGACCCACCCAGCTAGTTAAGTCCATGAAGAATTACTTTGACGGCACAGGAGATCCCTATGATCATGTGGCAGAGTTCAAGCAAGTCTTGAGAGCTGAACAAGTGGAAGATCTGTTCACGCAGTACAATGCCTTCGGTCTAACTCTTAGGAACACGGCACTTACATGGTTTCAGCCATTAGATGAGCGTCAGTTCAGGAGCATAGATCAACTCCTAGAGGCATTCATTGTAGAGTTCTCTAAGAGCGGCATAAGACACAATACCTCCTCATTGATCCACAGCTTCAAACAGACCCCCCAAGAGACTGTCAGATTGGCCGGAAGAAGATTTAGACAATATTCTGGAAAGGTGCCCTATTTCGGAGCTACCCACATCTTCCAAACAAGTAGCCTTATTCCTGGATGGATTGTTGAGTACGAAATTGAGATCTTATGTGTATCTGAAAGACCCTAGGACTATAGAAGAGTGTGTACACATGTGCATTGACATTGAAGATAACCTAGGGGAAGAACTAGAGCTTTCCAAAATCTATAAAGATTCAGATAGTGCATGTAGTCACTCTTCCACGCAGTCCACATCAATTGAGGAACTTGCCGAAAAGGTAGCTCAGAAATTAGGAGTAACTAGCAAACAAATTCCAAGGTTTGCTCCAGTGAAAAGATGCTATACATGCGGTGGTGACCACATGGCGAATGTCTGCCCTATTATGGCTCAACCCCAAGTAAACCCTAGTAGCCAGTACTGCACCATAGAACGGAGATACACCAACCACACCGCACAAGATTGCCCATACAACAAGCAGGCGGTTAGGCAACCCTACCCTCAGCCTTACCAACAAGGCAGATACCAGAACCAGTACCCTCCACAACCATATGGCAGGCCACAACAAAATTTCCAACCTCAATATCAAAACCAACAAAGGCCTCAGCCTGTGCTAGCACAACAACCCCCAGCCCCAGCTAATGTGATTCCGGTAAAGTATACTGCGGCAGAAGAGAACCTGAATAGAGCTATAGTCCCAGTAACACCCTTGATCTCTGAAAATGACCCAAGTGATCATAGCTTTGATTCTACCCATGTGGATAGCCCCCAGGCTTACTACATGCAGTCTCCAGAACATGGCGAGTCCTACTATGGTGAAGAGCCAAACGAACCTAGTTGGGAGTCAGATCACACGAACGTCATGTATGCAAATCCCAATCCTAGACCTCAACCTAGGCAAGTACGACCACCATTTCCTAGAGGACCGTGCTACAGATGCCAAGGAGATCACCTCATTCGTGATTGTCCCTTGCCTCCACCTACGCAAACCCAGTCGGTGACGATCCAAGGTTTCTGCCAAGATTGCGGAAAAGAGCATCTCTTACGAGATTGCCCAAAGAACCCCAATAGCATGCCAAAAATCACCCCTATCAACGTTGTTGGGTTAGTGGTAGACTCCTCAGGAAGCGTCACTTCCACTGCACCAGTACAGGTAGTCACTAGGGCTCAGGCATTGCAGCAAAACCAAGGGGTAGGCCAGGAAAAGAGCCTAGATGCTAGCGATACTGAGAGCCAAAATAAAAAGAGAACAAGAGCTTGGAAAGATAGCCGCGAACGTATGAAAAGGCAATGGGCAAAGAAGATGAGTGAACTTGAGGAAAGTCTACGAGAAACCAAGGCTAAAATCATAGAGATCACATCTCAACCGCACTCTCACACATTCCCACCGCTACCATCCCCATCACCCTCCATCCCTTCATCCTCTAAGACAGCCCACGTAATCCACCCACCACCCCAAACAGGATCGGTATTAGCTGATCCCACTCCCGAAGACATAGACATGATGCTTAAAGCATATCAGGCCAGAATCCAAGAAGGGCCAAACGTCACGGATCATGACAAGTGCTATCCTAGAGCTGACCTAGAGATAGAAAGAACCAAACTATGCGCGAAAATGGTCGCATTGGCTCAGACTATGTTTGAAGCCAGTCGCCTTTTCAATTACTCAGGCTCAGCCAAAACGCAATTACACTTGGATGGATTCCTAGAGAAGTTAGAGAGGATAATTGCAAGATCTGACAAGGAAGAAAAAAATCAAGACCAAGAAAAAGCAAGCAAAAACAGGAATCATTCCCAATCAGAAGTGTATGTGGCCAATGCCCCTAAACCGGACAACTTCCCCTCCTTAGAAAGAATAGAGAGGCCAATAGCACACCCAGAAAAGGAACCTACCCCTCAAAGAAAGGAAAGGGCAAGAGAACGAGTAAGCCAGCCTCTTCAGGAAGCCCGTGGGCCTCCTCAAGAAGCTTATCTTCCCCCCCAAAAGGCAGATGAGCCTCCCTCGAAAGCTCAAGTACCTCCACAGGTTGCCTACATTCCTTCTCAGGGAATGTGTGAGCCTGTTCGGAAAAGTAATAGAATAAGTAATCCTCCCCAAGAAGCTTGTGCTCCAGCCATTTGCGAGAACGAGGAGAGAGTCAACAATAGAATCAGCCCTCCTTCACAGGTTGCTTATGCGCCCAATTCTACGGAGCCAGACACTTCTTCTTCTATGAATCGGTTTGCACCAGACTTCCTACGAGAGATTCAAGAAGACAAATGGGATAACGAAAGCGAGGTCGCCCCTCCTTTTGAACTTGTGGACGATGCACACGACCAATTCCCACAAGACATCCCATCTATTTACGGGGAGCATGAGAGTGTTCAGTCTCACGAGAGATTAGACTTTGGGTCTAATTCCATACAAGAGCTACCCCACTTCACAGGCCCATGGGAAGCAAAGTCCACATGTATGAGAGCACCCACAGTCATGGTAAGGAACGACGACTCAGTCATACCTAGGAACACAGAGGTAGTGAAGAACACTAATGTGCAGTGTAATCTCAAGTTAGAAGAGCTACTCAAGGTTAGACCTGAATTATGGAAACATGTAGCCAAACAAGTACCAGAGATAGCAAAACCTCGTTCCCAGGTAGGATCCCATAGGACAGTGCCAGAAATTCCCCTGGATAAGATAGGAGATATGTGTGAAGGTGAAGAAGGGAACACCTATCTTCCCATCACCTACCAGGACTACACCACGAAGGCAATTTTGGACTCAGGTGCAGGAGTTGCAATTGCCACTACCTCCTTATGGAAGCGTTGGGGCAAGCCACCACTCAGGCCAACGAGAATGAAATTGCAAATGGCCGATGGTCATATTGAGAAACCCTTAGGATTGCTAGAAGGAATAACTCTCACCACTTGTGGTGTTGAGTTTGAGCATAGCTTTGCTATATGTGACTTCAGCAAAAACCATGCTTATGAGATGATTTTAGGAAGACCATTTATGCGACAGTTGCAAGTGGTACAGGATTGGGGAACCAATTCTTTGTACCTGCAGCACTTGGGTGTTACAACCAAAGTTAATCTCAAGGATTACTCTCATAGAGATGTCCCTCCTATCCAGTGGAATCCCATCCATAGAGCCAAAGATGATACAGAATCGGTGCATTCCATAGGGTCTGGATCCTCATGGATGCATGAAGACACCCACTTATGGATGTGCAAGGTAGCAGTAGAAGAAGAGAAGAGAGAGAAAGCCAGAGAGGTAGGTGCGAAAGAAACCCATAGATCAATCCAAGACCCAGCCTATGCACCTGTAGTTTTTCCAGACGAAGAATTTGAACCTCACGGTTGGGCAGAAATCTTAGCAACAATGGACGTAGCCATCAACGAAGAACAATGGACACCTCACTGTGATGAGGATGGCTATGATATTTCAGTCTTCTCCATAGAGCCAATCATGGGAGAGGCCGTTCTAGAAGAATGCGAACCTAGCCCTGATACATTTGAGGATGCAAGTGACTCCGATCTAGAGTCAATCATTATGGACCCACCATTTGCATCAGATGAAGAATACTTCCATGAAGTAGAATGTCAACCTCAGAAGCATGGAGAAGTTACAAATGATGTAAGATTAGCAACGCATATGACCCCTAAGGAAGAAGGAAAGAAACGAAAGAAGAGAGAAGCCTTACCAGAAGAGGAAGAATCTTTGTTTGAGGTCCCAGAAAACTTTAAGAAGTATGAGATAGATGACAGGAGAGTCATGATAAGAATGCCTAAACGAGAGGCACAATCAGGAGAGGCCTATGATAACAAAGAAACTACTAAGAAAATAGTAGTGGCCATAGAAGAAGGAGAGGAGAGATGCACGTATATAGGCCATGACTTGACAGAAGAAGAAGAGCAAGAGTTGATTGCCTTGCTAAGAGAATACAGAGATGTATTCGCTTGGAGTTACAAGGATTTGAAAGGTGTTGACCCTGACATATGCTCACACACCATTCCCATGACTTCAGATGCTAAACCCTCTAAGCAAAAGCCTTATACATATAATGATAATTACGCTGCTAAGATCAAGGAAGAGATAGATAGACTGGTTGAAGCTGGATTTATCTACGAAATTGAGCACACCGAATGGGTATCCCCCATCGTGGTGGTGCCCAAGAAGAATGGGAAGCTGCGTGTGTGCATTAACTTGAAAAAGGTTAATGCCGCCACGATTCGAGATAACTATCCGCTTCCCATCACAGAACATCTCTTAGAAAGAGTGGCAGGCAAGGAAGTGTACAACTTCCTTGATGGATTTTCTGGCTACAATCAAGTAGCCATAGCTCCAGAGGATCAGCACAAGACAGCCTTTGCCACAGAATGGGGCATTTTTGCTTTTAGAGTAATGCCATTTGGGCTTACCAATGCACCAGCCACCTTCCAGAGGCTGATGTGCCACGTGTTTAAGGAGTTTCTGAGGAAGAGTTTAGAAGTCTACGTTGATGATCTCTGTGCTCATTCCAATGTTAGACAAACCCATATTCCTGAACTCAGACAAATCTTTGACAAATGTAGAGAATACCAAGTCTGCCTGAACCCAGAAAAGTGCGTTTTTATGGTCAGGCAAGGCAAGATTCTAGGACACATAGTGTCAAAGAATGGCATATCTACCGATGAAGAAAAAGTGAGAGCCATAGCAGAGCTACCTAGGCCAAAGAATGTCAAGGAAGTACAAGCTTTCATGGGGCACTGTGGTTATTACCGACGATTTATACACATGTATGCTGTCATTGCAAAGCCCATGTACGGACTTCTGACAAACTTTGAGTGGACGGATGAATGTGAGAACTCCTTCCAAGAGCTTAAACGAAGATTATGTTCAGCACCAATCTTGACCACACCAGATTGGAATAAGCCATTCCATGTTCATGTTGATGCATCCAATTACGCTATTGGATGTGTGCTTGCACAACCTACTGGTGAAGGTAATATGGATCTTCCAATTGCCTATGCCAGTAGACAATTGAATGCGGCTGAACGGAATTATACCACTACTGAACGAGAAGGATTAGGCATGGTATATGCAGTTAAAAAGTTTAGACATTATTTGCTTGCAAATAAGTTTAAATTTTTTACGGACCATCAGGCATTGTTGTATTTAGTAAACAAGCCATGCAATACGGGAAGATTAGTAAGATGGTTTCTCTTGCTAATGGAATATGATTTTGAGGTTGTGGTAAGAAAAGGTAGGACTCACTTACGAGCAGATCACCTCTCTAGGCTCACATCGGGAGAAGCCCCACAAGGAGTGTCAGATGACCTTCCTGATGCTTACTTGTTTAATTTGGAAGTAGTACCGCAGTGGGCTAAGCCATTGGTACCAGTATTGACGTACGGGCCTAGCCATCCAGTGGTAAACACACGGAATAGAGAGGTTGTAAAAGCCCAAAAGTACCACATCATGGCAGGAAGTATGTACAAGCACACGGATCAAGGGATCTTGGCTTGTTGCGTAGAAGAGGATGAGTATGCTAAATGGTTGCAATTAGCACATGTAGGTGCGTTAGAGCAACACCATTCAAAGCAACGAACTTTACAGACTCTAAAGAGATTCGGAGTACACTGGCCAACTATGGAAGCGGATGTCCAAAAGTTGTGCAAGGAATGCCCAATCTGTTGCACTAAACCACCGGTGGAACATGCCACTCTCTATCAAGTATCCATTGCGCCAGATTGGAGTGAACCTCTAGTATCATTCTTGAGGACAAACACATTCCCTCCAGACATGACTCTGGCAAGGAAAAGGAGTTTAGAACAAGAAGCCCTGGATTACTCACTCATTGGTGATAATCTAAACAAACGCGGTAAGGATGGTTACCTGAGACTGTGTGTCCATGAGAGTGAGTATCTTAAGATCTTAGAAACTGCTCACCAGGGTGTAGCAGGAGGACACTTTGGACCAGATCGGGTGATCAAAGCGATACTATTTGCGGGCTTCTGGTGGCCTACCCTTCACATGGATGCACATACCTATGTGAAACGGTGTGATGTCTGTCAGAGGACCCAGTATCCCATACGCAAAGATGAGATGCCACTGAAACCTATGATGGGTGGACGTGCATTCTCTAAGTGGGGAATAGACTTCGTAGGTCCTATCAATCCCCCAGCTAAAGGTTCTCATGTGGAATACATCATTGTGGCAACAGATTATCTCACCAAGTGGGTAGAGGTAAAAGCTACAACCAAGAACGATGCTCAAACAACTGCCAAATTCTTGTTTGAGAACGTATTCACGAGATATGGACTACCTATAGAGCTTGTAAGTGATAGAGGCACTCATTTCTTGAATGAAGTTATTGAAAAACTACTCCAAGAATTCTTGGTAATACACAAGAAGTCTGCCCCTTATCACCCTCAAGCTAATGGTCAAGCTGAGAGCACTAATAAGATTTTATGCAATGTACTGACGAAATTAGTGAACACTAAACGCTCTGATTGGGACAAACAGCTACACCATGCTGTTTGGGCATACCGAGTGGCCTACAAAACGGTACTCCAAGCCACTCCCTTTCAGATGGTATTCGGTCAAAACGCTGTGTTACCCTTGGACTTCTTGATCCCTACATTGAGAGTAGCACGAGAGCACGAATGGACAGGTCATGAGCTCTCCTCTAGGATCTTTGACCTTGAACGATTAGGAGAAACAAGACTGAGAGCCGCTGCAGGAATATATGCAGCCAAGAAGAGACAGAAGGCATACTTTGATGCCCACGTGAAGGATAAAGGCTTGAAAGCAGGAGATCTAGTCTTAGTCTATACACTAAAACAACACGCGAGGAAGCTAGAAAAGAGAGGCTACGGACCTATGATCATCAATAGGATCTCCACGAGCGGAGCAGTACAATTGGCCACATTAGAAGGTGATGTTCTCCCAAATTATATTAGCGGTTGCAGAGTCAAGTTATATCAAGAACCCCTCACGGAGGAAATGCTCAGCCGACTCAACACTGCTAAGAAACGCAAAGAGGAAGAAAAGCGCATTCGAGAAGAGGCTCAAGCAGAGGCTTTAGAACGCATCAGAAGGATGAAGTTACGCAGACAAGGCCGAGATCAGACTAGAACAGTTGACCATGCAGATCAAGGATATCCCATGGCCATGTGTGAAGTTGCAGGAACAAGCTCGAATAGAATAATTGATAGACGTCCTTTCATAACCATAGATATAGGACAAGGAAAGAGTGCAAGGACCGTAAGAGCCTTGATTGACTCAGGTGCTGCCACTAGCGCTATTAAATTGTCTTACTGTCAAGAGTTACAGTTAACTGTCCATCCTGTGGAAGCATATCTCATAGAATTGGGAGGCGTGGAAACCCCTTGCATGGGCGAGGTGGAACTTCCCCTCTACATTCACGATGAGGCAATGACCGTTAAAGTACTAGTGTGTCAAGATGAGGATCTCACTGAACCCCTCGTCTTGGGTCAGGATTGGATCTATGACCAAGCAGTCAATCTAAACCTAAGAAGTGGACTTCTTCAGGTTTGGGTCAATCATAGTCGAGTTACAGTAGAATTAGACAATGGAGCACTCAAGGAACTAGGAAAGGCACAGACTCCTGGTCCTTCCAGGGGTACACATGAAGATGACCATGCTGTTCTTGTTCAAAACCCTGTGTTGCAGAGGAATGATATTTGCAAAAAAGGAGTCAGGGATGCAACGGCACTCCCTTCTTTTCCAAAGGCCAGAAGGAGGCAGCAACCAAAGGCGGATCACAAGCAGAAGAAGCCGAGTACTACCTATGTCCGAGATCAAAAGTACCTGCGCAGCAGAATGTCCCAGAAAATAAACCAGGTGTGGGTGCGGAAAGGCGAACGACCGGGTGCACCACCGTCAACTACACGGGCAAAGCCTCTTATTAGTAACCAACAACACGACGCTAATAAGAAGTCTGTCAGAAATTCTTCTGCTAAAGTAAAATCTATTTGGGTGCCCAAGAAGTCGATGAAGGCAAGCCCACAATCTAGACAAATTTGGGTGCCTAAGGCTTGCTTGAGGGCACAAGTAGTTACGCCAAGGCCACAACCTATGCAGCATAACCCATCTACAAGTACAACCAGTATTCCCTCGTGCTCAACACTTAGGAACACACCAAGACCCATGAGCATGCATGTAATCACTTATAAGTGGGTCCCTAAAAGGCCCCATTCCCAAACAGCGATACCGACACAGCTCTCTGGAGTCTCTACGAAACCGAAAGCAAAGCCCATCCACTGCATTTGGCAGTCTAAGATCTGTAATAAACCCCCCGACCCCGATTTGTAAATTCACCCCACTTACTAACGGCATTAGTCTCCTAGGAATACACAAACGTTAACTACACTCACTGTCTTCGTGCACTTACTAACCACTAACTCACCATATACCTCATGTTAATGTTGTAACGGGGACAGCAACGGATTTAGTCTGTCCATTACGATGTTAACACATGCTTCTATATTCTCACAGAATCAGAAGGCAAGCAGTAAAATGGCAGAAGCGACAGGTTCGGGCTCACAAGTAGGGATACTTACTGCAGGAATTGATGTGGATAGCCTACCTGTGGACGTGCCCCCGACTGAACGACCAGTGGAGATGCAACACCTGCAGCAACTCCCGGTGCCAGACCCACCTACAGGAATCACGGAAAGAGTCCATGCCAACTCTCATTGGTTCAATGGCATGCCCGGTCCATTAGGAGAGGCTAAGTATATCTGGGAGTCTAAATGCGAGTATGACAGATCATGGGTGCGTTTCCAATTTTTCTCCAAGGAGTTTGAGACTTTACAGAACACCGAAGACCTCCAGATCATATGGCAACGAGCAGGGTTGGTGGAATATTTTGAAGCCCCACTACCTAAACCCGACCTCCTCCGATGTTACTATCTGGTCTCTACATTACAAGCTCATGAAGATAAGGACCAACCCGGATCATTTGTTCTCCCCTCATTGCTGGGCAACAACGAGTTGAAGAGGTTTGAACTTACTGTGGAGCTGGTAAGTGATGCTTTAAAGATGCATGGCACGCATGTACCCTCAGAAAAGGATGCTCTCGTTCCCAACAACATGAAGGACAGGAAAGTAGTGAAGCTGAAAGACATGGCAGCCCTCACCCCAAATGTGTCCATCCCTCTCCGCATGTGCATGCAACATTTCGCCTTCCCCGGTCAAGACCGATTCACGCAACCACACAAGAAGATCTGGTTTGCTCTCTACTTGGCGGAAGCAGGTGCGCTACCTATTAAGCTACCAGTGTGGATTATAGATCAGTTGTATGAAGCAAACAAACGGGCTTCTAGGAAATTAGTGGTGAACGGATGCTGTGCACTCACACGCATCATTTACCGATGCTTGGCATATGATGTCCCCATTGAGCGTGCCTTAACTTGGGCACAATTACAAATGTTTAAAAGGCTCAAGACATCCACACATCAGTCCAAGCGCATGAGGGGCGCGATTCCGTGTGTCCAGACAAGGGAAGTCCTGACTACTCCTGAGGCATCACCATTAAGAGAGGGCACTGTACCTCCTTTTACCATTAGGATACCCAGGTCAAAATCTGACACTACGACACAACCCACCCCATCGGCTCCTCCGGTTACACCTGAATTCGAGTTTGCTGCCACTGGAGAGGCTGAAGGACTGGACCCCCAGGATTTCGAAGCATTCCTACAAAGCACACAATTCTCTGATGTGGAGTTTTATTCAGAGGCAGAGGAGCAGGGCACATCTTCACGGAGAAGAAGAAAGTCTACAGACGGTAGACATGTCCATTGGAGTGACGCTCAGCAAAGTCAACAGCACGGACAACCGGAAGAAGAAGAAGCGTATGAAGAAGAGACCACTGAAGCCCCAGCATATACAGCAGAACTCCGAAGGCTGTATCAGATTATGGAAAGAGTACGATCGCAGCAATTACTCACTGAACAGAGCAGCAGAGTACTTATGACTCAGTTGTTGGAAGAAGCGGGAGTTGACTCAGAGTACAGGGAAGGTCTCTTATTGATGGCAGAAACATATGGAGTTGTAGAAGCTGTGCGCACTGCCATTCAGAGGCCTTCAGTTCAATATGACCCACGAAGGTTCCAGACACGGCCTCGCTCAGGTAAAAATATCCAAATTCCCGTTACAGTTGCAGAGGAGCCAACTACTACACCAACCTCCCAAACAGCTAGTCAACAGCACCCCACCACCCATGAGGAGTCCACCGAACCACTACCACCTACTCCCCCACCATCACCTCCGAGAACAGAGACAGTGGGAATCCCATCGACCACTCAACCCACTGACCCAACCTTCATCTTTCGTACTCCCATCTCTAGTGCCACCCTATTCTCTACCACTGATAACCCGACCTTTGAAGCAAACCCCATCACTACACAACCCACCGAAACCCTTCCCGAGCCTGCCCTAGGACAACCATCCCCAATGCCTTCAGCCACGGGTCATCCTGACCCCAGATCCACATTCATGGGTTTCCCTACTACCATGCCACCCTTTCCACCCTTCTCAAATTTACGACCCCAACCCCCGATATCCCTTTCTCCATTTCTACAATCCCTCCAGGACATCTTTGCTAGGGCTTTCCAACCAGGCCCTCAACCATTCCCTGTCTTTTCAGCTCCCCACCCCACTTCACATCTATTCACCACTTCCACACACACACCACCTACCATACCAGTGTATATGGCAGGCCCCACACTAACACCCACTCCTGAAGGGATGGACATTTCACCACCCACGGCACCTCCACCCACGGTTTCACCTCCTCACATTCCCCCTCCACCAATTTCACCCACACACACAACTTTCGTAGACACATCATTCACTGTCTCCCTTCCCCAATTCCCTTCCCATGCATCGTCCACGGTAAACACCCCCCACTCATCTATAGGTAATGCATTGGACACCATGTTGGCCTGTATATCAAATTTAAGAACAGATTACATTCAGCTCCAGCAACAAAACGCACGCCTGCAAGAGCACTCAGCGACATTACAGCTCCGCCTTGCGGTACTAGAAGAGGAGAACGCTCGCCTCCACACACAGTTCCAAACCCTCCAAGACGCCCATAATATATTGGAAGTACAGCTACAAAACGTAGATCAGGAAGCAGTGCAGGTGGTAGAAAGTCACCTACGGACACAACTGGAACGCAACTCAAAACTTCAGCGAAATATGGCGCTACTTAAACGCCATCTTGCGGCTGCTCAGGAAGAGAACATACGTCTGCAAATACAAAATCAAGAGAACCTGGAGGCAGCTATTGAGAGCACACCGGGGGCACCCATCAGCCCATCCAAGTTTCAAGCAGTGACCCCCGATAACATCAAGATTATATTGGAAGATTATGCCATGCTGCTCGAAGCACATGATAAGCTATCAGAGGAGCTAGGCCAACTGAAACAGGAACACCAACAAGGCCCAACAGCTGCCCCTCCAACCACCCCCTCTGCGGCTTCGCTTCCCTCCGACGCAGAGGCCATAAAAGATCTCCAGCAACAGGTAACTGAATTGCAAACACGCCTACTACAATATGAGAGGCCATCTTCCCCTCCGGAGGCTCCCACGGACGAAGAAGTTGTGCAAATTCCTGTGGAACAAACGTTTGATGAAGAATATGATCCGCAACCATTCCCAGGAGGCCAACAAACAGAAGAAGCGCAGGACACGTTCGAGGCACCACGGCCGCCATGGTTACGACAAGTGGAGGAAATAGGGACCTCGCATGAAGAGTGCACCGTAGTGCAAAATCAGGCTATGAGGGTCATAGAGGAGACTGTTTTACAATCAGATTACTTCAAGAACTTGTCATCGAGATGCCTGATTCTCTCATCGGAACTCCAGTACAGGCCATATTATATTATCTTGGCTGATTATAATGCAGAAATACAAAGAGTCACGGGTTAGATTCCTACTTTTGCGACCCAATTTCAACCCGAAGACCTTCCTCCAGAGGTGCGAAAAGGCAAGATTCGTCAACCAACATGGCGGCAGAAACTTTTAGAGACTTATCCAGAAATGCTACGCACATGGAACAACGCGCCGTTGCACCTCCTGTACAACCCATGCTACGGTCCAGTCCCCCGCCGCAGGTCGTGGAAGGCATTTAATATCAAGGTACAGAACAATGCGCAATGCAAGGAATGGCTGAACTACCCGTACATCGCGCCACCACAAGGACCACCATCGGTAGCATATATGATGGGGACCATTCGCCACTGGATGCCGCGCTTGAAGCCCATGCAAGATGTAGCAGCGCAAATGATGCTTAAAATCTTAGATATGATGCAAGTAGTGCTGAAGACCTTTAGAAATGCAGCCGCACCACAGGTACGTCTTCCGGGGTTTAGCAATGGAAATTACGACTTGGTGTATGACATGAGCACCACCCCCAGTATCCGTGTGGCTTACGCTTGGCATGCACGCATCAAGTACCTCCCCGCCTGCTACAAACAGACCTTCGAAGAAATGTTCAGATCAGGTTTCTGGGAGTACCACTCGGAGATTTTCGCACCAAAGCCGACACATCTGCTTCAACTGTTTGCTTGTGAACAAGCAATGTATTCAGAGTACTACACCACCCCGCAACCAGAAACCCCCGGTGCAATAAATTGGGAGGCATTGGAAGCCGATCTAGCAAGAGGCTTAAGGATAGGAGAACATGAACTGGCCACCAATGTCATCCAATATTACATCGACCACCCACGCGAACAAAGGTCTGTCAGGGGCGACAGACGCTAGGAAGGGGGGAGTGTTGGCATTCAAAGCAACAAAGGAGTCATGCACAATACGACAACAAGGCCAGATCATTTTTTCCCATAGATTATGTACAACCCAAGTGATTTTAATCACTACACAAACATTGTAAATCCCGTTTTTGGTAGATTAGACTCCATTTTGTGCAAGCCGAGGAGTCCTCGAGCTTGAGGAGTATTAGAAGTACCATCGTACCAAATTTCATAATTTTTAGACTTCGTTTGAGCCCTCAAATAAGCCCTGGAACCTAATTTTTAACTAGGCCGGACACTAGGTCTGGACAGGGCCAAAAGCTAGTCAAAAACTATAAAAAGAGCTAGAGAGCTCATTTTTGAGGTTAGATTGTAATTGAAACGAACTTGTAAGAGCTTTTGAAAGTAATCTAAAGAACTCCATTGATTCTCTCTCTTTGTCTTGCCGTGTGTGCGCGTGTGTGTGTATGTGTGTGCATGCTTGTGTGCTTCTCACTCATGCACTTGTGTCGCCACTTGCTCGAGGTCTTCATACCATCCTCACGTCTTCCCGGATTGACAGTAAAGGAGGTGCTACTCACCACTGAGCTACAGTGGTGCAACCGGTTGTTCGCCTTTCCGCACCCACACCTGGTTTATTGTCTGGGACATTCTGCTGCGCAGGTACTTTTGATCTCGGACATAGGTAGTACTCTGCTTCTTCTGCCTTTGATCCACCTTGGGTTGCTGCTTCCTTCTGGCCTTTGGAAAAGAAGGGAGTTTCGTTGCATTCCTGACTCCTTTTTTGCGAATATCATTCCTCTGCAACACATAGTTTTGGGCAAGAACAGCATGGTCATCTTCATGTGTACCCCTGGAAGGACCAGGAGTCTGTGCCTTTCCTAGTTCCTTGAGTGCTCCATTGTCTAATTCTACTGTAACTCGACTATGATTGA
This sequence comes from Ceratopteris richardii, assembly GCA_020310875.1. Classification (NCBI taxonomy): domain Eukaryota; kingdom Viridiplantae; phylum Streptophyta; class Polypodiopsida; order Polypodiales; family Pteridaceae; genus Ceratopteris; species Ceratopteris richardii. The sequence continues at coordinate 10,956,743 of CM035426.1, forward strand.
TCCAAACCTGGAGAAGTCCACTTCTTAGGTTTAAATTGACTGCTTGGTCATAGATCCAGTCTTGACCCAAGACAAGAGGCTCCGTGAGATCCTCATCTTGACACACCAGTACTTTAACTGTCATTGCCTCATCATGAATGTAGAGGGGAAGTTCCACCTCGCCCATGCAAGGGGTTTCCACGCCTCCCAATCCTATGAGATATGCTTCCATAGGATTGACAGTCAACTGCAACTCTTGACAGTAAGACACTCTAACAGCACTAGTGGCTGCACCTGAGTCAATCAAGGCTCTTACGGTTCTTGCACTCTTTCCTCGTCCCATATCTATGGTTATGAAAGGACGTCTATCAATTCTTCTATGCGAGCTTGTTCCTGCAACTTCACACATGGCCATGGGATATCCTTGGCCTGCATATTCATTCACTCTAGGCTTATCTCTACCTTGCCTTCGTAACTTCATCCTTCTGATGCGTTCTAAAGCTTCTGCTTGAGCTTCTTCTCGAACTCGCTTTTCTTCCTCTTTGCGTTTCTTAGCAGTGTTGAGTCGGCTGAGCATTTCCTCCGTGAGGGGTTCCTGATACAACTTGACTCTGCATCCGCTAATATAGTTAGGGAGAACATCGCCCTCTAATGTGGCTAATTGTACTGCTCCACTCGTGGAGATCCTATTGATGATCATAGGTCCGTAGCCTCTCTTTTCTAGCTTCCTCGCGTGTTGTTTCAGTGTATAGACTAAGACTAGATCTCCTGCTCTCAAGCCTTTATCCTTCACGTGGGCATCAAAGTATGCCTTCTGTCTCTTCTTGGCTGCATATATCCCTGCAGCGGCTCTCAGTCTTGTTTCTCCTAATCGTTCAAGGTCAAAGATCCTAGAGGAGAGCTCATGACCTGTCCATTCGTGCTCTTGTGCTACTCTCAATGTAGGGATCAGGAAGTCCAAGGGTAGCACAGCATTTTGGCCAAATACCATCTGAAAGGGAGTGGCTTGGAGTACCGTTTTGTAGGCCACTCGGTATGCCCAAACAGCATGGTGTAGCTGTTTGTCCCAATCAGAGCGTTTAGTGTTCACTAATTTCGTCAGTACATTGCATAAGATCTTATTAGTGCTCTCAGCTTGTCCATTAGCTTGAGGGTGATAAGGGGCAGACTTCTTGTGTATTACCAAGAATTCTTGGAGTAGATTTTCAATCACTTCGTTCAAGAAATGAGTGCCTCTATCACTTACAAGCTCTATAGGTAGCCCGTATCTTGTGAATACATTCTCAAACAAGAATTTGGCAGTTGTTTGAGCATCGTTCTTGGTTGTAGCTTTTACCTCAACCCACTTGGTGAGATAATCTGTTGCCACAATGATGTATTCCGCATGAGAACCTTTGGCTGGGGGATTAATAGGACCTACGAAGTCTATTCCCCACTTAGAGAATGCACGTCCACCCATCATAGGTTTCAGTGGCATCTCATCTTTGCGTATAGGATACTGAGTCCTTTGACAGACATCACACCGTTTCACATAGGTATGTGCATCCATGTGAAGGGTCGGCCACCAGAAGCCCGCAAATAGAATTGCCTTGATCACCCGATCCGGTCCAAAATGTCCTCCTGCTACACCTTGGTGAGCAGTTTCTAAGATCTTAAGATACTCACTTTCATGGACACACAATCTCAGGTAACCATCTTTACCGCGCTTATATAGGTTATTACCGATGAGTGAGTAATCCTGGGCTTCTTGTTCTAAACTCCTTTTCCTAGCCAGAGTCATGTCTGGAGGGAATGTGTTTGTCCTTAGGAAGGATACGAGAGGTTCGCTCCAATCTGGTACAATGGATACTTGATAAAGAGTGGCGTGTTCCACAGGTGGCTTAGTGCAACAGATTGGGCATTCCTTACACAACTTTTGGACATCAGCTTCCATAGTTGGCCAATGTACTCCGAGTCTCTTGAGGGTCTGTAAAGTTCGCTGCTTTGAGTAGTGTTGCTCTAACGCACCTACATGTGCTAATTGCAACCATTTAGCGTATTCATCCTCTTCTACGCAACAAGCCAAGATCCCTTGATCTGTGTGCTTGTACATGCTCCCTGCCATGATGTGCTACTTTTGGGCTTTTACAACTTCTCTATTCTGAGTGTTTATCACTGGATGATTAGGCCCGTATGTCAATACTGGTACTATTGGCTTGGCCCACTGCGGCACCACTTCCAAATTAAACAAGTAAGCATCAGGAAGGTCATCTGACACTCCTTGTGGGGCTTCTCCCGATGTGAGCCTAGAGAGGTGATCTGCTCTCAAGTGAGTCCTACCTTTTCTTACCACAACCTCAAAGTCATATTCCATTAGCAAGAGAAACCATCTCACTAATCTTCCTGTATTGCATGGCTTGTTTACGAGATATAACAATGCCTGATGATCAGTAAAAAATTTAAACTTATTTGCAAGCAAATAGTGTCTAAATTTCTTAACTGCATACACCATGCCTAATCCTTCTCGCTCTGTGGTGGTGTAATTCCGTTCAGCCGCATTCAATTGTCTACTGGCATAGGCAATTGGAAGATCCATATTACCTTCACCAGTAGGTTGTGCGAGCACACATCCAATAGCATAATTGGATGCATCCACATGAACATGGAATGGCTTATTCCAATCTGGTGTGGTCAAGATTGGTGCTAAACATAATCTTCGTTTAAGCTCTTGGAAGGAATTCTCACATTCATCCGTCCACTCAAAGTTTGTCAGAAGTCCGTACATGGGCTTTGCTATGACAGCATACATGTGTATAAATCGTCGATAATATCCACAATGCCCCATGAAAGCTTGTACTTCCTTGACATTCTTTGGCCTAGGTAGCTCTGCGATGGCTCTCACTTTCTCTTTGTCTGTAGATATGCCATTCTTTGACACTATGTGTCCTAGAATCTTGCCTTGCCTGACCATAAAAACGCACTTTTCTGGGTTCAGGCAGACTTGATATTCTCTACATTTGTCAAAGATTTGTCTGAGTTCAGGGATATGGGTTTGTCTAATGTTGGAATGAGCACAAAGATCATCAACATAGACTTCTAAACTCTTCCTCAGGAACTCCTTAAACACATGGCACATCAGCCTCTGGAAGGTAGCTGGTGCATTGGTAAGCCCAAATGGCATTACTCTAAAAGCAAAAATGCCCCATTCTGTGGCAAAGGTTGTCTTATGCTGATCCTCTGGAGCTATGGCTACTTGATTGTAGCCCGAAAATCCATCGAGGAAGCTGTACACTTCCTTGCCTGCCACTCTTTCTAAGAGATGTTCTGTGATGGGAAGCGGATAGTTATCTCGAATTGTGGCTGCATTAACCTTTTTCAAGTTAATGCACACACGCAGTTTGCCATTCTTCTTGGGCACCACTACGATGGGGGATACCCATTCAGTGTGCTCAATTTCATAGATAAATCCAGCTTCAACCAGTCTATCTATCTCTTCTTTGATCTTAGCAGCATAATTATCGTTATATGTATAAGGCTTTTGCTTAGAGGGTTTAGCGTCTGAAGTCATAGGAATGGTGTGTGAGCATATGTCAGGGTCAACACCTTTCAAATCCTTGTAACTCCAAGCGAATACATCTCTGTATTCTCTTAGCAATGCAATCAATTCGTACTCTTCTTCTTCTGTCAGGTCATGGCCTATATACGTGCATCTCTCCTCTCCTTCTTCTATGGCCACTACTATTTTCTTGGTAGTTTCTTTGTTATCATAGGCCTCTCCTACTTGTGCCTCTCGTTTAGGCATTCTTATCATTACTCTCCTGTCATCTATCTCATACTTCTTAAAATTTTCTGGGACCTCAAACAAAGATTCTTCCTCTTTTGGTGAGGCTTCTCTCTTCTTTCGTTTCTTTCCTTCTTCCGTCGGGGTCACATGTGTTGCTAATCTTACATTAGTCGTAACCTCTCCATGCCTTTGGGGTTGAAATTCTACTTCATGGAAGTATTCTTCATCTGATGCAAATGGTGGGTCCATAATGATTGACTCTAGATCGGAGTCACCTGCATCCTCAAATGCATCAGGGCTAGGTTTGCATTCTTCTAGAACTGCCTCTCCCATGATTGGCTCTATGGAGAAGATTGAAATGTCATAGCCATCCTCATCACAGTGAGGTGTCCATTGTTCTTCATTGATGGCTACGTCCATTGTTGCTAAGATTTCTGCCCAACCGTGAGGTTCAAATTCTTCGTCTGGAAAAACTACAGGTGCATAGGCTGGGTCTTGGATTGATCTATGGGTCTCTTTCGCACCTACCTCTCTGGCTTTCTCTCTCTTCTCTTCCTCTACTGCTACCTTGCACATCCATAAGTGAGTATCTTCATGCATCCATGAGGATCCAGACCCTATGGAATGCACGGATTCTGTATCATCTTTGGCTCTATGGATGGGATTCCATTGGATAGGAGGGACATCTCTATGAGAATAATCCTTGAGATTGACTTTGGTTGTAACACCTAAGTGCTGCAGGTACAAAGAATTGGTCCCCCAATCCTGTACCACTTGCAACTGTCGCATAAATGGTCTTCCCAAAATCATCTCATAGGCATGATTTTTGCTGAAGTCACATATAGCAAAACTATGCTCAAACTCGACACCACAAGTGGTGAGAGTTATTCCTTCGAGCAATCCTAGGGGTCTCTCAATATGACCATCGGCCATCTGCAATTTCATTCTCGTTGGCCTGAGTGCTGGCTTGCCCCAACGCTTCCAAAGGGAAGTAGTGGCAATTGCAACTCCTCCACCTGAGTCTAAAATTGCCTTGGTGGTGTACTCTTGGTAGGTGATGGGAAGATAGGTGTTCCCTTCTTCGCCTTCACACATATCTCCTATCTTATCCAAGGGAATTTCTGGCACTGTCCTATGGGATCCTACCCTGGAACGTGGTTTTGCAACTTCAGTTACTTGACTAGCTACATATTTCCGCGCTTTTGGTCTATCCTTAGGCAATTCTTCCAAAGTGATATCGCGCTGCACCTTGGTGTCCTTTACTATCTCCGTGTTCCTAGGTATGACTGAGTCGTCGTTCCTTACCATGACTGTGGGTGCTCTCATACATGTGGACTTTGCTTCCCATGGGCCTGTGAAGTGGGGTAGCTCTTGTATGGAATTAGACTCAAAGTCCAATCTCTCATGAGACTGAGTACTCTCATGTTCCCCGTAAATAGATGGGATGTCTTGTGGGAACTGGTCGTGTGCATCATCCACAAGTTCAAAGGGAGGGGCGACTTCACTTTCGTTATCCCATTTGTCTTCTTGAATCTCTCGTAGGAAATCTGGTGCAAACCGATTCATAGAAGAAGAAGTGTCTGGCTCCGTAGAATTGGGCACATAAGCAACCTGGGAAGGAGGGCTTATTCTATCATTGGCTCTCTCCTCGTTCCCATAGATGGCTGGAGCACAAGCTTCTTGGGGAGGATTACTTATTCTATTACTTTTCCTAACAGGCTCATACACTCTCTGAGAAGGAATGTAGGTCACCTGTGGAGGTACGTAAGCTTTCGAGGGAGGCTCATGTGACTTTTGGGGGGGAAGATAAGCTTCTTGAGGAGGCACATGGGCTTCCTGAAGAGGCTGGCTTATCCGTTCTCTCGCCCTTTCCTTTCTTTGAGGGGCAGGTTCCTTCTCTGATTGTGCAATTAGCTTCTCTATTCGTTCTAGCAGTCCATTAAAGTGTAACTGCGTCTTAGCTGAGCTAGAGATATTAAAGAGGCGGCTGGCTTCGAACATGGCTTGAGCCAATTCCACCATCTTAGCACAAATTTTAGTTCGTTCAAGCTCTAGCTCGGCTCTAGGGTAGCACTTTTCATGATCGGTTATGGTTGGCCCTTCTTGGATTTTGGCCTGATATGCTTTAAGCATCATATTAAGGTCTTCGGGAGTGGGATCTGCTAGGACTGATCCTACTCTAGGGGGTGGTGGGATTTGATGAGGCGGTGGGGAAGGTGGTGGGTTGGATGGAGATGGGAGTGGTGGGGGCGGGGTAATGTGGGAGGGAGTTTGAGCTGTGAGTTCAGTTATCCTCGCTTTGGTTTCTCTTATGCTTTCCTCCAGTTCACTCATCTTTTTAGCCCATTGTCTTTTCATTCTTTCTCGACTATCTTTCCACGCTCTAGTCCTTTTCTTTGTCACACTCTCGGTTTCACTAACCTCTGGGCCCTTTTCCTGGCTTGCCTCTTGGTTTTGCTGCAATGCCTGAGCTCTAGTGACTACCTGCACTGGTGCAGTGGAAGTGACACTTCCAGAGGAATCTACAACCAAACCAATCACATTGATAGGAGTGATTTTTGGCATATTATTGGGGTTCTTTGGGCAATCTCGTAAAAGATGCTCTTTTCCACAGTCTTGGCAAAAGCCTTGGATCATCACGGACTGATTTTGTGTAGGTGGAGGTAAGGGACAATCACGAATGAAGTGATCTCCCTGACATCGGTAGCATGGTCCTCTAGGAAATGGTGGTCGTACCTGCCTAGGTTGAGGCCTAGGGTTGGGGTTTGCATACATGACATTTGTGTAGTCTGACTCCCAACTAGGTTCACTCGGTTCTTCACTATAGTAGGACTCACCATGTTCTGGAGACTGCATGTAGTAGGCCTGGGGACTATCGACATGTGTAGAATCAAAGCTATGGTCACTCGGGTCACTTTTTGAGATCAATGGGGTTACTGGTACTATGGCCCTATTCAGGTTTTCTTCTGCAACAGCATACTTTACTGGAATCACGTTAGCAGGGTTTGGAGGCTGTTGAACTAGCACTGGTTGGGGTCTCTGTTGGTTTTGATATGGTTGCTGATAGGGTTGCTGTGGCCTGCTATAAGGCTGTGGAGGGTACTGGTTCTGGTATCTGCCTTGTTGGTAGGGCTGAGGGTAGGGTTGCCTAACCGCCTGCCTGTTGTATGGGCAATCTTGCGCGGTGTGATTGGTATACTTACGTTCTATGGTGCAGTACTGGCTACTAGGATTAACTTGGGGTTGAGCCATAATGGGACATACATTCGCCATGTGGTCGCCACCACACGTATAGCATCTTTTCACAGGGGCAAACCTCGGAATTTGTTTGCTAGAGACGCCTAGTTTTTGTGCCACTTTCTCTGCGAGTTCCTCAATTGATGTGGATTGCGTGGAAGAGTGACTAGAAGCACTATCTGAATCTTTGTAGATTTTGGAAAGCTCTAGTTCTTCCCCTAGGTTATCTTCAATGTCAATGCACATGCGTACACACTCTTCTATAGTCCTAGGGTCCTTCAGATACACATAGGATCTCAATTTCGTACTCAGCAATCCATCAAGGAACAAGGCTACCTGTTTGGCAGATGTGGGTAGCTCCGAAACAGGGCACCTTTCAAGATATTGTCTAAATCTTCTTCCGGCCAATCTAACAGTCTCTTGGGGGGTCTGTTTGAAGCTGTGAATCAATGAGGAGGTATTGTGTCTTATGCCGCTCTTAGAGAACTCTACAATGAAAGCCTCTAGGAGTTGGTCTATGCTCCTGAACTGGCGCTCATCCAATGGCTGAAACCATGTAAGTGCTGTGTTCCTAAGGGTTAGACCGAAGGCATTGTACTGCGTGAATAGATCCTCCACTTGTTCAGCTCTCAAGACTTGCTTGAACTCCGCCACATGATCATAGGGATCTCCTGTGCCATCAAAGTAATTCTTCATGGACTTAACTAGCTGGGTGGGTCTCAAAGTTCTTGTGTGCTCTCTAGGCCTCAGCAGAGGGAATCCATCTACATTTCTTTGGTTCCTGTGGGCTCTAAGCATCTCAGGTTCTACCCTATTCGTCTCCGTCCTCGTTCTTTCTCTGCCTACTGGGTTGGCAAAACTTACTTCTGGTCTATCTCTACTTCTGTCTCTTTGTGTACCATGAGCTTGAGATGTTCCAGCCCCAGGGTGACCATAGGATACATTTGATCTTGGTTGGGGGAAAATAAATTCACCCTTCCAAGTGTAGACATGCCTATCATTTTCTGTCACCACAAAGATCCTCTCAGAGGTGTGATCTAAGTAGGTCACTCTGCCTGGGCTATCAGGATCCTTAAACTCATAGATCATGATTGTTTCTATATCAGTTGGGTGATCCGGTTTATACCTCCAAAAGGCTTCGTCAGTTTCTCGGTTGAGAAGCAAATCTATGCACTTGTTATCTTGGGGAACCCACTCAGGTGTGATAATCCTAGTGAGAACAGATTTGCCTCGGGGTGTTCTAGGTTCTACTCCCATATTTCCTTGTTCCAAGCCGCCTAAGTCCGCTTCTGAGATTACATTTCCAAATTCATCTGTCCTATCTGGATGACTGGTGACTACGTATATGGTTCCTTCCTTGTCCAGGTATGCACCGTTTTCAAACTTGACAGCTGGGTGCTCTAGTCCTATGGATTGGTCAGGGTTTTTAATCTGGACCACGGATCTTCCTAGGCCGTCCTCATAGATGCTAGCACCTAATCGGTTGGTCCTAAGGTACTCTAGCTGCGTTTTGTAAGGGCCTTCTACCCTGTACAGGTAAGGCACACTTGAACTTCCCGTAGGTCTGTCCATGCCTTGAGACATCCCTGATTCACTGGTATCCGAGCTAGGGTAATGAGAGTGGTGACTCAACTGCTGGGCCCAAGACCTTGCAGTATGATTGACACTAGCCTCTGAAGACCTAAGGCTTTGTCTCTCTCTTGCTAGGTGTCGTCCTGATCTAAGGTTCATATGCCTAACTGATTAACCCAATTTTTTGCCCAGAGTACAACCTCATTGCCGATCAATTGGTATCAGTCACTTGATTCTTTTTAGTTATTTCTCGTGTTTAAGGTCTTGTCTGATATTTCGTCGTCAGGAATACTTAAATGTTCTGCGCATTTTCAGGTTGATCGTTCCCGGTTAGGTTCTTTACCTTAAGGTTATCGACAGTACAGAGATTATGTTTTTATCTTGAACTTGAGTTTCTAGGTAGTCTTCAACTTGATAATTGCCTACCGTCGCCCTGGCTTACTCCTACCTCTCGTCGTTCTTAGCCTAAGCGAGGGATTGACAAGGGGAGTTGAGAATTTCCAACCTTTTTGTTTCCTGCTTGGTTGCCTTTGAATGCCCAGGAAGTGTGTTCCCAAGCTTGCACTTACACTTGCTCAAAACGCCTTGCGATGCTCTCAATAGATCTGTAAGAGTTCCAAAGTTAGCTCAAGACTTAAACTCCAAAGACAGAACCAATGATTTTCATTCAGGTAGCACAAACACAAACTTGTATAGTGATTTTCAAGAAAACAATCCTAAGAACCCCTGACTTTGATCCCCCTTGATATGGTCAACTTCAAAATACACTATCTGAAAATCAACGCATTATCTTTATAAAAAACAGTTGAGGGCGTGTAGTATATGCCACGAGCTTTCCGACAAGCCCAAGAGCTCAAAAAATGGATTTCGTATGGAAAAGTTATGACTGTTCAGGGTTTAGGGGGTTAAAACAGGATTCAAACTGGCTGACAGATCCTAAGATTTTCTCCCAAGACACAAGTGTGGGAACCTCAAAAATGCTAATGGATTGACTATTGTGCCCCAAAAATTGCCCAAAATTTTGAAATAAAAAACCCTAATTTTTTTGGCCGAAAAGCCTGTCAATCGCGATCGACAGGTCTGTCAATCGCGATTGACAGAGGTGTCCGTCGTGGCTGTCAGTCGCGATTGACAGTGTCAATCGCGATCGACAGAGTCGATCGTGGCTGTCAATCGCGATCGACAGTATCAATCGCGATCGACACGTTTTCCGGATTTTTCGCCGAGATTTCAGTCAATCGGGGTCCTATCAGTCGCGATGGACACGTGGCTACGCGCAAAAGTCAATCAATCGTGGAATTTGAGTCAATCGCGATGGACGGTATCAATCGCGATTGACAGAGGTGTCGGTCGTGGCTGTCGATCGCGATGGACGGTATCAATCGTGATTGACAGGGTCCTACGTGGCAGTCCGTCGATCGTGGAGGTCTGTCGATCGCGATTGACAGGGTCTGTCGGTCGCGATTGACAGGGTCTGTCGATCGCGATTGACAGAAGCTGTCGGTCGCGATTGACAGAAAACCTCGGAATTTTTCTACTGTTTTTAGTGTTTTGGAAGGTGCTCCTTATGCTTGTTCTAGTGGTGTACTCACTTTTGTGAAAAGTCAGAAATTTTTGTCAGTCGCGATCGATAGAAGCCTGCGACCGCGAGATAGTTGCGTCAAGTTTCGTACCTGCGCGCAGCGTGCTGGGGATGATGATGATGGCTGTACCTGCAAGAATCACAACAACATGCAAAAATAGAGCAAGCAATATCGCTCTCTCGCTCTCTCTCACAAGTGGAATGGAGGAAATGAGGTGGAGATGGTGATATGATCAAAACTGAAAATTTTCGCGATGATGGAGATGGAGGTGGGAGATGGTGATGATGATGATGGTGATGAAGATGGTGAAGAAAGTAAAAGAAAATCAATGAGAGTGAAGAAAATACCTACAACTCCAACGCGTCAACTCTACGTCTTACCATCACACGCTCGTCCTCAAAGCTCGATCCCCGGCAACGGCGCCAAAATTTGGTGTAGCTCAGTGATGAGTAGCACCTCCTTTAATGTCAATCCGGGAAGACGTGAGGATGGTATGAAGACCTCGAGCAAGTGGCAGCACAAGTGCGTGAGTGAGAAGCACACAAGCATGCACACACATACACACACACGCGCACACACGGCAAGACAAAGAGGGAGAATCAATGGAGTTCGTTAGATTACTTTCAAAAGCTCTTACAAGTCTGTTTCAATTACAATCTAACCTCAAAAATGAGCTCTCTAGCTCTTTTTATAGTTTTTGACTAGCTTTTGGCCCTGTCCAGACCTAGTGTCCGGCCTAGTTAAAAATTAGGTTCCAGGGCTTATTTGGGGGCTCAAACGAGATCTAAAAAATACGAAAATTGGTACGCAACTACTTCTAAGGCTCCTCAAGCTCAAGGACTCCTTGGCTTGCACAAAATGGAGCTACAAAAAGATGAAATGATATTTACAATGGCATTTAGTGATGAGAATCACTTTTAATGGTTGTAGAGGTTTTGAAAAATTAAGGTTGCCTTAGTGCTAAATCTGCGTGAATGTTCATAAGTGCTTCTTCCTGAAGAAAATTGTTGGCCTACTTGCCGGATCGTCGTTGACTGCCTTGTCTGCTTGTGCTATCTCTTTTCTCTGACTCTCTTCTTGTGCTTCCTTGTCTTGTAAGTCCTTCAGCTCCGGCTCCAACACATACACACACATATATGCATACACACACACATAGAGAGACATACACACATAAACACATACATGCATACATATGCATACATAATGCATATGCATATGCATACAATGTACATACATACTTACATGCATACATAATGCACATGCATAGATACATACACACACACACAGACACATACACACATAGACACATACACACACACAAACACATACATACTCAGAGATACACACACATACACATAGACACACACACATACACACAAATATACACACACATACACACATAATGATGCATACACACACATACACATGCATACACACATATAGACACATGTACACACACATTCACACACACATATATGCATACACACACATAGAGAGACATACACACACATACACATACATGCATACATATTGCATATGCATATGCATACATACATACTTACATGCATACATAATGCACATGCTTACATACACATACATAATGCATACACACATATGCATACATAATGCATATGCATATGCATACATACATACTTATATGCATACCCCAGCTAATGTGATCCCAATAAAATATGCAACTGTAGAAGAGAACCTGAATAGAGCTATAGTCCCTATAACACCATTGCTTTCTGAAAGTGACCCGAGTGACCATAGCTTTGATTCGACGCATATTGACAGCCCCCAGGCCTACTACATGCAGTCTCCAGAACATGGTGAGTCCTACTATAGTGAAGAGCCAAATGAACCTAGTTGGGAGTCAGATTACACAAACGTCATGTATGCAAACCCCAACCCTAGACCTCAACCTAGGCAAGTAAGACCCCCATTCCCAAGAGGACCATGCTACAGATGTCAAGGAGATCATCTCATTCGTGATTGTCCCATGCCTCCACCTACACAACCCCAGTCAGTGACGATCCAGGGCTTTTGCCAAGGGTGTGGAAAAGAGCATCTCTTACGAGACTGCCCTAAGAATCCTAATAATATGCCAAAAATCACTCCTATTAACGTTATTGGGTTAGTGGTAGATTCCACAGGAAGTGTGACTTCCACTGCACCAGTACAGGTAGTCACTAGAGCTCAAGCATTGCAGCAAAACCAAGGGGTAGGCCAGGAAAAGAGCCCAGAAGTTAGTGAAATAGAGAGCATGACAAAGAAAAGGACTAGAGCTTGGAGAGATAGTCGTGAAAGAATGAAAAGGCAATGGGCAAAAAAGATGAGTGAACTCGAGGAAAGCCTCAGAGAAACAAAGGCCAGGATAACTGAACTCACATCTCAAACTCCCTCTCACACTACCCCACCTCCACCATTCCCAACTCCATCCGACCCGCCACCTTCCAACCCACCTCACACAATTCCACCACCCCCAAGAGTAGGATCAGTCCTAGCAGATCCCACTCACCAGGACCTTAATATGATGCTTAAAGCATATCAGGCCAAAATCCAAGAAGGGCCAAACGTAACTGATCATGAACAGTGTTACCCTAGAGCAGAACTAGAGCTAGAACGAACCAAAATTTGTTCTAAGATGGTGGAGTTGGCTCATACCATGTTTGAAGCCAGTCGCCTATTTAACATCTCTAGTTCAGCGAAGACACAGTTGCACTTTGATGGACTGTTAGAAAGAATAGAGAAGCTTATTGCACAATCAGAAAAGGAACCAGCCTCTCAACACAAGGACAAGGCAAGTGAAAGAGCAAGTCTTCCTGCCCCGGAAGCCTATGTGCCTAACTCTACGGAGCCAGACACATCATCTTCTATGAATCGGTTCACACCAGAATTCCTACGCGAGATTCAAGAAGACAAATGGGCTAAAGAGGGTGAAGTCCCTCCTCCTATTGAACTTGTGGATGATGCACACGACCAATTCCCACAAGACATCCCATCCATTTATGAGGAGCAGGAGAGCACCCAATCTCAGGAAAGATTAGACTTTGATTCTAACTCTCTACAAGAATTACCCCACTTCATAGGCCCATGGGAAGCTAAGTCTACTTGTATGAGAGCACCCACGGTCATGGTACGAAATGAGGACTCAGTCATACCTAGGAACACAGAGGTAGTGAAAAACACTAAAGTACAATGTAACCTCACCTTAGAAGAGCTACTCAAAGTGAGGCCAGAGCTATGGAAACATGTAGCCAAACAAGTACCAGAAATAGCCAAACCTCGTTCCCAGGTAGGATCCCAGAGAATAGTGCCAGAAATACCATTGGACAAGATAGGAGACATGAGTGAGGGCGAAGAGGGAAACACATATCTTCCTTTCACTCATCAAGGTTACACCACCAAGGCCATTCTAAACTCAAGCGCAGGTGTTGCAATTGCTACCACTTCCCTATGGAAGCGCTGGGGCAAGCCAGCACTCAGGCCCACAAGGATGAAATTGCAGATGGCCGATGGTCACATAGAGAGACCCCTAGGGCTGTTAGAAGGAATAACTCTCACCACCTGTGGTGTTGAGTTCGAGCACACATTTGCTATATGCAATTTTAGCAAAAATCATGCCTATGAGATGATTTTGGGAAGACCCTTTATGCGACAGTTGCAAGTGGTACAGGATTGGGGAACCAATTCCTTGTACCTGCAACACTTAGGTGTTACGACCAAAGTAAATCTCAAATATTACTCTCATAGAGATGTCCCTCCTATCCAATGGAATCCCATCCATAGAACCAAAGATGATATGGAATCTGTGCATTCCATAGGGTCAGGATCTTCATGGATGCATGAAGACACCCACTTATGGATGTGCAAAGTAGCAGTAGAAGAAGAGAAGAGAGAAGAAGCCAGAGAGATAGGTGCAAAAGAAACACATAGATCAATTCAAGACCCAGCCTATGCGCCTGTAGTTTTTCCTTATGAAGAATTTGAACCCCATGGCTGGGCAGAAATCTTAGCAACAATGGATGTAGCCATCAATGAGGAACAATGGACACCCCACTGTGATGAGGATGGCTATGACATTTCAGTTTTCTCCATAGAGCCAATCATGGGAGAGGCAGTGTTAGAAGAGTGTGAACCTAGCCCTGATGCATTTGAGGATGCAAGTGACTCCGATCTAGAGTCAGTCATTATGGACCCACCTTTTGCATCAGATGAAGAATACTTCTACAAAGTAGAATTTCAACCCCAGAGGCATGGAGAGCTGACAAATGAGGTAAGGCTAGCCACACATGTGACCCCGAAGGAAGAAGGAAAGAAAAGAAAGAAGAGAGAAGTCACAACAGAAGAGGAAGAATCCTTGTTTGAGGTCCCGGAAAATTTTAAGAAGTATGAGATAGATGATAGAAGAGTTATGATAGGAATGCCTAAACGGGAGGCACAATCAGGAGCGGCCTATGATAAAAAAGAAACCACCAAAAAAATAGTGGTAGCCCTAGAAGAGGGAGAGGAGAGATGTACTTATATAGGACATGACCTGTCGGAAGACGAAGAGCACGAATTGATAGCCTTGCTAAGAGAGTACAGAGATGTATTCGCTTGGAGCTACAAGGACCTGAAAGGTGTAGACCCTGACATATGCTCACACACTATCCCCATGACATCAGATGCCAAACCCTCTAAGCAAAAGCCATATACATATAATGATAATTATGCTGCCAAGATCAAAGAAGAGATAGATAGGCTAGTTGAAGCTGGATTTATCTATGAAATTGAGCACACTGAGTGGGTATCCCCCATTGTAGTGGTGCCCAAGAAAAACGGAAAGCTACATGTGTGCATTAACTTGAAGAAGGTTAATGCAGCCACAATTCGAGATAACTATCCGCTTCCTATCACAGAGCATCTCTTAGAAAGAGTAGCAGGCAAGGAAGTGTACAGCTTCCTCGATGGATTTTCGGGCTACAATCAAGTAGCCATAGCTCCAGAAGATCAGCATAAGACGGCATTTGCCACTGAATGGGGCATATCTGCCTTTAGAGTAATGCCATTTGGGCTTACCAATGCTCCTGCAACCTTCCAAAGGCTGATGTGCCACGTGTTTAAAGAGTTCCTGAGGAAGAACTTAGAAGTCTATGTTGATGATCTTTGTGCTCATTCCAACATTAGACAGACCCATATTCCTGAACTCAGACAAATCTTTGACAAATGTAGAGAATATCAAGTTTGCCTAAACCCAGAAAAGTGCGTTTTTATGGTCAGGCAAGGCAAGATTTTAGGACACATAGTGTCAAAGAATGGCATATCCACTGATAAAGAGAAAGTGAGAGCCATAGCAGAGTTACCTAGGCCAAAGAATGTCAAGGAAGTACAAGCTTTCATGGGGCATTGTGGTTACTACCGACGGTTCATTCATATGTACGCTGTCATTGCAAAGCCCATGTATGGACTTCTGACTAACTTTGAGTGGACTGATGAATGTGAGAATTCCTTCAATGAGCTTAAACGGTGATTATGTTCAGCACCAATCTTAACCACACCAGATTGGAATAAGCCTTTCCATGTTCATGTGGATGCATCCAATTATGCTATTGGGTGTGTACTCGCGCAACCTACTAGTGAAGGTAATATGGATCTTCCAATTGCCTATGCTAGTAGACAATTGAATGCAGTTGAACGAAATTATACAACCACCGAACGAGAAGGATTAGGCATGGTATATGTAGTTAAAAAGTTTAGACATTATTTGCTTGCAAATAAGTTTAAATTTTTTACTGACCATCAGGCACTACTATATCTCGTGAACAAGCCATGCAATACTGGTAGATTAGTAAGATGGTTTCTCTTACTAATGGAATATGACTTTGAGGTAGTGGTAAGGAAAGGTAGGACTCATTTGAGAGCTGACCACCTTTCTAGGCTCACATCGGGAGAGGCCCCACAAGGAGTGTCAGATGACCTTCCTGATGCTTACTTGTTTAATTTGGAAGTTGTACCTCAGTGGGCTAAGCCATTAGTACCAGTACTGACCTACGGGCCTAATCACCCAGTAATAAACACACAGGACAGAGAGGTAGTAAAAGCCCAAAAGTATCACATCATGGCAGGAAGTATGTACAAACACACAGATCAAGGGATCTTGGCTTGTTGTGTGGAAGAGGATGAGTACGCTAAATGGTTGCAATTAGCACATGTAGGTGCATTAGAGCAACACTACTCAAAACAACGCACCCTACAGACACTAAGGAGACTCGGAGTGCATTGGCCGACTATGGAGGCTAATGTCCAAAAGTTGTGCAAGGAATGCCCAATCTGCTGCACTAAACCACCTGTGGAACATGCCACTCTTTATCAAGTGTCCATAGTGCCAGATTGGAGTGAACCACTAGTATCCTTCCTGAGGACGAAAACATTCCCTCCAGACATGACTCTGGCTAGGAAAAGGAGTTTAGAACAAGAAGCCCAGGAGTACTCACTCATTGGTGATAATCTCTACAAGCGTGGTAAGGATGGTTACCTGAGACTATGTGTCCATGAAAGTGAATATCTCAAGATCTTGGAAACTGCTCACCAAGGTGTAGCAGGAGGACACTTTGGACCAGATCGAGTGATCAAGGCAATACTATTTGCAGGCTTCTGGTGGCCAACCCTTCACATGGATGCACATACCTATGTGAAACGGTGTGATGTCTGTCAGCGAACTCAGTATCCTATACGCAAAGACGAGATGCCACTGAAACCTATGATGGGTGGATGTGCATTCTCTAAGTGGGGAATAGACTTCGTAGGTCCTATTAATCCCCCAGCTAAGGGTTCCCATGCTGAATATATCATTGTTGCCACGGACTATCTAACCAAGTGGGTAGAGGTAAAAGCCACAACGAAGAATGACGCTCAAACAACAGCTAAGTTTTTATTTGAGAATGTGTTCACTAGATACGGGCTACCTATAGAGCTAGTTAGTGATAGAGGCACTCACTTCTTGAATGAAGTTATTGAAAATCTGCTCCAAGAATTCTTGGTAGTACATAAGAAGTCTGCCCCCTATCACCCTCAAGCAAATGGCCAAACTGAGAGCACCAATAAGATCTTATGCAATGTACAGACGAAATTAGTGAACAATAAACGCTCTGATTGGGACAAACAGCTACACCATGCTGTTTGGGCATATCGAGTGGCCTACAAAACGGTACTCCAAGCCACCCCCTTTTAGATGGTATTTGGCCAAAATGCAGTGCTACCGTTGGATTTCTTAATACCTACATTGAAAGTAGCACAAGAGCATGAATGGACGGGTCATGAACTCTCCTCTAGACTATTTGACCTTGAACGATTAGGAGAAACAAGACTGAGAGCGGCTGCAGGGATATATGCAACTAAGAAACGACAGAAGGCATACTTTGATGCCCACGTCAAGGATAAAGGTTTGAAGGCAGGTGACCTAGTACTAGTCTACACTTTGAAACAACACGCGAGAAAACTAGAGAAAAGAGGCTACGGACCCTTGATCATTAATAGAATCTCAACAAGTGGAGCCGTGCAACTAGCCACATTAGAAGGCGATGTTCTCCCGAGCTACATTAGCGGATGCAGAGTCAAGTTATATCAGGAACCTCTCATAGAGGAAATGCTAAGTCGACTCAATATTGCTAAGAAACGCAAAGAAGAAGAAAAACGAATTCGAGAAGAAGCTCAAGCAGAAGCATTGGAACGCATACGGAAAATGAAATTAAGAAGACAAGGTAGAGAGCAACCTAGGCCAGATGCCGATGCAGATCAAGGATATCACATGGCTATGTGTGAAGTTTCAGGTATCAGCTCCCATAGGATAATTGATCGACGTCCTTTTATAACCTTAGATATAGGACAAGGAAAGGGTGCAAGGGCTGTAAGAGCCTTGATTGACTCAGGTGCAGCCACTAGTGCTGTTAAATTGTCTTACTGTCAAGAGTTGAAATTAACTGTCAATCCTATAGAAGCATATCTTATAGGATTGGGAGGTGTGGAAACCCCTTGCATGGGCGAGGTGGATCTTCCCATCTCCATTCAAGACGAAGTAATGACAGTCAAAGTATTAGTGTGTCAAGATGAGGACCTCACTGAGCCTCTTGTCTTGGGTCAGGACTGGATCTATGATCATGCGGTCAACCTAAACCTAAGAAGTGGACTTCTTCAGGTATGGGTAAATCATAGTCGAATTACAGTCGAACTAGAAAATGAGGCACTCAAGGAACTAGGTAAGGCACGAACTCCTGGTCCTTCCAGGGATGCACATGAAGTTGACCATGCTATTCTTGTCCAAAACAATGTGATGCAAAGAGACGACTATCGCAACAACGAAGTCAAGGATAAGAAGGCACTCTCTTCTGTTCCAAAGGCCAGAGGGATGCAGCAACCAAAGGCAGATCGAATACAGAAGAAGCAGAACACTACCTATACTGGGGGCCAAAAAAAGGAGCAAAGCAGATTGTTTCAGTCGATGAAACAAGTATGGAGGCGAAAAGGCGAACACCCTGTTCCGACCAGGCCAACCCCACGGCCAAAACCTCTTATTAGTAATCAACAACACGACACTAATAAGAAGTCCTTCATAAATTCTTCTGCGAAAGTGAAGTCTATTTGGGTACCCAAGAAGTCAATGAAGGCCAGCCCACAATCACGACAAATCTGGGTGCCTAAGGCTTGCTTGCGGGCTCAAATAGCTGCACCAAGGCCAAACCCTGTACAACATGTTTCACTCACTCGAACATCTGAGGCCCACTCTTACACATCATGCACAAACACATATTCTTCCATAAGCACAAGTAGAATCACTTGTAAATGGGTCCCTAAAAGCCCCATTTTTCAAGTAAATACTCCTATCACACTCTCCAGAGTCTCCACAAAGTCAAGATCAAAACCTATCCATTGCATTTGGCAACCTAAAACTTGTAATAAACCCCCGGCTCTCACACTACATCATTCCGCTTAGTTCTTAGGTCTACCCAATTCCTAACTACACACAAGCACCCTAACCTCTCACGAGCCTCATGTTAATGTTGTAACGGGGACACAGTGTCATTTTTGTGTCCATTGCAATGTTAACATTTATTCATGTATTCTCACAGAACCAGCTGCGAAGTTTTCAACATGGCTGAGGCGGCAGGACCTAGCTCTCAAACAGAAACGAGCCAGCAAGTGGTGGACTTAGACAGTTTACCCGTTTTGCTTGAAACAAACGAAAGACCAGAAGAATTGCAGGCCATCAAAATCATACCTATAGCGGACCCTCCCAGTGGCCATACCATGCCCGTAGGAAAAGCTTCCCACTGGTTTAGTGAAGTGGCAGGACCCTTGGGAGAAGGAACATACCTATGGGAATCAGAGTTGGACTTCAATGGGAAGCAAGGTAAATACCACTTCTTTACAAGAGAATTCGAGAAGTTACAAAATGCAAAAGGTCTACGTTCGGTATGGGAGAAGGCAGGATTGAATGCATATTTCAGTGCACGGCTCCCAAAGCCTGACTTCATGCGATGCTACTATCTCATCAACACCTTGACTCCAAACAAGAACCCAAAAGGCGCAAGCTCATTTGTGATTCCATCTCTGACAAAAGGAAATAAGCTCAAAAGGTTTAGGTTATCCAACAACTTGGTAAGGGAGGCCCTAGATATGCGCGGAATGCATATTCCTACAGAAAAGGAAACCCTAGTGCCGGATTACATGAAGAATCGAAGCCTCACCAAACTCAAGGACATGGTGTCCATGATGCCTAATGTTGCAATACACCTTCGCATGTGCATGCAACACTTTGCTTTTCCTGCCCAAGATAGATTCACCATGCCGCCCAAAAAGATTTGGTTTAGTTTGTATCTGGCAGAGACACAGAGCCTCACCATCAACTTACCCCACTGGATAATTGATCAGATACACCTAGCTCACAAATGATGGCCGCGGAAACAGGTTTTATATGGATGTTGTGCTCTGACGAGAATCATTTATAGGTGTTTGGCTTATGACATCCCTATTCAACGGGCCCTAATGTGGAATCGTGTAGAGCAGTTTAGAGGCAGGACATCCACTGGACCCCCTTCTAAGAAGATGAGAGGTACTGTCCAAGTCCCTTGTGCTCAACCACGTGGAGCCACCCTAACACCAGACGTCATCCCTCCACCCTTAAGAGTCCGACCATTCACACTCCGACTTCCAAGACGCAGCACCGATGGTTCTACCTTGATATTCCCTCCCATCCCAACCGATCTTGAATTTCCCAGTGGTGCACCTTTGGAAGAACTCACGAATGAAGATTTCGAACAATTATTACAAGATGTAGAGCTGGAGGCAGAAGAGGCACAACAAGTGGAGAATGTGCAAACGCAAGCAACAACCGCCCAAGTACCTGTCACCACAGTGGAAGTGGATGAAGAGGATGATGAAGATGAAGAACAGGAGGAAGATGAGGAGGATTATGATCAAGAGCATCATGATGAACAACAAGAAGTGCCAGAAATTGTAGGTGCACCTACATATATAGCTCAACTACAAAGGTTATACGACACAATCAAAGCAGTGCAAGAAAGGCATCAACTCTCTCTTGTGTCAGGTCAAGCTTTGATGCAAGAAATGCTATCAGATGATGGGGTGGATCAACATTTCATTGACACCCTCAAATTAGTGTCAGAGTCTTTAGGAGTTCTGGAGGCTGTCCACACGGCAGTCCGCCAGTCCGTGAGGTATGACAAACGCAGAGTCGACACATTACCACGAGCAGGTAAGACTATCAGGATGCCCGTCACAGAACAAGAGGTAACCCTTGAAGCCACAACTACCCCCACCACCACCATTGACCTCTCTGCCGAAACCTTCGTTCAGACATCACCCATCTCACCCCAGCATCCCCCATCACCACCTTCTCCACCCCCACCACCACCTCCCACCATGGAAGAAACGCCAGTCATCACCTCTACCTTCACTTATAACCCATCCTCATTCACATCATTCTCATTTCGAGAACCCACCTGTTGCTCTAGCACAATGGTGAGAACCACGTTAAGAAGCTTCACCTCCTTAATGTCAATCCGTGGGAGAGGTAGGAGTGATATGAAGATCGTGAATGTGAGATGATGTGAGAGTGAAGGTGAGAAGCACAAAGATGCACACACACATACACACACACAATGAAGAGACAAGGAAGACACCATGGAAGGTGGGAAATTAGCTCTATTACTCAAGAATACTCTTACAAGCTCAAACTAGCTCTATGCTCACACTAACCAAAATGAACCAACCTCAAAAATGAGCTCTCTAGCTCTTTTTATAGTTTCTAGACTAGTTTTGACCGGTTTCACATCTAGTGACCGGCCTAGTTAAAAAATAGGTCCTTGAGGCTATTTGGAAGGGTAAACGATGTCTAAAAATAACAAAAATTGGTACGAGCATTCTACCTAAGCTCCTCAAGCTCGAGGACTCCTCGGCTTGCACAAAATGGAGCTATGGATTACAAAATGTGGTTTTCTATGATACATATGTTACAATTAGTGATAACAATCACTGTTGAATGTTTTGGAGAATTAATAAGAAATATATTTGTTTAAAAAATTGATCCGCCTGGCTCCTTGCTCCTTCTTTACATGCTTCCGTGGCGTCTGTGCCTCTGGCTGCTTCCAACACCCCCCTCCCTCTCGCTTCTGTCGTCCCTGACAGAACCTTGTTGTGAGGTCTGCCGGATGTAGTTCTGTAGGAGGTCCTGAGCGAGGGTGTGCTCTGATATACGAATGCCTCGGGCTAGATCAGCCTCGAGTTTCTCCCAGTCGATAGGTTGTGGCTCGTCTGGTGGTGGGAGCTAATAATGTGTGGAGTACACCATTCGTTCACAGGCGAATAATTGCAATAAGTGTGTGGGCTTGCTTATAAATACCTCTGAATGGTACTCCCAAAAGCCGGTGGTGAACATTTCTTCGAATGTCTGCTTGTAACATGCCGGTAGATATTTGATCCTGCAGTGCCAGGCGTAACACACCCGTAGCGATGGCGTTGTGCTCATATCATAGACTAAATCAAAGTTGCCATGCTCAAAGCCCGGGGTGTTTACATGGGGAGCCTTGATGCGTCGGAAGACTTTAAAGACCATCTGCATCATGTCAAAGATTTTGACAGTCATGTGCGCGGCAATATCATCCATATGCTTTAACCTAGGGAGCCAGTGGCGGATCGTCGCCATCATGTAGCCTACTGTGGGTAACTCGATTGGTGGCCTGAAATAGGGATAGTTCAGCCAGTCTTGGCACTGCTTATTGTTCTGTAGCTTAATAGCGAAGGCAGTCCAAGAGCGGCGTCGTGGGACTGGTCCCCAACATGGATTAAATTTTAAGTGCAGCGGCGCTTTCACCCATGTGCTCATCATCTCGGGATAGTTTTGCAATAAATCTCTGCACCAGTCTGGTTGAAGGATTTCACCTCTCTGCGCCCTTGGTGGCAAGTCCTCTGGCTCGAATTGAGTGGCATGCGTGGGTTTCATACCTGTTTCTTTCTCTATGGCTAACTGGTATTCGGCCATTAACATGAAGTACGGTTTATATTGGAGCTCATGCCCAGATATGTATCGTCGCGGGGCCAATTGAGCAAAGAATGGTGACTGTAAAATTTTCTCTTCAATTATGGCCATGGCATGTAGCTGTGCCTCTACTCTGGCCGAGTGTGTCGTTCCGAGTTCTTCCACTGTTTTCATCCACGCGGGGGTAGGTAATTCATAGGTCATCTGGCCTTCGGCCGTGACACGTCCGCCTGGGATGGGTATCGGTTCGTATGCCTCTTCAAATGTCTCCTCCACCGGGATAGTGACGGTTTCTTCCTCAGCTGGTAGCTCAGGTGGGGAGTCTGGCCTTGGTGGTGCTTCATAGACTGCAATTCTCGATTCAAGATTTGTTACCTGGGCCCGGAGTGCGTTAAGTTCCTCTAAAATTTCAGGGGTAGGGTCCGCAGGCGCTGGTAATTCTGCTGCTACTTGTACTTGTTGTGTTGCTGGTTCTCTGAGCTGTAGTAGTTTGTGATCTTCCTTTAACTTTTGATGCTCTTCATTCATACGATCATAGTCCTCGAACAATCGCACATGATCATCTAGCAACATCCGCATCGATTCAGATGGGATTGCCTTGAATCTGCTCGGACTTAAGGGTTGGTCTGGATGGTCCAAGGCCGCTTCCAAGTTCTCTCTATTTTGCTCTTGGAGTCTCTGGTTCTCCTCTTTTGCTGCGGCTAAGTGTCTTCTTAGTAAGCCCATATTTCTAGTAAGCGTTGCATTGCGGACGGTCTGGGCTCTAAGTAGGTTATCCAAATCCGCGGTGGCCTCTTTGGTTTTCTCCTCACTTTCTAGTTCTAGTTTGTGATAGGCCTCTCGTAAATCTTGGTATCGGCTGTTCAGTGAGGCGTTCTCAATGGATAACGAATTAAGCTGCGTTTGTAATTCGTTCGTCGTTTTCTGGAGCTGTTGATAGTTGGTGCCGAGTGATGCAAACTCATCGCGGACTTGCGTCATGCATGCGAACATGTGTTGAAATGCGGTGTCTATGGTGGGCGATAGTAGTAGTGAAGTGCTAAATGAGGATGCAGTGGTAGTAGATGCAGTGGGAATGGGAAATGGGGTTGGGACAGTGGATGCAGTGGTGATTGTGGAAAATTGTGAAGTGCCTAAATATGAGGGTGCTGTGAGTGGAGTGGGTGGTGGTGAGGTGGATGGTGATATGTCCATACCATTGGACGTGTTTAGTGTTGTGACTGTGAAAAGTGGTGTGATTGTGGGTGGTTGTGTAGGTGTGAATACGGGATTTGCAAATGTAGTGTAGTTTACAGGGGGAATGGTTGGAGCAACTTGGTGAAACGGGGAAATAGGGGTTATGGTAGGTTGGGGAGGTGAGACTGGTGAGAAGGTTAGTGGGGTTAGGAAGGGGAATGGGGGTCTTAGAGGTGGGGAAAACGCTGGGAAGGATGAAGGGGTGAAGAGGTTAACATATGGATGCGGAGGGTTGGGTGTGGGCATGGTGGTATGAATGGGTAAGGAAGAGGTTGTGGCTATGTTGCTTTGTACAGGTGTGAATGTGGGGGATATAGGATGGGTTGGTGAAAGGTGAGGTGAGAGAGGAGTAGAAGGGGTGGATGTTATTTCGAGGATAGTGGTGGTATGTACAATGGTGGTACGGGGTGGTGAATCTACAAGGATGGTTTCTGCGGTCAATGAACGTTCGGGGGCGAGGCGTGCCTCCCTGGCTTGTGCTGAAGACTGAGCTCCTGTTGGGACGCGAATGTATTCCCCGGGTTTTGAAAGTAGGCGCACTCGGCGGGGGTCAAACTGTGGTAGTTGCTTTCTTTGTAAAAACCTGAGTGCTTCATGGGAGCCTACTGATTTGACTAATTCTCGGAACCCTCTGATGTATGCGTCTTCGAATCCTCCGGAGATGAGTTCCTGTTCAATTAATGCCTGGCTCTCCTCTTCAGTTAACTTCTTTCGTGCCCAGACTTTTTCCATGGTACGATATAATTTCTTTATAGCCAGTGTGTACGCTGCGGCTTCGAATGTCTCATCTTCATATGTGCTGGTGTCGCCATGTGTGTCGGTTTGTTGGCCTTGGCCCTCTGTCTGTTCGTCATGTGAGCCCTGACTGGCTTCATCGTCGCCTTCCTCGTTGTCTGTTTCGATTCTCTCTTCTTCAGAGCTCGACACAGCTTGTCCCTGTGGCAAATCTCGCGGCGTAGTAGGGTAGCTGGGACGTTCATATTCCTGGGAGAACAGTTGTGCTTCTGAATACTGGAATTCGTTTGAGAATGCATCAGGCATCTCAAAATCAAATGTAGTGTTTATGGGGTCGGCCTCCATATGTGGTATCGGGAAAGAAAACGCTTCCGCACCAATAGTGGTGGGAGCTTCTGCTGTTGTGGTGGTGGGTTCGGCGGTGGCGGCTGCCTGAGGTGCAGCGGTACTAGTGGTGGCCTCCGTAACCACTGGTCTGGACAACCTTATGCGAATAGGTTGTACAGTGGGAGCAGCTTCTGTTTGTGGTCGCTCTGGAGAGGGTTGTGGTGACGGCGACTCTGGCACTTGGAGGCAAGGGATGGTGCCTCGCATACGCTTACCTGCCCGTGTCCTACTGGGCTTCCTGGCTTTCTTCGTTGTGCCCTTGAATGCCTTCAATTCCTCTCCTGTTAATGCACGCTCGATGGGCAAGTCATAAGCCAAACACATATACACAATTCTAGTGAGCGCACAACATCCGTTAAGCACCTTCTTGCGCTCCCATCTGTGCTGTGCCAGATACATTTGATCTATGATCCAGCTTGCCAGATCAACTGTTTGAGGTCCCGTACATGCCAAATATAATCCGAACCAAATTCGTTTATGGGGCATGGTAAATCTGTCCTGAGCTGGAAATGCGAAATGTTGCATGCATATCCTTAGTGGCTTTGACAGCTCAGGTGTAATGGCCGAAATCTCTTCCCACTTAGTGGCATCCCCACGTTTCATCGGTTCTGGAATCAATCTCTCTCGATCTGTGGGTGTGTGGGTGCCATGAATCTTGATGGCTGCTCTGATTAAGTCCTTAGAGAGATAAAATCTCCTGTAAGGTGGATCATCCACTAGAGTAGGCAATATGAAGGTTCCTGGGATGTCCTTATTCTCTGATGCCAGCAAGGTAGTGATTAAATAATAGCACCTATAAAAGTCCGGTTTGGGCAGAGGATCACTGAAATACTCTGTGAAGCCTGCTCTGGCCCAAACATGAGTTAAATCCTGGGTGCTTTGTAGGGCTTCAAACTCTCGGGAGAAAAACTGGTATTTTCCCCACGTGCGGTCATCAAATGTCAGAGAGGATTCAAATATAAAGTCCGCGTCCGCAAGGGGTCCTGCAAGGCCCTGAAACCAATGAGAGTTCCTGTGTATCTTTTCGGTGTAGCCCATGGGTGGATTGTCGATAGGCATGGGACCTGGAAATCCCTGAAATTCCGGCGGTGGAGCAGTCGGGTGGGATTCTGCTCGTAGCACGTTGAGGGGCACAGCCGCTACACTGGGGCCTACTCCTGATGTTCCTTCGTCGGTTTGCATGGTGATTGGTGCGCTAGTGAGAAGGATCTGCTACAAAAGATTAACACATTAGCATGGAAATTAATTATGATCCCATTAAAGCGAGACCGCAATCCCTTTCCATAACTGATGCGTAACCCGTGTAGCCACGTGCTGTGATGTGATGGATGCAATGTTTTTTGCAGCACTAGTGCAGGTCTCTAGACACTTATACGTTTCAGATCATGCATACATTTCTTGATGAGAAGACAAGTGATGTGTGATGATGGTGGGTGAATTTATACAAGGTTTAAAGGTTAGTAATTGAGTACAAAGTTGTATGTTAGTCGGGGGGTAGTTAGACAACGGGTTAGGGGAAGACGGTTGGACACGTGTCGGTATCCATTTCCTAAGAGTTTTTGAATGGGTGGTGGGTTTCTGCTGAGGGGCAAAAGGTGGTATCGGGTGTGGTGGTATCGAGGGATGAAAAGGGTTGTGGGGGTTATCTCTTACATGGCTTATGGGTTGAGCTATGATACATGGTTTGGGTACCCAAATCTGCGTGGGTGTGGGTCTATGGGTAAGGTACTTCTTGGCGATCCACCTTTGTCGGATGCTCGGACCTGTAGAAGAAGGTCGAGGGGATGGTGAATACTGATTTTGCTTCTGCACTGCCTTTTGCTTGTTGGTCTTTGCTTGGTTGGAGTTCTTTGGTGCTTTTTGTCCTTTAGGCACCCATATTTGTCTGGTGCCGCTTCCTTTGGGAGGCCTAAACTGCCTTCCTTGTTGAGTCTTCTGATACTGCCGTCGGTCTGGGTTCCTTTGTCGTGGTTGACTCTGTTGTTGTTGAGGTTGAGAGGTCGGATGGACACTCTGCTTTGGAAAAGAAGGGAGTTCCAACACTTGCGTGACCTGCCCATTAGGAAGTGATGCCTTTTGTAACTTTAATCTAGGCCAGTCCGCAACAAGTTTGGAAGGATGAGCACCGCAGGGTGTCGTGCTCATTTGTCCGTTGATGCAACCCACCTGACCTCTGATTGTGCCCTTCTGCCCTTGCGGTTGGGTAACTGACTCTTCTAGTTTGCAGGAAGTCCCAGGGAAGATCTCCTGTCGTCCTTCTGATTGACAACTGTCCATAGCCAAGCCCGAGTGGGTTGGTGTAGACTTAACGTGACTGGTCTGCCCAAACATCTTCCTGTCTTCCATCTCATGCGTTTCATAGGGTCTAGGGTCACAACCGTCAAGCGGAATGCCGTTAGGGAAGTCAAGCGGTATCACTCGCTTCTGCTCTAAGGTTCCAATCTGTAAGGAGCCTTGTCTAAGATTTAGGTCCACTGAGTGATCGTATAGCCAATCTTGGCCAAGGATTAGGGGTTCTATCAGGTCGTCATCATGGCACACTAGTAGCTTCGCCGTCATGGTCACATCCTTAACGAGGATAGGAAGGTCCACCTCACCCATGCAAGGGGTTTCCATGCCTCCTAGGCCTATGAGGTATGCCTCAATTGGCCGCATTTCTATTCCTGAATCCTTATAGTGGGACCATCTAATCGCACTAGTCGCAGCACCTGAGTCAATCAAAGCCCTGAGTTCTTGGCTATGGTTACCGTGCTCTAGCCTAACTGTAACGAATGGTCTCCTGTCCACTATGCTAGGATGAGTGGTTGACTTTACTTGACACATGGCCATGGGATATCTGGGTGATGTTTCCAGATGGTTATAATGTTCTCTCCCTAGTCCTTGTCTTCTTAGCTTCATGCGCTTAATGCGTTCTATGGCTTCTACCTGAGCTTCGGCTCGTATTCTGTTTTCTTCCTCCTTACGCTTCTTTGCCAACGTGAGTCGTCTAAGCATATCCTCAGTAAGAGGTTCTTGATATAACCTGACTCTACAGCCACTAATGTAATTAGGCATTATATCTCCTTCTAAGGTGGCTAACTGTACTGCTCCACTAGTCGAAAGTCTGTTAATGATCATAGGTCCATAACCTCGCTTTTCTAACTTCCGTGCGTGCTGTTTCAGCGTATATACTAGAACTAAATCTCCTTCTTTTAGGCCTTTATCTTTCACATGTGCATCAAAATATGCTTTCTGTCGCTTCTTTGTTGCGTATATTCCTGCTGCTGCCTTTAGCCTGGTTTCTCCTAATCGTTCCAAGTCCATTATTCTCGCTGATAATTCATGGCCGGTCCACTGATGTTCTTGTGCAACTTTAAGGGTCGGTATCAAGAAGTCGAGAGGAAGCACTGCATTCTAACCGAAAACCATCTGAAAGGGAGTTGCATTGAGTACGGTCTTGTAGGCCACTCGATATGCCCAAACAGCGTGGTATAACTGTTTGTCCCAATCTGAACGTTTGTTGTTCACTAGTTTTGTCAGTACGGTACATAATATCTTGTTAGTGCTTTCAGCTTGACCATTGGCCTGAGGATGATATGGTGCAGATTTCTTGTGAATCACCATAAAATCCTGTAACAAATATTCAATGACTTGGTTTAGAAAGTGAGTGCCTCGATCGCTCACTAACTCTATAGGCAATCCATATCTTGTAAAGACATTTTCAAATAAGAATTTTGCAGTCGTGTGAGCATCATTCTTTTTTGTGGCTTTTGCCTCTACCCATTTGGTTAGATAATCTGTGGCAACAATAATGTATTCCGCATGTGTACCTTTTGCAGGGGGGTTGATGGGTCCTACAAAGTCTATACCCCACTTAGAGAATGCACGTCCGCCCATCATGGGTTTCAATGTCATTTCATCTCTGCGAGTAGGAAACTGAGTTCTTTGGCACACATCACATCTCTTTACATAGGTATGTGCATCCATGTGAAGAGTGGGCCACCATAATCCTGCGAAGAGGATGGCTTTGATTATCCTATCTGGTCCAAAATGACCTCCTACAACACCTTGGTGTGCAGTCTCTAGTATGCTCAGATAATCGCTTTCATGAACGCATTGTCTTAGATATCCATCACGTCCTCTTTTGTATAAATTATCGCCAATAAGTGAATAGTCTTGAGCTTCCTTCTCTAGACTGCGTTGTCGAGCTAAGGTCATTCCTTGAGGGAATGTGTTCGTCCTCAAGTATGTCACTAATGGTTCACTCCAGTCTGGTGTGAGGGACACGTGATATAATGTCGCATGCTCTACTGGTGGTCTTTCACAACACACCTGACATTCTTTACACAACTTGTAGACATCTACTTCCATCGTAGGCCAATATACTCCTAGTCTATGCAGAGTCTGTAATGTCCGATGTTTTGAATGATGTTGCTTTAGTGCACCTATGTGTGCTAATTGCAACCAATTCGCATGTTCTGAGTCATCTACACAACAAGCAAGAATCTTTTGATTATCCTGTTTATATATGCTTCCTGCCATTATTTGGTATCTCTGAGACTTGGTAATCTCTCCTTCTTTGACCTTTATCCTAGGATTCTTGGGTCCATAGGTGAGAATGGGGACTATAGGCTTAGCCCATTCTGGTGCTATCTCAAGGTTAAATAAGTATGCATCTGGTAATTCATCCACTACTCCTTGAGGGGCTTCTCCTGAGGTTAATCTTGAAAGATGGTCAGCTCGAAGATGCGTCTTTCCCTTCCTGACTACCACTTCGAAATCATACTCCATGAGCAATAGAAACCAACGTATCAATCGTCCTGTGTTACATGGTTTGTTGACTAAATATAATAGGGCTTGATGATCTGTAAAGAACTTGAATTTGTTGGCCAACAAGTAGTGCCTAAACTTCTTTACAGCGTAGATCATCCCTAATCCTTCTCGTTCCGTCGTGGTGTAATTTCTTTCTACTGCGTTCAATTGTCTGCTCACGTAGGCTATGGGGAGATCTGTGTTACCTTCATTCGTGGGTTGTGCTAACACACATCCTATGGCGTAATTGGATGCATCCACATGTACATGAAATGGCTTACTCCAATCTGGGGTTGTCAATATAGGTGCTGAGCACAAACGTCGTTTAAGTTCGTTGAATGAATTTTCACATTCATCTGTCCACTCAAAATTGGTTAAAAGAGAGTACAGAGGCTTGGCTATGATTGCATACATGTGTATGAATCTCCTATAATAACCGCAATGGCCCATAAATGCTTGTACCTCTTTCACATTAGTTGGTCTAGGTAATTCTGCAATTACCTTCACCTTTTCTTCATCCGTAGAGATTCCATTTTTTGACACAATGTGTCCTAGAATTTTGCCTTGTCTGACCATGAAAACGCATTTTTCTGGGTTCAAACAAACCTGATATTCTCGACATTTGTCAAATATTTGTCTTAACTCTGGGATATGTGTCTGTCTTATATTTGAATGAGCACATAAGTCATCGACATAAACTTCCAAGCTCTTGCGTAAGAATTCCTTAAAAACATGACACATGAGTCGCTGGAAAGTGGCGGGTGCATTTGTCAAGCCAAATGGCATTACTCGAAATGCAAATATGCCCCATTCTGTGGCAAAAGCCGTCTTGTGTTGGTCTTCTGGAGCAATGGCTACTTGATTATAGCCTGAGAATCCATCAAGAAAGCTGTAAACTTCCTTGCCCGCAACTCTTTCCAATAAGTGTTCTGTGATAGGAAGAGGATAACTGTCTCTAATCGTGGCGGCATTAACTTTTTTAAGGTTAATACACACACGCAATTTTCCATTCTTCTTGGGCACAACCACAATGGGGGATACCCATTCGGTATGCTCAATTTTGTAAATGAATCCTGCTTCTATCAATCGATCTATCTCCTCCTTAATCTTCGCAGCGTAGTTATCATTATACGTGTAAGGTTTTTGTTTTGTCGGTTTTGCATCTGGAGTCATAGGGATTCTATGAGAACATATATCTGGATCTACTCCCTTCAAATCTTTGTAACTCCAAGCAAAAACATCTCTATATTCGCGCAATAGGGCAACTAACTCTTCTTCTTCTTCCTTCGTCAAATCATGCCCTATGTATGTGCATTTTTCTTCTTCTCCTTCTATGGCAACTATTATTTTCTTGGTTTTCTCTCGGTTATCATATACTTGTCCGTCATTCGCCTTTCTATTGGGCATTCGTACCATGATTCTTCTATCTTCGATTTCATATTTCTTGAAGTTCTCGGGTACTTCAAATAAAGATTCTTCTTTTTCCGACATGGTTTCTTTCTGCTTTCTCTTCTTTCCTCCACTTTTAGTAGTCACTTGAGTGGCTAACCTTACCTCATTCGTAATTTCCTCGTGTCTCTGAGTGTGAGTCTCTACCTCGTAGAAATATTCTTCCTCTGATGCAAAGGGTGGGTCCATGATAATTGATTCTAAATCAAAATCGCTTGCATCCTCAAATGCATCAGTGTCTGGTTCACACTCTTCTAAAATTGCATCGCCCATGATTGGCTCTATCGTAAAAACTGAAATGTCATAGCCATCCTCGTCACAGTGGGGTGTCCATTGTTCTTCATTGATGGCTACATCCATGGTTGCTAGTATTTCTGCCCAACCATGGGGTTCAAACTCTTCGTCTGGGAATACTATGGGTGCGTAGGCTGGATCTTGAAGGGTTCGTGGATGTTGTTCTGCACCTAAGGTCCTTGCATCTAACCGTTCTTCCTCTTGTTTGGCAACTTTACACATCCATAAATGGGTATCCTCATGCAACCAAGAAGGATCTGATTCTAATGAGTGCACGGATTCCGTCTCCACTGGTGTGTTATGGATGGTATTCCATTGTATTGGGGGTACATCTCTATGTGAATAGTCTTTAAGATTGACTTTGGTAGTCACTCCTAAATGTTGCAAGTACAAAGAATTAGTTCCCCAATCTTGTAGAATTTGCAACTGACGCATGAATGGTCGTCCCAATATCATCTCATATGCACGGTTTTTCGCAAAGTCACAAATGGCAAAGGTATGCTCAAATTCTACACCACAGGTGGTGAGAGATATGCCTTCTAGTAAGCCTAACGGTTTTTCTATGTGTCCATCAGCCATTTGTAGCTTCATCCTGGTGGGTCTGAGTGCTGGCTTACCCCAACGTTTCCATAAAGCGGTGGTAGCTATTGCTACTCCGGCTCCTGAATCTAAGATGGCCTTCGTGGTGTAGCCCTGATGGGTTATTGGAAGATATGTGTTACCTTCCTCTCCTTCGCTTACGTCTCCAATCTTTTCCACAGGTATCTCTGGTACCTTCTTATGTGATCCTATTTGAGAGGGTGTGGTAGCTAGCTCCGGGAATTGATTTACTACGTGCTTCCACAATTCTGGTTTCACCTTTAACAATTCCTCCAGAGTGAGATTACACTGTACTTTAGTATTCTTGATCACTTCCGTGTTCCTAGGGATCACTGATTCTTCATGCCTCACTATTATCGTGGGTGCTCTCATGCTAATAGACTTTGCTTCCCAAGGTCCTGTGAACTGAGGTAATTCTTGTAAAGAATTAGATTCAAATCCTGTGGGTTCACTCAGTTGTTCCTCCTCTACCTCATCATATATAGAGGGGATGTCTTGGGGAAATTGTTCTTGCAAGTCGTCTATTTCTTGAATAGGAGGATGAGTTCCTTGTTCTTTTCTCCATTTCTCTTCTTGTATTTCTCTCAAAAATTCATGTGAGTACCTATGTATGGAAGACCAATTGTCTTGACTTTCTGTATTGGGTACTTGAGACAGGGATGGTGCATTCCTTTCCTGTGTCTCTGGGACAATAGGGTTCCTATGCTGATCCTTTTTCTCTTTGCTTTCTATCAAGTGTTCTAGCCTCTCCATTAGCCCTTGAAAGTGTAGTTCCGGTTTTGCCATGTTATTCCAATTAAGATATCTAGAGGCTTCAAACAAAGCTTGTGCTAATTCTACCATTTTCATGCAAAGTTTAGTTCTCTCAATTTCTAGATCAGCTCGAGGGTAGTTTTTACTCATTTCCGTGACTTGAGGTCCCTCTTTTATTCTAGCCTAATATGCACGAAACATCATGTCTAAATCTTCCGGTATGGGTTCCGCCAAGACTGATCCTGATTTCTGAGCTGGGATTTCTTGGTTTAATTCTTGTGAAGCCAATTCTTGTATTTTGGCTCTAGATTCCCTTAAACTTCCTTCCAACTCACTTATCTTTTTACTCCACTTTCTCTTGATTCTTTCCCTAGAATCTTTCCAAGATTTCGTCTTTTTACTGCTAGATTCTGCAACTTCACTAGTTCCCGTTACTTTTTCTTGATTAAGCTGTTGGTTTTGTAAGAGCGCCTGGGCTCTGGTTATCGCTTGGATAGGCACGTATGTAGGGTTGGATCCATCTGCGTTGTTTACAATACCTATCACGTTGATCGGTGTCACATTCGAAGCGTTAACTGGGTTCTTAGGACAATCTTTGATTATGTGCTCTTTGCCACAGTCGGCACAAAAGCCTTGGACACTATAGTACTGTGATTGCCTTGCTATTGGGGGATGTGGACAATCCTTAATGAAGTGATCTCCTTGGCACCTAAAGCATGGTCCTCTAGGGCCCTGTGGTCTCTGTTGTCTCAATTGGGGCCGTGGGTTTGGGTTTGCGTACATCACATTAGCATAGTCTGGCTCCCAACTAGGCTCCATTGGAGGACTATCATAATGATATGTCTCCACATGTTCTGGTGACTCCGTGTAATAAGCGGGTGGACTAGTTACATGAGTAGAGTCAAAACTGTTTGAGTTCGGGTCACTTTCGGTAATCAAGGGTGAAGAAGGCACTAAGGCCCTACTGAGGTTCTCTTCTGCAGCAGCGTATTTGACTGAGATGACATTCGCTGGTGGGGGTGGCTGTTGAGCTAGGACGGGTTGAGGTCTCTGTTGAGCCTGGTATGGGTAGTTCTGGGGAGGCCTATAGTAATAAGGCTGAGCGTTGTATTGGCCTTGATACCTACCTGGCTGCTGGTATGTTTGTGGGTAGTTCTGTCTCATGTTTTGTTTGTTGTATGGGCAGTCCTGAGCCGTGTGATTCGTGTATCTTCTCTCAATTGTGCAATATTGGCCACTAGGGTTGGCGTGAGGTTGAGGTGCATTGGGGCACATGTTTGCCAAATGATTTCCACCACAAGTGTAACAACGTACATTAGTGGGTAGCTTGGGCACCTGTTTACTAGAAACTCCTAGTTTTTGGGCCACCTTTTCTGCTAGGTCCTCTATCGAATTAGACAATTTTGTGGATGCTAGAGAAGAACAATCTGAGTCTTTATAGACCTTTGAGAGTTCTAATTCATCTCCTAGGTTGTCCTCAATGTCTATACATATTCTTACACACTCCTCCAGCGTTCTGGGTTCTTTTAGGTACACATAAGAGCGTAGTTTAGCGCTCAACAAGCCATCTAAGAACAATGATACTTGTTTGGCCTGTGAGGGTCTTGCATTGGACATCGTTCAACATATTGTCTGAACCTACGTCCTGCCAGTCTTACTATTTCTTGAGGGGTTTGCTTAAAGCTATGAATCAACGAAGACGTGTCATGTCTAACCCCACTTTTAGAGAATTCAGTGATGAATGACTCTAAAAAGTGATGGATGTCTCTGAATTGCCTTTGTTGCAATGGTTGGAACCAAGTTAAAGCGGTATTCTTTAACGTTAGTCCAAATGCATTGTACTGCGTGAACATGTCCTCGACTTGTTCTGCCCTCAGTACTTGCTTGAATTCTGCGACATGGTCATAGGGATCTCCTGTCCCATCAAAGTAATTCTTCATTGATTTCACTAATTGAGTGGGTCTCAATACTCTTGCGTGTTCACGTGGTCTAGGTAGAGGAAATTCATCTCCACCACCTGGTATTCCATGTTCTCTTTGTCTATCCGTTCTATTAGTGTTCGTGGTTGTTCTATCTCTCCCTATGGGGTGATTGAAGCTTACTTCCGGTCTCTCGTGATTTCCTTCTCTTTGATTCCCATGGGCTGAGGATGTTCCTGCCCCTTGTTGATTTGCATTCATGTTTGTTCGAGATGGAGGGAATATCAATTCACCTCTCCATGTGTATGTGTTTTTAGCGCGTTCAGGCACCACAAAGACTCTTTCTGAAGTCTCATCCAGGTATACCACCTTTCCAGGTGTATCTGGGTCCTTGAATTCATAGATTGTAATGATGCCTACCTCACCGGGGTTTTCCTTTCTGTACCTCCAAAAGGCTTCATCTGTCTCTTTATTTACGAACAACTCGGTGCTCCTGTTATCTTGAGGGATCCATTCTGGGATGAGTACTCTTGTTAATACGGATTTCCCTCTCGGTGTTCTAGGTTCTTCTAACGGTTCTTTTCCTTGAAATTTTGTTTCCGTCTCTAATTGAATTGTGCCAAACTCATTAGTATCGTTCGGCTGCGTACTTAGGACATACATGGTTCCTTCTTTGTCTATGTAAGCGTCTCTCTCAAATTTCACCACTGGTCTTTCCAATCCAATGGGTTGATCAGGGTTGTGCAGTTGCACCACTTGCCTTTGCAAACCATCCTCATAGATGCGAGCACCTAATCGGTTGGTTCGGAGAAACTCTAATTGCGTTCTATAGGGTCCTTCTGGTTTTTCTAGGTATGCTACATGAGACCCTCCTTCTGGTCTGTCTGCGTTAAATGCCATTTCTGATTCACTTGTCTCTGAGCTCTCGTAGGGGTAATTACTATTCAATTGTTGAGCCCAAGATCGAGCGGTAGTTCTTACACTAGCCTCTGATGATCTGAGGCTTCTTCGGTCCGACTTACCTATATGTTTGCCCGATCTAAGGTTCATTAATTTCCTTCCTTGCTCACTCAATTACACACTTAGATCGTCAATGGTTCTTTGTTATTACTTTCTTGATTCTTTTTAATTTTCTCTGGATTCTTGTCTTAATTTATGCGTCAGGAATTCGACTTTCCGTTATAGTTTTGAGTTCTCGTTCCGTCAGACTTAGGTTCTTTTCTTTAGGTTTTCGTCACACACACCTTTACTTTAAGTCTCAAACTTGATAGAATTAAGTATCTTGAACTTGAGGCGTTCCTATCATCGTTAATCCACAACTACCGTTTAGCCTAAGCTAAGAATTGACTGAGGGGGTTGAGTAATCTTCCAACCTCGAGTCGGCTTTTCTGTTGCTCTGATGCCCTGTTGCCCAAGAAGCCGTGCTTCCCAAGCTTTGCTGTCTTCACTGCCTTGCTTGCTTGCCTTTGATTGCCCTTGTTAGACCTGGAAAAATCCAATATTAGACCAATTCACAGTTGGATGATCAAACACTTGAGTATATACACCTTTTAAGTCCCTTCCCTTTTGCCCAAATTTTCAGTGTGTGCCCCCTGGCTTCCTAGTCCCAAACTAGGTGAACCTCAAAATAGCTTATCTAAAATTAGATGTATTCTTTATGAAAAAAACAGTTGAGGTCACGTAGTACTCGTCACGAGCTTTCTAACGAGCTATTAAGCTCAAAAAACGGACTTCGGATAAAAAAGTTATATGCGTTCAGGCCCTGGGGGGTTAAAAACTGACAATCCATTTTTTCTTCTAATCTAGGCTAAGGGGTCTCCTATGAGTCTAATGGTCCAAAAATTTTTCAAAAATACCCTCAAAATTGGTCAAAAATTGAAGTCCAAAATTTGCGATGGGGCGGGCAATCGCGATGGTCTGGGACCGTCGCGATGGTCCGAGCGAACCGTCGCGATGGCGTGGGATTTGGACAATCGCGATGGCGCGAAAAGGTGAACCGTCGCGATGGCTCGAAGTGAACGATCGCGATGGCGTGAAGTCGAACCGTCGCGATGGTCCAAAAAATGTCGCGATGGCGTGATCGGGCGGACAATCGCGATGGCACGGTCAACGGTCAACGGGGAACAATCGCGATGGTCCGAAATGAACCGTCGCGATGGTCCGCGATGCGATGGCTTGAGCCAATCGCGATGGTCCGATTTTAGGCTGTCGTGATGGTCCAAAAGTTGAACCGTCGCGATGGTCTATCGTGACACGTGGCACTGTCGTGGCGATGGCCTGAGCCAATCGCGATGGTGCAGGGTCAACTGGACAATCGCGATGGCCCAAGTGGACCGTCGCGATGGCTCAAGTGAACCGTCGTGATGGTCCGAAAAAGCGAACCGTCGCGATGGTCCGGCCGAGCCGTCGCGATGGCGTGAGCCTATCACGATGGTGCGACACAATCGCGATGGTCTGAGCCAATCGCGATGGTCCGAGCCAATCGCGATGGTCCACCAAACAACAAATTTTTGAAATGTAATTGTGGTTCCGTGAATGCGCAAGTATCGCCTATCTAGTGGTGTGGTCGCCTACCTCAAAAACCGAAAATTGCAGACCATCGCGATGGTCCGCCACACTCGGAAATCTCTGACAGAAAGTACATGTTTTACCTTTTGGAAGCTTTCCTGATGCTCTGAAGCTCTGTACCTGCAAGAAAACTCAAGAAAACACAAGTGCATACAAGCGCAAAAACTCTCTCTCGCTCTCTCGCATGCACAAATGAGGGGAAATGAGGTGAATGGGTGGATATGGTGAATTTTCTGATTTTTTTTGGAAATGGAGATGATGATGCAATGATGAAGATGGAGTGTGGGGGAGGTGAAAAACACTAAAAACTAAGTAAAAACAACAACAAAAACTGAAATTTTTTACCTTCCAACGCCACTTCTTGCTATACTCTTACCATCACACATTCGTCCTAGACTCGATCCCCGGCAACGGCGCCAAATTTGGTGTTGCTCTAGCACAATGGTGAGAACCACGTTAAGAAGCTTCACCTCCTTAATGTCAATCCGTGGGAGAGGTAGGAGTGATATGAAGATCGTGAATGTGAGATGATGTGAGAGTGAAGGTGAGAAGCACAAAGATGCACACACACATACACACACACAATGAAGAGACAAGGAAGACACCATGGAAGGTGGGAAATTAGCTCTATTACTCAAGAATACTCTTACAAGCTCAAACTAGCTCTATGCTCACACTAACCAAAATGAACCAACCTCAAAAATGAGCTCTCTAGCTCTTTTTATAGTTTCGAGACTAGTTTTGACCGGTTTCACATCTAGTGACCGGCCTAGTTAAAAAATAGGTCCTTGAGGCTATTTGGAAGGGTAAACGATGTCTAAAAATAACGAAAATTGGTACGAGCATTCTACCTAAGCTCCTCAAGCTCGAGGACTCCTCGGCTTGCACAAAATGGAGCTATGGATTACAAAATGTGGTTTTCTATGATACATATGTTACAATTAGTGATAACAATCACTGTTGAATGTTTTGGAGAATTAATAAGAAATATATTTGTATAAAAAATTGATCCGCCTGGCTCCTTGCTCCTTCTTTACATGCTTCCGTGGCGTCTGTGCCTCTGGCTGCTTCCAACACCACCTCACAAGACACCCTCTTCTCTTTCATCACCAATCCCTTGTACACTTCAACCTTTCTACCCTCCGAACCCATAATTGGCCATCCCATAATTCCAAGTGTGGTTGGAAACCCGGCACCCACAGAAGGCACCCTGTGTTTCCCAGCCTATCCCCCAATATGGGTACCTCCATTCCATGACCCTCAATTCCCATCTGGCCCCTACACCTCTTTCAACCTGACCTCACCACCCCAATACCCGTCCTTTGTGGAGCAGTTCATCCGCTCTCCAATGTTTCAAAGGCACATTTCCCCGATGTTCGCAACAACATCAATTTACACGAACACCACACTCACTTCACCTACCATACCCACCTACATGGTAGCCCCTATACACACCACTCTGTCTGACCCAATGGACATTTCACCCACCACAGCACCTCTCCCCACAATTCCACCCTCTCCCCCTCCACTAACCCCCACCTCACCACTCACCACATCACTGGCACACACAGCATTCACTACCTCCCTTCCCATCCCCACTTCCCCTGCATTCCAAACTTTTCCCCTTGCATCTCATAATGTAAATAGCACGTTCAATACATTACTTCAGTGTGCACATCAACTACAACAAGAATACCATCAATTGGAAGAACGCACTGCTGCCCTCCAGGCAGAATCTCAACGTCTGCAAGCTAGAGTCAACACTCTTGAAGCCGATTACCAAACGCTCCTAACCGAGCATACCACTTTACAGCAGGCTCACTCCGAATTGGAATCAAAGACATCGACAGTAGATGATCAAGCAGTCAAGGAACTAGAAACAATGCTCCAAGCGCAAATGATATCTAATGCTACACTCAGACGCAACCTTGGGCTATTAAGGAAGCATATAGAAGCAGCACTAGAAGAGAACAAGAGGCTTCAGCAACAAAACCAAGACAACTTTGAAGCAGCTATGGAAGGAACTGCAGGAGCAACCATTAGCCCTACCAAGTATAGAGCAGTCCCATCAGAAGACATTCGTATCTTACTAGAGGAGCATGCAAATTTCTTGGAGTCATATGAAAAGTTAGAGACTGAATGTGCAGACCTAAAGAAACAGATAGCCCATGCCCCCACAGCTCAACAGGAGTCAATAATCTTGGAACGCTCCACAGAAGAATTAGAGACCCTCCGTAAGCAAGTGGCAGAACTCAAAGCACGCCTCGCACCATATGAAAGGCCACCCTCGCCCACTGAAGAACCAGAACCTGAAACAGTAGTGGAAATCCCCGTCGATGACAGCTATGAAGAGCCGTACGAGCCAATGCCAACACTCGGTGGTCGGACTACAGAGGAAGGACAGGACACTTTAGAAATTCAAGTTCCAGATTGGGTCAAAAGGGTCGAGAAAGTGGATGAGACACATGATGATCGCGTTGCCGTGCAAATGCAATCTCTCACAAATCTGGAAGAAACTGTCCTTCGGTCTTCTTACTTTCAGAACCTATCCCACCAACGGTTAATCACAACATCAGAGTCACAATACTGTGAAGAGAGATGGTGGATGCAATCCAAAGATGAGTAGGTGCCGCTACAACCAGCTTCACACCAGCCAACTGAGACTTCAGAGTTGATTAGTAGACCCTTTGAGCTTCCTAAATCCACCAAAATATCAGCCAAGTACTTTGGAACATGTATCCCAAAAGTTTAAGTCAAGACCGACAAGTTGCGAAATGACTAGCTCCCAAAACTTGCTATTTTTGGACATACACCTGCTGGAAAAAATGAACAGTGCTCTCAACCTGGAAGGAATTAGAAACATTCCTTTTGGGCATAGCAAATAGACTTAGCAAGCTTCCTATTCCAAGTTAAAACACTTCAAATGATGGACTGAGCACTGAGAACAAGTTTCATCAAGTTCTGGAACATTCCCACAATTCTCGGGGCTCTATAGAGATAGACCAGTAAGCAGTAAAATGCAGATATCTCCAAAAGTATAAATCCAATGACCTTGAAAATTTATAGGTAGAAACTAGACAGTGAGAGCTATCCAACGCACTTTAAAACACTGAAAAAGGTTCAGTAAAACTCGAGATATGACCTTCTGAAGTTACTGCTCTGAGTGAGTATAGCAGAGAACAAAACAGAGAGGTAGATGATAATAAATGTATAGATTCACATATGATTACAACCACATTGGCAATGAATCTTTGCACAATGGGAGTAGAATGATAGAGCTATGGAGTAAGCTCTTCAATCTCTACAAAATGACATGAAGTGGTCACGTACAAGGCTTGCTAATCGCCTCTTCCTTCTTGCTCCTTTTATAGCTATTCTTGGAGGGAGTTTTGAATTCGAATTCGAATGGCTCCACCTAAAAGTGATCCCCAAAGTTAGGAGAGATTCCCTCAGCTCAAAAATTCGTGATTTTGGTAGTTGGAGCCACGAATTTGCTTTTACATCATGGATGAGGTAAGC
Source organism: Ceratopteris richardii (assembly GCA_020310875.1). NCBI lineage: Eukaryota > Viridiplantae > Streptophyta > Polypodiopsida > Polypodiales > Pteridaceae > Ceratopteris > Ceratopteris richardii. Next base: position 10,997,666 of record CM035426.1, read on the forward strand.
CATCCTTTTCCTTTTTTCTTTTTCCATTTACAAGAGATAAAATGTACTCTTTTACAAGAGGTGTTCACATGACTACTCATGTGACTTACAAATGAGGATAATATCAAGCATATCAAGCATGTAGGCTTGGGCAAAATGCACCAACAGCTCCCCCTCAAGCCTAACATGCTTGGCCTCCAAATAAGTCTTCAATTGTCCTTGATTTCCTGCAAACCAATCATCAACTTGAATCTACTTAATTTCGTACCATCAAGAGCTTTCGTCAACATGTCTGCACATTGCATATCTGTAGAGACGTAGGATAGTTGAATATCCTTGCTCATTAGCTTCTCCCTTACATAATGGTAGTGGACTTCAATATGCTTGGTTCTAGCATGGTATACCGGATTAGCTGCTAGATGTAGTGAGCTTGTGTTGTCACCAAAAATGTGAGGTGTTGAAGAATGAAGTCCAAGATCTGTGTACAAAGATTTTAACCACATGATTTCTTGAGTTGCATTAGCCAAACCTCTATATTCAGCTTCAGTAGAAGATAATGCCACGGTTGGTTGCTTCTTCGATGACCAAGAAATGATTTTTGAACCTGCAAATGATATATACCCTGATGTGCTTCTTCTATCATCTTTAGATCCGGCCCAATCTGCATCTGAGTAGACCTTTAGCTCAATATCTGAAGTATATGAATAGAACAAACCTTCATTCATGGTCCCCTTTAGGTACTTGAGGACTCGCTTGGCCGCTTCCATATGTGGTCTTCTCGGCTTATGCATAAACTGACTCAATATGCTAACACTATAGCATATATCCACCCTTGTGAGTGTTGCATAGTTCAAACTTCCAACCAAGCTTTGATAGCTTGTGATGTCTTCAATTGGCTCTCCTTCATAAGCACTAAGCTTATGATTTTGCTCCATAGGTGTACCTGCACACTTGGTATTTTCCATCTTGAACTTGACGAGCATGTCATGGACATACTTCCTTTGTGTGATGTATATACCTGAATCTGTGTAGATCAACTCCAATCCAAGAAAATAAGTGAGTGGTCCGAGGTCACTTATTTTGAACTCCTCCTTCATTTGACTCTTTACCTGTTTGATTCCTTCAAGATCATTGCCTGTGATAATAATATCATCAACATACACACATAAATAGATCACTTCAGATCCATTCCTCTTTATGAACAAAGAGGTATCCGCCTTGCTAGCTTTGAATCCTTGGTCCTGCAAATAAGTAACCAATCTGAAATTCCAAGCTCTTGGAGCTTGCTTCAATCCATACAAAGCTTTCTTTAGTTTGCATACATAGTTAGGATGATGTGCATCCTCATATCCAGGAGGTTGTGCCATATACACTTCCTCAGAAATCCATCCATTCAAGAAGGCATTCTTTACATCAAGTTGATAAAGATTCCAATTTCTAGATGCAGCAAGACTTATGAGAACCCTAATTGTAGGCATTTTTGCAACAGGAGAGAAAGTCTCCTCATAATCAATACCATGGGTTTGAGCAAACCCTTTAGCAACTAACCTTGCTTTGTGTCTATTTATACTTCCATCTGGATTCCTCTTGATTTTGTATATCCATCGAGATCCGATTATCTTCATAGATGGCTTGTTAGGTACAAGCTCCCAAGTGTCATTCTCCTTCAAGGCTTCCATTTCTTCATCCATTGCATCTCTCCAAGCTTTCTTGCTTTGTGCTTCTTCGAATGTGGTAGGTTCTTCATTGGTTGAATCCTTTGCAATGTAGATTGAGTGCTTGGTGACCAAAGAAGTATCATAACCAAACCTCTCTGGTTTCTTCTTCTCCCTCGAAGACCTTCTAAGTGGTTGATGTAAGCTCTCGGGTCCATATGTAGCATCCTGCATCTTTGCTTTACCTTTGTTCTTCCATAGCTTTAGTCTTTCCAAGTCTTCTAGGTCAATCTCCGAATCACTTTCTTCAATCTGCTTTGGCTCCTTTGGTTGAAGTGATGGAAAATCTTCATCCAAGTCATATGGCAGCTTCACTTTCCTGTCATCATCAAACCATGATTTGTTTTCATCAAAAATTACATCTCTACTCACAGAAAATCCTTTATTGGTTGGATTGTACAATCTATATCCTTTTTTGGTTTTGATCATAACCAATGAATACACACTTCTCTGCCTTGGGATCCAATTTCCCTCTTACTTGAGAAGGAATGTGAGCATAGGCTAAGCATCCAAAGATTTTACAATGCTCTAGACTAGGTCTTCTTCCATTCCACACTTCATATGGAGTGGTTCCATCTAGTGACTTAGATGGAAGTCTATTTATGAGATATGTGGCTGTCGACACAGCCTCTGCCCATAGGTAGTTCGGCAATCCCTTTTCGTTGAGCATGGACCTTGCAGCTTCGACGATAGCTCTATTCCTCCTTTCTGCTACACCATTGAGTTCAGGTGTATACCTTGTAGTGACTTCCCTTTTAATGCCTCTTTCATGCAAGAAGGCATCAAATTCAGAAGAGAAGTATTCTCCTCCACCATCTGATCTGAGTCTTTTCAAAGTCCTACCTGTTTGATTTTCAACAAGAGCAATATACTTCTTAAAGCAATTAAACACTTCATCCTTGTGCTTCATGAAAAACAGAATGGTCCACCTGCTACAATCATCTATGAAAGACACATAATATCTTGAGCCTGATATAGATGGCTCCTTACTTGGACCCCACACATCCGTGTGCACTAGATCCAAAGGATTTTGATACATATATCCTTTCTTATTGAAAGGTTGTCTATGAGCCTTGCCGAGTTGACAAGCTTCACACTTATAAATCATGTGTTGCCTTGTGATATTAGGCAAACCAAGTACACTTTGGTCCCTGCAAATCTGTTTGAGTGTCCTCTCACCAATGTGAGCAAGCCTTTTGTGCCATATCTCCAACTCTGTTAGAGTTTGAGATCCATAGCTAAACAAAGCTATGTTCTTTGTATCTTCCACTTCAAAAGTGAAAAGCCTTCCTGTCTTTTCTCCTTTGGCAATCCTTCGAAAGCCTTGCCTTGGGTCTTCAACATATGCTCCAAATCGATTGAATCTAACTTGCAATCCTTTTTCAACAATCTGTCCAACACTTATTAAATTTTTGGTAATTGTAGGGACATACAAGACTTTGCTTAAGAGGTTCATATTCCCATCTGATGTCTTCACATTACCTATCTTCTCCACTGAGTGCTTTGTGTCATCTCCTGTCTGCACTTCATGCTTGTTATGAGGATCTTCCAAATCAGAAAGTAAAGCCACATTTCCTGCTACATGGTTCGAGCATCCCGAATCAATGTAAAATATGTGATCATCATCCTTACCCTTCTTTGTTGATAGATTCATAATCAATAATGAATCTTCTTGACTTTGGTCCTCTGCATAGTTATTGTAATCTCTTCTTCCTCTATGGCCACTTTGATAGTTGTTGTTGTTGTTGTAATTGTTGTTGTAGTAGTTGTTGTTGTTGTAGCCTCCATTGTACCTACCTCTATTTGATCCATAGCCACCTCTATTGAATCCTCTTCCTCTTGAGTTCCTTGGATTCCTGAAACATTCTTCAGTAGTATGGTTAGATAAGCCACATATGTTGCAAGGTTGAGATGATTGGAATCTCCCCCTGCCTTGCTTTCCACTTCTGCCTCTTCCTCTAGCTCGTCCTCTACCTGCAAAGTTTGCTTGGAAAGAGCTTCCTTCATCTTCATTCTTTCTATTCTTTGACTTGTCCTTGACCTTAGCTTTATCAGAATATAAGGCAGAAGTTTGATTACCTCTTGAGGACTCACCACCTTTGCTAATCTTTGCTTCATGAGTGAAGAGTTGGCCCATGAGTGTGTTGAGGTCGGGTACATGCATATCCATGTATAAATCCATGGCTGTTGTGAATGACTCCCACTTGTCGTCTGCTTTGATTCCATTCATGATTTGTCTTATGATTTGCTCCTCTTCAATTACCTCTCCAATGCTTCCAAGTTGGTCGGAAATCTCCTTCATCTTTGTGACATAATCAGTCACATTTTGCTTCGGGCTTTTCTTCATTGTTGTGAACTCCATCCACAATTGGTTCTTCCTTGCTCGAGTGTTGGAAGAGAAGAAAGAAGCAAGTGCATTCTAGGTTTCTCTTGATGTCTTGCATCCCTTGACATGAGGTAAAAGAAAATCAGAGATTGAGTTTAGAATATAGGACCTTGCAAGTGCATCCTTCGAACACCAATTCGAAAGTCCTTCCACTTCTTCATGTGATGGTTGCCCTTTGTTCCTCATGGTTGGCATTGCTTCATCTCCGGATATGAATCCATATAGATTCCTTCCTTGAAGGTAAGCCTCCATCCTTAGAGACCATGCCGGGTAGTTGTTTCGATCCAATTTGTCAATTGTTGATGGAAATCCATCTCCCATGTTGCTTGACTATGCTCTGATACCACTGTGAAGAGAGATGGTGGATGCAATCCAAAGATGAGTAGGTGCCGCTACAACCAGCTTCACACCAGCCAACTGAGACTTCAGAGTTGATTAGTAGACCCTTTGAGCTTCCTAAATCCACCAAAATATCAGCCAAGTACTTTGGAACATGTATCCCAAAAGTTTAAGTCAAGACCGACAAGTTGCGAAATGACTAGCTCCCAAAACTTGCTATTTTTGGACATACACCTGCTGGAAAAAATGAACAGTGCTCTCAACCTGGAAGGAATTAGAAAAATTCCTTTTGGGCATAGCAAATAGACTTAGCAAGCTTCCTATTCCAAGTTAAAACACTTCAAATGATGGACTGAGCACTGAGAACAAGTTTCATCAAGTTCTGGAACATTCCCACAATTCTCGGGGCTCTGTAGAGATAGACCAGTAAGCAGTAAAATGCAGATATCTCCAAAAGTATAAATCCAATGACCTTGAAAATTTATAGGTAGAAACTAGACAGTGAGAGCTATCCAACGCACTTTAAAACACTGAAAAAGGTTCAGTAAAACTCGAGATATGACCTTCTGAAGTTACTGCTCTGAGTGAGTATAGCAGAGAACAAAACAGAGAGGTAGATGATAATAAATGTATAGATTCACATATGATTACAACCACATTGGCAATGAATCTTTGCACAATGGGAGTAGAATGATAGAGCTATGGAGTAAGCTCTTCAATCTCTACAAAATGACATGAAGTGGTCACGTACAAGGCTTGCTAATCGCCTCTTCCTTCTTGCTCCTTTTATAGCTATTCTTGGAGGGAGTTTTGAATTCGAATTCGAATGGCTCCACCTAAAAGTGATCCCCAAAGTTAGGAGAGATTCCCTCAGCTCAAAAATTCGTGATTTTGGTAGTTGGAGCCACGAATTTGCTTTTACATCATGGATGAGGTAAGCCATCCTTTTCCTTTTTTCTTTTTCCATTTACAAGAGATAAAATGTACTCTTTTACAAGAGGTGTTCACATGACTACTCATGTGACTTACAAATGAGGATAATATCAAGCATATCAAGCATGTAGGCTTGGGCAAAATGCACCAACAAATACATGCCTTATTTTGTCTTGCTACATGATTATAATGCAGAAGTTAAAAGACATACAGGGAAGGAGCTCACATTCGCCACTCAATTTGAGCTAGAGGATTTACCGACTAATGCATGTGCTGGCTCGATCTTCCAACCTAATTGGCGTGCACGTCTACTAACCGATTACCCTGAGATGATGAGCACTTGGGCAACCATGCCACTGTATATCAAGTATAATCCATGTTATTGCCCAGTGGTACGTCGCAGATCATGGCAAGCATTTGCGATCAAGGTACGCAACAATAAAGAATGCTCGGCTTGGGTTAACTATCCATATTTTGCTCCACCTCGAGGGACCCCAACCGTAGCCTACATGATATCAACAATTCGGCACTGGTCTACACGTCTGAATAATGTACCCGACATAGCAGCGAAAATGTGTATGAAAATATTCGAGCTCATGACCATTGTCTTCAAAACCTTTCGGAAGGTACAAGCTCCATATATCTCTGCCCCTGGATTCTCTCAAGGTAACAAGGATCTAGTCTACGACATGAGCCAGACTCCCTCGGTCACTATAATCTTTGCCTGGCATGCACGAATAAAGTACTTACCCGCATGCTTCAAGCAGACATTTGAGGAAATGTTCTCTACGGGATTCTGGGAATATCATTCAGAAATTTTCATTCCCAGACCCACACATTTGCTACATCTATTCGCAGTAGAACAAGCGATCCATGCATATCAGTTACGTCTGCCACATCCGGACATTCCAGGACCAATTGATTGGGATCGTATGATAACAGACTTGGCCAGAGGACTACGCATACAAGAACATCAGCTTGCCACCCAGGTTGTGGAATATTACATCCAACACTCCCAGCAACAAGGGTCTGTCAGGGACGACAAACGCGAGAGAGGGGGGGGGGTGTTGAGAGCAGTATGGGTACCCAAGGACTGACTAGACAAGGAAGCCAGCAGAGAGAGTCAGAGCGAGGTGAAGGATTAAGTAGACAAAGCAGTCGACACAAATCTGGCAGATAGGCCCTTCAAATTTTTCCAAATCAACATCTTTATAACAGTGATTCTTATCATTAACAATCATTGTAAATACCATTTCATATTTTTGTAGCTCCATTTTGTGCAAGCCAAGGAGTCCTTGAGCTTGAGGAGCCTTAGAAGTGACTACATATCAATTTTCGTATTTTTTAGACTCCGTTTAAGCCCTCAAATTGGCCCTGGAACCTAATTTTTAACTAGGCCGGACACTAGGTCTAGACAGGGCCAACACCTAGTCAAAAACTATAAATAGAGCTAGAGAGCTCATTTTTGAGGTTAGCTTGTAATTGATATGAACTTGTAAGAGCTTTTTGAAAGTAATCTAAGAACTCCATTGCTTCTTGTTGGTGCATTTTGCCCAAGCCTACATGCTTGATATGCTTGATATTATCCTCATTTGTAAGTCACATGAGTAGTCATGTGAACACCTCTTGTAAAAGAGTACATTTTATCTCTTGTAAATGGAAAAAGAAAAAAGTAAAAGGATGGCTTACCTCATCCATGATGTAAAAGCAAATTCGTGGCTCCAACTACCAAAATCACGAATTTTTGAGCTGAGGGAATCTCTCCTAACTTTGGGGATCACTTTTAGGTGGAGCCATTCGAATTCGAATTCAAAACTCCCTCCAAGAATTGCTATAAAAGGAGCAAGAAGGAAGAGGCGATTAGCAAGCCTTGTACGTGACCACTTCATGTCATTTTGTAGAGATTGAAGAGCTTACTCCATAGCTCTATCATTTACTCCCATTGTGCAAAGATTCATTGCCAATGTGGTTGTAATCATATGTGAATCTATACATTTATTATCATCTACCTCTCTGTTTTGTTCTCTGCTATACTCACTCAGAGCAGTAACTTCAGAAGGTCATATCTCGAGTTTTACTGAACCTTTCTCAGTGTTTTAAAGTGTGTTGGATAGCTCTCACTGTCTAGTTTCTACCTATAAATTTTCAAGGTCATTGAATTTATACTTTTGGAGATATCTGCATTTTACTGCTTACTGGTCTATCTCTGCAGAGCCCCGAGAATTGTGGGAATGTTCCAGAACTTGATGAAACTTGTTCTCAGTGCTCAGTCCATCATTTGAAGTGTTTTAACTTGGAATAGGAAGCTTGCTAAGTCTATTTGCTATGCCCAAAAGGAATTTTTCTAATTCCTTCCAGGTTGAGAGCACTGTTCATTTTTTCCAGCAGGTGTATGTCCAAAAATAGCAAGTTTTGGGAGCTAGTCATTTCGCAACTAGCCTGTCTTGACTTAAACTTTTGGGATACATGTTCCAAAGTACTTGGCTGATATTTTGGTGGATTTAGGAAGCTCAAAGGGTCTACTAATCAACTCTGAAGTCTCAGTTGGCTGGTGTGAAGCTGGTTGTAGCGGCACCTACTCATCTTTGGATTGCATCCACCATCTCTCTTCACAGTGGTATCAGAGCATAGTCAAGCAACATGGGAGATGGATTTCCATCAACAATTGACAAATTGGATCGAAACAACTACCCGGCATGGTCTCTAAGGATGGAGGCTTACCTTCAAGGAAGGAATCTATATGGATTCATATCCGGAGATGAAGCAATGCCAACCATGAGGAACAAAGGGCAACCATCACATGAGGAAGTGGAAGGACTTTCGAATTGGTGTTCGAAGGATGCACTTGCAAGGTCCTATATTCTAAACTCAATCTCTGATTTTCTTTTACCTCATGTCAAGGGATGCAAGACATCAAGAGAAACCTGGAATGCACTTGCTTCTTTCTTCTCTTCCAACACTCGAGCAAGGAAGAACCAATTGTGGATGGAGTTCACAACAATGAAGAAAAGCCCGAAGCAAAATGTGACTGATTATGTCACAAAGATGAAGGAGATTTCCGACCAACTTGGAAGCATTGGAGAGGTAATTGAAGAGGAGCAAATCATAAGACAAATCATGAATGGAATCAAAGCAGACGACAAGTGGGAGTCATTCACAACAGCCATGGATTTATACATGGATATGCATGTACCCGACCTCAACACACTCATGGGCCAACTCTTCACTCATGAAGCAAAGATTAGCAAAGGTGGTGAGTCCTCAAGAGGTAATCAAACTTCTGCCTTATATTCTGATAAAGCTAAGGTCAAGGACAAGTCAAAGAATAGGAAGAATGAAGATGAAGGAAGCTCTTTCCAAGCAAACTTTGCAGGTAGAGGACGAGCTAGAGGAAGAGGCAGAAGTGGAAAGCAAGACAGGGGGAGATTCCAATCATCTCAACCTTGCAACATATGTGGCTTATCTAACCATACTACTGAAGAATGTTTCAGGAACCCGAGGAACTCAAGAGGAAGAGGATTCAATAGAGGTGGCTATGGATCAAATAGAGGCAGGTACAATGGAGGCTACAACAACAACTACTACAACAACAATTACAACAACAACAACAACTATCAAAGTGGCCATAGAGGAAGAAGAGATTACAATAACTATGCAGAGGACCAAAGTCAAGAAGATTCATTATTGATTATGAATCTATCAACGAAGAAGGGTAAGGATGATGATCACATATTTTACATTGATTCGGGATGCTCGAACCATGTAGCAGGAAATGTGGCTTTACTTTCTGATTTGGAAGATCCTCATAACAAGCATGAAGTGCAGACAGGAGATGACACAAAGCACTCAGTGGAGAAGATAGGTAATGTGAAGACATCAGATGGGAATATGAACCTCTTAAGCAAAGTCTTGTATGTCCCTACAATTACCAAAAATTTAATAAGTGTTGGACAGATTGTTGAAAAAGGATTGCAGGTTAGATTCAATCGATTTGGAGCATATGTTGAAGACCCAAGGCAAGGCTTTCGAAGGATTGCCAAAGGAGAAAAGACAGGAAGGCTTTTCACTTTTGAAGTGGAAGATACAAAGAACATAGCTTTGTTTAGCTATGGATCTCAAACTCTAACAGAGTTGGAGATATGGCACAAAAGGCTTGCTCACATTGGTGAGAGGACACTCAAACAGATTTGCAGGGACCAAAGTGTACTTGGTTTGCCTAATATCACAAGGCAACACATGATTTATAAGTGTGAAGCTTGTCAACTCGGCAAGGCTCATAGACAACCTTTCAATAAGAAAGGATATATGTATCAAAATCCTTTGGATCTAGTGCACACGGATGTGTGGGGTCCAAGTAAGGAGCCATCTATATCAGGCTCAAGATATTATGTGTCTTTCATAGATGATTGTAGCAGGTGGACCATTCTGTTTTTCATGAAGCACAAGGATGAAGTGTTTAATTGCTTTAAGAAGTATATTGCTCTTGTTGAAAATCAAACAGGTAGGACTTTGAAAAGACTCAGATCAGATGGTGGAGGAGAATACTTCTCTTCTGAATTTGATGCCTTCTTGCATGAAAGAGGCATTAAAAGGGAAGTCACTACAAGGTATACACCCGAACTCAATGGTGTAGCAGAGAGGAGGAATAGAGCTATCGTCGAAGCTGCAAGGTCCATGCTCAACGAAAAGGGATTGCCGAACTACCTATGGGCAGAGGCTGTGTCGACAGCCACATATCTCATAAATAGACTTCCATCTAAGTCACTAGATGGAACCACTCCATATGAAGTGTGGAATGGAAGAAGACCTAGTCTAGAGCATTGTAAAATCTTTGGATGCTTAGCCTATGCTCACATTCCTTGTCAAGTAAGAGGGAAATTGGATCCCAAGGCAGAGAAGTGTGTATTCATTGGTTATGATCAAAACCAAAAAGGATATAGATTGTACAATCCAACCAATAAAGGATTTTCTGTGAGTAGAGATGTAATTTTTGATGAAAACAAATCATGGTTTGATGATGACAGGAAAGTGAAGCTGCCATATGACTTGGATGAAGATTTTCCATCACTTCAACCAAAGGAGCCAAAGCAGATTGAAGAAAGTGATTCGGAGATTGACCTAGAAGACTTGGAAAGACTAAAGCTATGGAAGAACAAAGGTAAAGCAAAGATGCAGGATGCTACATATGGACCCGAGAGCTCACATCAACCACTTAGAAGGTCTTCGAGGGAGAAGAAGAAACCAGAGAGGTTTGGTTATGATACTTCTTTGGTCACCAAGCACTCAATCTACATTGCAAAGGATTCAACCAATGAAGAACCTACCACATTCGAAGAAGCACAAAGCAAGAAAGCTTGGAGAGATGCAATGGATGAAGAAATGGAAGCCTTGAAGGAGAATGACACTTGGGAGCTTGTACCTAACAAGCCATCTATGAAGATAATCGGATCTCGATGGATATACAAAATCAAGAGGAATCCAGATGGAAGTATAAATAGACACAAAGCAAGGTTAGTTGCTAAAGGGTTTGCTCAAACCCATGGTATTGATTATGAGGAGACTTTCTCTCCTGTTGCAAAAATGCCTACAATTAGGGTTCTCATAAGTCTTGCTGCATCTAGAAATTGGAATCTTTATCAACTTGATGTAAAGAATGCCTTCTTGAATGGATGGATTTCTGAGGAAGTGTATATGGCACAACCTCCTGGATATGAGGATGCACATCATCCTAACTATGTATGCAAACTAAAGAAAGCTTTGTATGGATTGAAGCAAGCTCCAAGAGCTTGGAATTTCAGATTGGTTACTTATTTGCAGGACCAAGGATTCAAAGCTAGCAAGGCGGATACCTCTTTGTTCATAAAGAGGAATGGATCTGAAGTGATCTATTTATGTGTGTATGTTGATGATATTATTATCACAGGCAATGATCTTGAAGGAATCAAATAGGTAAAGAGTCAAATGAAGGAGGAGTTCAAAATAAGTGACCTCGGACCACTCACTTATTTTCTTGGATTGGAGTTGATCTACACAGATTCAGGTATATACATCACACAAAGGAAGTATGTCCATGACATGCTCGTCAAGTTCAAGATGGAAAATACAAAGTGTGCAGGTACACCTATGGAGCAAAATCATAAGCTTAGTGCTTATGAAGGAGAGCCAATTGAAGACATCACAAGCTATCAAAGCTTGGTTGGAAGTTTGAACTATGCAACACTCACAAGGGTGGATATATGCTATAGTGTTAGCATATTGAGTCAGTTTATGCATAAGCCGAGAAGACCACATATGGAAGCGGCCAAGCGAGTCCTCAAGTACCTAAAGGGGACCATGAATGAAGGTTTGTTTTATTCATATACTTCAGATATTGAGTTAAAGGTCTACTCAGATGCAGATTGGGCCGGATCTAAAGATGATAGAAGAAGCACATCAGGGTATATATCATTTGCAGGTTCAAAAATCATTTCTTGGTCATCGAAGAAGCAACCAACCGTGGCATTATCTTCTACTGAAGCAGAATATAGAGGTTTGGCTAATGCAACTCAAGAAATCATGTGGTTAAAATCTTTGTACACAGATCTTGGACTTCATTCTTCAACACCTCACATTTTTGGTGACAACACAAGCTCACTACATCTAGCAGCTAATCCGGTATACCATGCTAGAACCAAGCATATTGAAGTCCACTACCATTATGTAAGGGAGAAGCTAATGAGCAAGGATATTCAACTATCCTACGTCTCTACAGATATGCAATGTGCAGACATGTTGACGAAAGCTCTTGATGGTACGAAGTTAAGTAGATTCAAGTTGATGATTGGCTTGCAGGAAATCAAGGACAATTGAAGACTTATTTGGAGGCCAAGCATGTTAGGCTTGAGGGGGAGCTGTTGGTGCATTTTGCCCAAGCCTACATGCTTGATATGCTTGATATTATCCTCATTTGTAAGTCACATGAGTAGTCATGTGAACACCTCTTGTAAAAGAGTACATTTTATCTCTTGTAAATGGAAAAAGAAAAAAGTAAAAGGATGGCTTACCTCATCCATGATGTAAAAGCAAATTCGTGGCTTCAACTACCAAAATCACGAATTTTTGAGCTGAGGGAATCTCTCCTAACTTTGGGGATCACTTTTAGGTGGAGCCATTCGAATTCGAATTCAAAACTCCCTCCAAGAATTGCTATAAAAGGAGCAAGAAGGAAGAGGCGATTAGCAAGCCTTGTATGTGACCACTTCATGTCATTTTGTAGAGATTGAAGAGCTTACTCCATAGCTCTATCATTCTACTCCCATTGTGCAAAGATTCATTGCCAATGTGGTTGTAATCATATGTGAATCTATACATTTATTATCATCTACCTCTCTGTTTTGTTCTCTGCTATACTCACTCAGAGCAGTAACTTCAGAAGGTCATATCTCGAGTTTTACTTAACCTTTTTCAGTGTTTTAAAGTGTGTTGGATAGCTCTCACTGTCTAGTTTCTACCTATAAATTGTCAAGGTCATTGAATTTATACTTTTGGAGATATCTGCATTTTACTGCTTACTGGTCTATCTCTACAGAGCCCCGAGAATTGTGGGAATGTTCCAGAACTTGATGAAACTTGTTCTCAGTGCTCAGTCCATCATTTGAAGTGTTTTAACTTGGAATAGGAAGCTTGCTAAGTCTATTTGCTATGCCCAAAAGGAATTTTTCTAATTCCTTCCAGGTTGAGAGCACTGTTCATTTTTTCCAGCAGGTGTATGTCCAAAAATAGCAAGTTTTGGGAGCTAGTCATTTCGCAACTAGCCTGTCTTGACTTAAACTTTTGGGATACATGTTCCAAAGTACTTGGCTGATATTTTGGTGGATTTAGGAAGCTCAAAGGGTCTACTAATCAACTCTGAAGTCTCAGTTGGCTGGTGTGAAGCTGGTTGTAGCGGCACCTACTCATCTTTGGATTGCATCCACCATCTCTCTTCACACTTTTCACTCTTTGTCTTACTGTGTGTGCGCGTGTGTGTGTATGTGTGTGCATGTTAGTGTGCTTCTCACTCACGCACTTGTGCCTTCACTTGCTCAAGGTCTTCATACCATCCTCACGTCTTCCCAGATTGACATTAAAGGAGGTGCTACTCATCACTGAGCTACAGAATGTATCCTATAATTTAGGATTTACTTTTAGGTGAACATTTGAAATTTGAATTCAAGATTGGCTCCAAACTCAACTATAAAGGTGGATCAAAAGTCTCGCGTGACAGGCCTGACTTTTAGAGATCAATAGAGAGGGATCGTATGTGATTTGAAATCTCACTCCATAGCTTAATCAGTACCCTCACATTGTAAAATATATTATTGCCAATGACATTGTATTTCTATGTGATCTAATACATACATTTTGATTATATCTCTACTTCACTTCTCTGTCATTACTACATCACTAGAGTGATTTTCTCAGAGCTTGTTCTCAGTGTATGATTGATCATTTCTCGTGATTTAAAGCATCATAGATTCAGTATATTTTCTATTTTATAGCTAAAATCCTATTATCATTGGTTCTCTCAATTGTGAAATATCAACACATCTTTACTCTCTAGTCTATTCTCTAATGCATCCTCAAAATGTCAAGGAACTCCTATGATTTGTTAAACATCATACTCAGTATATAGTTCATCTTTTTTATTGAAATCACTCATGATTGGTAGGTGTCTAAGTTTATTAGATACCATCAAAAGGAATTAGGCTAATTGCTAGTATGCTCAGAGCATTGTTCACTATACTGAACAGGTGTAGAGACTAAAATAGCAAGTCAATGACCTTGGATTAATTTCCTGCTCATCTTTTCTGATCCATTGATTAGTGTATCATGTTCCAAAGAGCATAAATGATTATTTATGATCATTAGCAAGCTAAAGAGTCCCACTACACTCTCCATCACTTTCTCTTGGCTGGTGTGAAGCAGGTTTTAGCAACACCACTTCATCTCTGAAGTCTATCCACCACCTCCTCTAACGGTGGTATCACAGCAACAAGAAGCAAGATGGGAGATGGATTTCCATCATTCATTGACAATGGACTGAAGCAACTACCCAACATGGTCACTAAGGATGCAAGCCTACCTCCAAGGAAGAAGTATATATGGATATATCTCAAGAGATGAAGAGATGCCAACATTCAGGAGCAAACGTCAACCCACAAGGAAAGAACAAGAAAGGCTGACCACATGGTGTGCAAAGGATGCTCTTGCGAGGTCTTATCTACTAAACTCAATATCTGATTTCTTATTACCTCACATTAGGAATTGAAAGACCTCCCAAGAGACTTAGGAGTACTTTCTTTATACTTCTCATCAAATACAAGAGCTAGGAATAACCATCTATGGATGGAGTTTACAACCCTAAAAAAGCAACCAAAACAAAGTTTAGCTGATTATGTGACCAAGATGAAGGATGTGGCTGATCAGCTTGTAAGCATTGGACAAGAGATTGAAGAAGAACACATAGAAAGGCAAATCGTAAATGGCATCAAAGCTAAAGATAAGTGGGAGTCGTTCACAACAGCAATGGACCTTTATATGGATATGCAAATACCTGACCTCAATACCTTGATGGGGAAACTCTTCACTCATGAGACAAAGCTCAACAAGAATGGTGATAACTCTAGAGGTAATCAATCTTCTACTCTTTATACAGATAGAAATAAAAGTGAGGATAACGGTAAAAGCAAAAAGAATGAAGAAGAGGCGAGTACCTCTCAAGTAAACTTCATAGGTAGAGGAAGAGGTACTAAAGGAAGGGGCAGAGGAGGAAAGCAAGACAAGGGGAGATACTACAACACTCCACCTTTCAACATCTGTGGCCTACTAACCACAATACAAAAGAATGCTTCAAGAACACAAGGAATCAAAGGGGAAGAGGCTTCCATAGAGGGAGCTATGGACAATCAAGAGGCAGGTTCAACAACGGAGGAAGCAATTATATAACAACAATAATTACCAAGGAGATTTCAGAGGTAGAAGAGACTATAGCAACTACACAGAAGACCAAGAGGATTCTCTACTCATCATGAACATGACATCTAAGCAAGGTAAAGATGATGCACATCTTTTCTATATTGATTCTAGTTGTTCCAATCATGTGGTTGGAAATGTAGCATTGTTATCTGATCTTGACAAACCCAAAGAGAAGCATGAAGTGGAGACAAGTGATGACACTAGACACTCTGTTAAGAAAATTTGAAATGTCAAGGCTTCTGATGGTAATATGAACCTTTTAAGTAAGGTTTTGTATGTGCCAATCATAACAAAAAACCTAATCAATGTTGAACAGATTGTTGAGAAAGGCTTACAAGTCAGATTCACAAGGCATGGAGCATATGTGGAAGACCCTCAACAAGGCTTCAAGAAAATTGCAAAAGTTGAGAAATATGGTAGACTCTTTACATTTGAGATTGAAGACACCATAAATATTGCACTCTTCAATTACAAAGATCAAACCCTATCTCAACTAGAGATATGGAATAAAAAGCTAGGTCATATAGAAGAAAGAACACTAAAGCAAATATGCAGGGATCAGAGTGTGCTTGGCATTCCAAATGTGTCCAAGCAACACATGATATACAAATGTGGAGCATGCCAATTTGGCAAAGCTCACAGGCAACCATTCAACAGAAAGGGGTACATGTATGAAGACTGCTTGGAGCTTGTGCACATTGATGTGTGGGATCCTAGCAAAGCACCATAAATCTCATGTTCAAGGTACTATGTTTCATTTATAGATGACTATAGAAGATGGACAAGTCTTTATTTCATGAAGCATAAGAATGAAGTATTTGCATGTTTCAAAAAGTATTTGGCATTGGTTGAGAACCAGATAGGTAGAAGCTTGAAGAGGATCAGATTTGATAGAGGTGGTGAGTATTTTTCACATGAATTTGATTCATAAGATATACTCTTGAACTAAATGGAGTGGCAGAGAGAAGGAACAGATTGATAGCGGAAGTTGCAAGATCAATGTTGAATGAAAAGAAACTACCCAATTACCTATGGGCAGAGGCTATTTCCACAACCACATACTTGGTTAACAGGCTCCCATCCAAATCCTTGGATGGAATGACACCCTATGAGGCATGGAATGGCAAGAGACCCTCATTGGACCATTGCGAAATCTTTGGGTGCATCGCTTATGCACATATACCCTCACATATTAGAGGGAAGCTTCATCCTAAAGCTGAAAAGTGTATATTCATTGGCTATGACCAAAACCAGAAGGGTTATAGGTTATACAATCCCACTAACAAAGGATTTATAGTTAGTAGGTATGTAGTGTTTGATGAACATAATTCATGGTTTGAAGATGATTGTAGGAAGATCAAGTTACCTTATGATTTGGAAAGTGACTTTCCAACTCTCACTCAAGAAGATCAACAAGTATCAGAAGATGTCAATTCAAAGGATGAAGAGCAGATTGACTTCAAGGCTTGGAAGTCAAGGGGCAAGACCAAGTTCATGCAATTGGAAAACATTCTAGAGTCCTCTAACCAAGTACTCAGAAGATCTCAAAGGGAGAGTAAAAAACCAATAAGGTATGGCTATGACACATCACTAGTCACCAAGAATTCTGTGTACATCACTAAAGACTCTATGACAAAAGAACCTTCTTCTTTTGAAGAAGCCAATGCAAAGAAAGAATGGAGAGAAGCCATGCAGGAAGAAGTTGAAGCACTTCAGGTAAACAATACTTGGGATTCGGCTCCCAAGAAGCCAAGCATGAAGGTAGTAGGATCCAGAAATCAAGAGAAATTCAAATGGTTCTATAAACAGGTACAAGGCAATGCTAGTGGCAAAGGGGTTTGCTCAAACCCATGGAGTGGATTACAAAGAAAGTTTTCACATGTGGCTAAGATGCCAATAGTTAGAGTTTTGGTAAGTGTTGTTGCTTCCAAAAATTGGAACTTATATCAGTTAGATGTTAAGAATGCATTCCTAAATGGATGGATCTCAGAAGAAGTGTATATGGCTCAACCACCAGGGTATGAAGATAAGGATAAACTAGGTACTGTATGCAAGCTAAGGAAGGCATTCTATGGCCTAAAGCAAGCTCCTAGAGCTTGGAACCATAGGCTTGTTACTTATTTGCAGGATCAACAGTTTGTTGCTAGCAAGGTAGACTCTTCTTTATTCATAAAGAAGACAAACTCAAAAGTCATTTACTTATGTGTCTATGTGGATGACATTATCATTACAAGGAATGATGCTAATGGCATCAAGCAAGTTAAAGCTCAACTAATGGAAGAGTTTAAAATCAGTGATCTTGGTTTGTTAACATATTTTCTTGGCTTAGAACTTGTGTATACAGATTTTGGTGTGTTCATTACTCAGAGAAAGTATATTCATGATATGTTGAGAAAATTCAATATGGAAAACATAAAAATTGCAGGTATACCCATGGAACTCAATCAGAAGCTTAGTTCTCATGAACGAGAACTTCTTGAGGATGTTACAAGTTACCAAAAACTTGTTGGGAGCCTCAACTATGCAACCCTAACAAGAGTAGACATTGCTTATGGAGTAAGTACATTAAGCCAATTTATGCATGCACCAAGAAAGCCTCATAGAGAAGCTGCCAAGAGGGTACTAAAGCATCTAAAGGGTAGCATAAATGAAGGGTTGTTTTACCCATTCACTTCTGACTTGGACATAAAGATGTATTCTAATGCAAATTGGGATAGCTCCAAGGATGATAGGAGGAGCACCTCATGATACTTGTCTTTTGCAGGTTCAAAGCTAATATCATGGTCATCAAAAAAACAACTAACTGTGGCTTTATCATCTACAGAGGAAGAATATAGAGGTTTAGCAAATGCAACACAAGAGGCCATGTGGCTCAAGCAACTCTACATAGATTTGGGGTTGCATTCTTGCACTCCAATGATTTTTGGACACTAGTTCACTTCATTTGGCTGTTAATCATGTATATCATGCAAGGACTAAGCACATTGAAGTGCACTATCATTATGTAAGGGGGAAATTGCTTAGCAAGGACATTCAATTGTCCTATGTATCAACTCAATTGCAATGTGTAGATATACTCACAAAGTCTTTAGATGGAACTAAGATGAACAGGTTCAAATTGATGATTGGATTGTAGGAAATCAAGGAGGAATAAAAGACCAAGCATGTTAAGCATCTGCAGCATTATCTCGAGTGTGAACCTTCTCAAGAATAATGCTCTCAGTGGCTAAGCAATCTCTAATGAAGTGATACCTCACCTCAATGTGCTTGGTCTTTGCATGATAGACCGGATTCTTAGCCAAAGCAATGGCACTCTGACTATCACTGAGCAAGTGAGGTACATGCTGAGGCAAACCCATATCACAAGCAAGACGAGAAAGCCACAATGCTTCCTTACATGCCTCACTTGCTGCAACATACTCTGCTTCTGTGGTGGAAACAGCTGTACATTCTTGAAGACGAGATCTCCAAGAGATCGCACCTCCAGCAAAATGAAAAATGTACCCTGATGTAGACTTACGATTGTCTACACAACCAGCATAGTCAGAATCTGTGTAACCAATAATGGATGCTTTCCCTCTACCTAAGCATAGACACTTGTCCTTAGTGCCACTCAGATATCTCAAAATCATTTTGACCGCTTCCCAATGTTTCTTGCCAGGATTAGACATATATCTGCTCACAACTCCCACTGCAAATGCAATGTCTGGTCTCGTAGCTACCATAGCATACATGAGACTACCAACAACAGACTGATAGGGAATTTTGGTCATGAATTCCTTTTCCTCATCTGATTTGGGGCAGTCATCCTTGCTCAATTTCACATATGTGGGTAAAGGTGTACTCAATGCCTTTCCACCCTGCATATTGAATCGATGAAGTACTTTGGATATGTACTCACTTTGAGACAAGTATATGCATCTTTTACTCCTATCACGAGTAATGCGCATGCCAAGAATATGTTTGGCATCCCCCAAATCCTTCATATCAAATGTCTGACTCAACTTCTTTTTGAGAATTGACAAATCATAAGAGGACTTCCCAGCAATCAACATATCATCGACGTAAAGTATCAAGCATATCAAGCTGCCATCAGAACATCTCTTTGTGTAGAGACAATGATCCTCATTGCTCCGAGAATAGCCTTGGGACTTCATAAAAGCATCAAACTTTTGGTACCATTGTCTAGGAGACTGTTTAAGTCCATACAAGCTCTTCTTGAGCTTACAAACTAGACTTTCCTTGCCAGGAACTACATAACCCTCTGGTTGTTCCATATAGATCTCATCTGTAAGATCTCCATGCAAGAAAGCTGTTTTCACATCCATTTGGACTAGCTCTAAGTCCTCCATTGCAACGAATCCAAGCAACATGCGCAAAGTAGTCATCTTGACCACTGGGGAGAAGATTTCCTCAAAATCAACACCATGTTGTTGCTTAAAACCCTTTGCAACAAGTCGTGCTTTATATTTTGGAGAAGCACTATCTGATGTGAATTTCAGCTTATATACCCATTTACATGGTAAAGCTTTCCTTCCCTTTGGCAAAGGTACTAAGTCCCAAGTACCATTCTTGTGAATAGAATCCAACTCACTCTTCATGGCACGCTCCCACTTGACATGATCCTCTGTCTGCATAGCCTCTTTGTAGCAAGAGGGCTCACCGGCATCTGTTAGCATAACAAAATCTAAACCTGGAACATATCTATCAGGTGGATATGAGACACGTGCAGAACGTCTCAATGGTTGCTGAACAGGAACATGTGCAGACTGATCTGAATGGACATTCTCTTGAACATCCCTATGTGTAGCATTTTTATGCATGCTAACCGGAGGACTAGTATCCTCAAACACCACTCTTCTCACTTCAACCTCCTTAATCGGCTGTTTATGCATCTTAGACTCATTAAAAATGACATCACTACTTTTGATCACTGACCGTGTTTCAGGATCCCATAAGCGATATCCAAATTGTCCTTCTCGACCATATCCAAGAAAAATGCATTTCTTTGACTTATGGTCCAACTTCTGTCTAAGATTCTTGGGTATATGAACATATGCTTCACACCCAAAAACTCGAAGATGATCATAATATGGTGGTTTCCCTGTCCATAACTCTTGTGCCACTTTCAGACCTTTGGCAGTACTAGGTGAGAGGTTAATCACATGAACTGCAGTCAATACTGCTTCTGCCCAAAAACCTTGTGAGAGGTTTGCATGATGCAACATAGAGACTACTCTATCTTGAATAGTTCTATTCATCCTCTCAGCTACACCATTCTGTACTGGGGTATAAGGAGCTGTAAACTCTCTACGAATCCCTCTACACTGACAGAAAAGGCTGAATTCATGTGAGGTATATTCACCCCCATTATCTGAACGTAAAGCCTTAAGCTTAGTTCCTTTTTCAGTCTCAACTAAAGCAAGCCATTTTCTGAAAGTAGGGAATACATCATCCTTCGATTTGATGGGATATACCCAGACTTTTCTAGTAGCATCATCTATGAAAGTAACAAAGTAAAGAGAACCACCTAAGGACCTAGTGGGCATAGGACCACACACATCTGTATGAACAAGATCTAAAGGCTGAATTGAAGAGTCAATGTGCGTTTTATGCACATTTCTGGTTTTCTTTCCATATTGACAATGCTCACAAAATGAAAAATCAGAGAAAGATAACACAGGTAAGTAGCCAGAACGAGAAAGATTTTCCATTCCACTACGAGATATATGGCCCAAACGACCATGCCAAATACAAGCCATAGGCTATTCAGTAACAGCTAACAAGTGTTCTTTCTGTGATACAAATAAAGGGTAAAGTGAGCCAACTTTCCTTCCTTTTGCAATAACCATATTGCCCTTTGATATACGAAAGGATTGAGCATAGAAGACCACCTTGTAACCAAGGTCATCAAGTTGACCAACTGACATCAAACTGCGTGATAACTGAGGTACATGGCGTACATTATGCATAGTAAATTTTGAACCGTCAATGAACTGCACAACCACATCTCCAATCCCCACAACATCACACTGGTAAGAGTCACCAAGTCTCACGGTACCAAGAGACTTTGCTGCATAATTAGAGAACCATTCTCTATGTGGTGTCACATGGAAAGAAGCACCAGAATCTAGCAGCCAGGTGTGGGAAAGAGAATCAGCCATAAGTGCCTCAGATGGCACAGTACTATCAAGTGTCAACACATCAGCATCATCAGAAATAGCATTAATTTCTTCAATCTTCACAGTCGAAGTAGATGGTGCAGGTAACTGTTTAACATGCCCATCAACATTCTGTCCTTTACCTTTAGCATTCTTTAATGCATAACAGTCTTTCTTCATGTGTCCTTTCTTATGACAATAATGGCATTCAATATCCCTCTTCCTTGATTTACTTCTGCTCTTATTCCGTTGACCATTCTTTTCCTTGTTCTTGCTCCTGCCACGTTGTTGATTCTTTCCTTGGTAAGAATCACGAACATTATATGCATCTCCACTCTGAGTGCCAACCATAGATTTTCTACGAATCTCCTCACTCAAGAGTGCTCCACATATGTCATCATAGACGAGTTTACCACCTGGTGCACTATTGCTAATAGCTGTGCAAAATGTATCCCATGATGATGGCAGGGTGCATAACAGCAATACTGCTTTCATTTCATTGTCCATATCCATTTTCTGAGCCTGTAACTGGGAGAATATGGCATCAAACTCATTTAGATGAGCAGCAACACTATCTGTGTCCTTCATACGAAGGTCGTATAATTTTCTCATCAGATATACTTTATTTGATGCCGTCTCTTTTTCATATGTATTGCATAACTTCTTCCAAAGCTCCTCTGCACTTTCACAGTCTAATACTGTAAAGTAAACATTATCTGCTAGGTGCAAGCGAATGGTAGACCTGGCCATTTCATCTAACTCATCCCAATCATCTTCATCCATGTCAGCAGGCTTCTTTGAAATCCCATTTACTGGCTTCCATTGCCTTCTTTGAATCAGCACATCTTTAATCTGATTCTTCCATAGAGCAAAGTTTGTGCCATCAAATTTTCGGATCTCAAAATGGTCTTTGCCCTGCAAGTTATAGCTCCTCCTCGGAACGCTAGCACTAGACCCTGATCCACCGGATGTGCCTGAGACCTCTGATGCCATGATCGTAGAGAACTGAATAGAATGATAATGGAGCTAGAAGAGTCCAAACACCAACAAATAAGTGTATCAAGGAGTAAATCGACCACTATATAGTTGACTAAACCAGAAATCTGGAAAAATTTTGCCAGAGTATCCTCTGCAAAATTAGCATATGACCAGTGTCAAAGTATCATAAAACTGCAAGTACTAACATGTCTACCTGCATAGTGAATCACTGACTCCACTGCATATAATCAGTTACCCAATAGAAGCCAACTAGGCTTATCGAGCACCTATGAACAACTATCATACATCTCCTATGGCGAGGCTGGGTAAGTCTTCCACCTGCATCACCGAAGAGACCCCGACATCTGGGTGTCTCCCAGTTAAGAAAACCTCACCACGACCCTCTTTATCAAACGTAAAAGGCTTTATGCAAAGAACGTAACCGCTATATCAATGCCCACATGGACGTACATAAGCGGTATCCATAGAAGCGTACATGGTGTGTATGTGCTCAATATATGCAGTAAAATGACACTGAAAGGCTGAATACACAGCCCAAAAAACTAGCCAATAACACCTGCAAGTGTCTGTCAACTCTGATGTTTTAGGCTTTAAAAACCTGCATAAATTTGCAGCGACTGCTCCCACCAAAACTGAAAACCCCTCGAGAAACCTGTAGTTTTACGAGTGTGGCTGAAAATACAGCCCCAAAGGTTGATATTTATTGTCTGAGAAGTACAAGGAACACTCTTCTTGATGTTCTTGGACCTGTGTGAAGAGAACTACGTGCGAAAGTACTCCAAAATGGCTCCAAAAACACCCCAAAATTGCTTCAGAAATAGGCTTTAAAAGCAAAAATGAAGCTTTGAGGGACCAAAACTTGTTCAAGGTAATGCCAACCTTAGTCTTTCCCCTTCTTCAAACACCACAAGAGTGTAGCTTAGTGGCAAGAGATTGCCGCGGTTAAGCGAGCTCTGGGGGGAACAGTACTGGGATGGGTGACCTCCCGGGAAGTACCGGGAACCTCTATATTCCTTGATCGTTGAGGTCCTCCCTCGCGCGCAGCCAACGGCGCCAACGGTGACTTCGGTGACTCGGATGACAAGGTATGCCAAGGTCTATGCCTTGGTCGCCGCCTTAGTCGTAAGCCTTTGCACAAAAGGAACAACGCTTTTTGCCTCGAACTGCTCTGATACCAGTGAAGTATTTCGATGGCGTGCACCACACTGGACTCTCCTTCTCGAGAGCTCCACGACGATATGCTCAAAGTTGAAAACCGAGCTCCTGTCGCCACACACAGTACTCCGCACAAATGTTGTAGAATACGCAGAAAACGCAGTACACAGGGAGCACGAAGACAGACTTCTTAGGTCTTACAAATGCGGTCGAACTTACAGTCTGTGACTGACCAGGCCACTATATGTTTTATTAAAGAACATATACAAAGAAGTGTCCGGTGGCCATTTGGCCTTTCACATGGACACTAACGGTAACAGCAAGAAGAGGGTGCTCAGCTGGACGGCCTCACCTTTGTTATTGCCCTTCAAGCATGTGATGCTCTTGCAGAGAATGAAGGATCGGTGTTTGCTAAGGGAGACATGGTTTAGGACATTGCTTTAGACATTAGTTGTTCCCTCCATGCTAATGCCAATAGGAAGAGCTTCTCATCCCATATTTTCTTTGTAAATACTCTTATTAGAAATGTATGTCAAATGTGGGTTACTGGAAGAAGCATAGGAAATATTTGAATACTTTAGTGATGTTCTAGTTCAGTGGGAAGAATTGTACCATGAGAGCATCCATCCTAATGCAATGACATATGCATGCATATTGAAGGCTTATGTGGCTCTTGGAGCTCTTAATGAATGGGAAAATCCATGATGTGGTTAAAAAAACCAAGGATTATTGCAGAATAATGTTGAAATAGGCATTGCTCTTGTGGATATGTATGTTAAATGTGGTGCTTTTCCCAAAGCAAAATGTGTTTTTGATAGCATTTTGCATCAAGATGTTGTATGTTGGAATGCCTTAATCATAGTCTATACACATGATGGACAAGGTGAACGGGCATTGGATTGCTTCAAATGAATGAAGCATGATGGTATCAATCCTAATGCAACAATCTATGCGTGCATTTTAAAAGCATGTGCTTCTATTGATGCATGTGATGAAGGGTAGAAGATCCACGATGATATTGAAAGACAAGGATTGTTGGAAGTTGACATTATGGTTGGCAATGTAGTTGTGGATATGTATGCCAAGTGTGGGAAACTTTCAAAGGCACAAGAAGTGCTTCACAAACTCCCTTTTTGTGATGTTGTCACTTGGAATGCATTGATTACAGGATTTGCAGAGGAAAGCTTAGGTGAACAAGCTCTAAGCTATTTTGAGAAGATGCAAAGTGAGGGCATATCTAGAGATGTAGTATCATTTCTTTGCATACTCAATCTTTGTAGTCACCTTGGTCTTGTTGAAAAGGGCTATGAATATTTTGTAAATATGACAACCAAATATGGGATCATCCCAACTTTAGAATTATTTACTTGTATAATTGACCTATTTAGACGTGCACGACATCTAGAAAAGGAAGTACAACTGATCTAGGAGATGCTAATATTTGATCGATCGGCAAACTGGATTGCCCTTTTGAGTGCAAGCCATAAATGGGGAGATATCAAAGTTGGGAGTTCTTCATGAATGACAGGCGGAGGGGGAGGGAGAGCTTCAGGGGGGCATCTTCTAAAAAAGGGTTTCATCCAGGTGTCTTGGGGCGTTCAGGTTCCATTATTCAATGAAAGGGACTTAACCCTCAGTAGGGGTATATACAAGAAGGGAGTTATTAATGTTTGGGGGAGGGAGATCATGAGAATCCTCGAGCTGTTGCCTTTGTCGGTGCAGATAGGGAAGAAACCATAGAGCTAAGGTTTATATGTAGTAGCACAAGCCATTCTGGTCCGATATTTTCTTTAGGGGATATACGAACGAGGAGAACAAAAGGGTTTAGTGGGCAGATCAACAGTGGGAGTTATTGTTGTATATTATTGAACAATGCATTGCTAAAGTGTTATATTATTAATGTATTAATATGTTTTTGATGTTTCTGATATAGCAGCTGAAGGTTCGTGAGGAGCGTGCAAGGCGTGAAAGGGCGGACATCAATAATCCGAATAATTATTATTTAGCTTGTAAATAAACGGGCGTAGAAGGTTCTATTGTTAGAAAAGTAATGGTTAGAATAAGGGTCGTTGTAGACCGCAGTTTCTGTTATTCAAAGTAATGACTTTCTGTAAAAGTTACTAACTTTTAGTTTCATGCCTACTTTTCAAAGCCGCCCTCTTGTAACCACTCTTTTTGAAGTAATCAAAATTCCTATAAATACATGCACTCTGTGGACTGTCGAAACATAGTGCATGGGGGGAGATTGCACCCAATCTTGCGTTTGGTCTCGTCTCTTGTTGCCTCTCTTTTCTGTGTGTTTTTCTGCGTCCGTAATCTTTGTATGCGCGTGAGCAAGATCCTGACAACAGTGGTATCAGAGCTCTGCACGCGTCAATACAGAGGGTTCTGTTCTCTGTTCGTGATTCTGAATTCCGATTCCATCTCCATCTCCGTCTCCGTCTTCTGTTTCTGTTTCTGTTTCGGTTTCTGTTTCTGTTTCTGTTCCTGTTCCAGAACCAGAACCTACGTTTTCACCTACGTTTACTCCTTAAGGCGTCGACTAAGGCAAAGAACTTAGGCAATAACTTAGGCAATACATTGGCACCCAAGGCTCCCTTGGCGACCGTTGGCTACGCGCGAGGCAATTTTAATTTTTGAGTGGTAATAGAGAGGTTTAGAGTCCCTAAGGTAGGAGGATTTGAACCCACAACCTCCTACTTTCAAGGGAAGTACTTTGACCACTCCACCATCTCTTGGAGTTGTACTCAAGTTCTCTCTCTTTATTACTTGTGGAAGGCGCGCGCGTCGATTTCAAGATTGGACCCAAGAAAGAATCAAGTGCATCTCTCAATCCGTAGGTCGGATTGAGGCGTGTAATATACCGTTGGAAAGCTCTCGGAACGAACTTTCCAATGAGCTAGCTTGGAAGTGTAAATTCCTTCAAAATCCTTGGGTGGCACTTGATTGAGTGTTCAAGATACCAAGCAAGGTTGAGAACACGGGATCGAGACACCAAGGTTGCAAACAAGAAGGTTCAATACATCAAGGTTGAGAGCAAGGGTCCAAGAGCACCATGGAGGATTACAGTAATTCACCTCTACCTGCGGCAACACTTGAACAATAACTAGAGCTCTTGTGGCATGAGCTTCAAGGAGCTCAGAACGAGATCCGACAACGTGATCAAATCCTCCAAAAGATGCAAGCTGAGGAAGACAACCTTACGAGAGTAGTAAAAGCTATTGTGTCTGCCCAATCTGATGTTACTCATTCAAAGATTGGTAATAGAAACTACCAGTTTCTACGATTTGATGGCCGAAAGGATGGGCCTTTAGTACTTTCTTGGTTGTCGCAGTTTGATGATTTTTATACCGATGAAATGTATGCTGAAAGTGAAAAAGTTAAATTTGCCACTAACTATTTAGTAGGTAAAGCTCAACTCTGGTGGAATGTCCTGCGACACAGTACGGAGCATCCAACAACTTGGAAGGCTTTTCAAGAAAACGTGAAGGATTCATTTCTTCCTCCTCAATACCATTTGCAGGTTCGACGTGCATGGACGACCCTTACATGGAAGGAGGGTGATACGGTTACTACCTACACATAGCGGTTCTGGCAAAATTTACTACTTGTACGAATGCTTGAAGATGTATCAGAGGATATCTTGCAGCAGAAATACAAAGATGGTTTGGAGGTGGGAATCCAAGCTAAGCTTCACACCCTACGACCTACAACCCTCAACGAGCCTATATCTTTTGCTTATGATGCAGAAAAAGAATTCCAGTCCATAACCAAGTCACTCCGTCTACAACAACCACGTCCACGACCATTTCTTGTTAAACCTTCATTTCCTATGAAGCATAATTTTAATGCCCCATCTTACCCTAGTTTTCCTCGTCCTCCACAATCCAATTACTCAACTTCACCCGTTGCTTCATCTCTCCAACCAACCAAACCACCTACCCTTCAAACTTCAGCAGTGAATGCCCAACAGAAGCGACCACGAATCACTTGCTGGAATTGTGGTAAACCTAGACATACAAAAATAAGGTGCAGATTGCAACCTCTTCATATGAAACAGGCTACAGCTCGATTGCATAACATGGAGGTCTATAATGAAGAAATTCCTCCTGTTTGGACAGAGGAATCACTGGAGAAGGACTTAAGTACCTTGGGTAACGATATCTCTCTACACTCTCTTCTTTGCATGCAGGGTACAATAAATAACAAACTAGTTAAAATTCTACATGACGATGGTAGTTCACATGACTTCATTTCACATTTATTAGTACAAGAACTTAAATTACAAACGTTTCCTTCTTTGTATAAAGTGAAAGCTGCATTTCAAGGTAGTCGTTATAATGTAACACGAGAAGTGCAAGATGTTACGATTAGCATAGGCCCTTATGTTGATTCATGAACATTTTTAATTGCACCTTTGCAATCTTATGATGTTATACTAGGTATGCCTTTTCGTCACCATTATAACCCACGTATTGACTACCATACTCATACCTTTAAGTTTTTTTTCAAAGGTCAAATCATTACTTTGTCTGCACGGCATGATTTCTAGCCATTTCCATTGATTAGTCACACTCAAGTAAAGCGTGCATTTAGGAAAGGATTCAACTCATGCATTGTTTTTGTCAATGTCATCAATGATTATACTCATACACTTCCATATGCATATAAACCTTTCATGAGTACTTATAAGGATTGTTTTATGTCTGAATATCCCTCTGAACTACCACCATCTCAAGGATCCTTTGACCATAGCATAGACTTAGTCCCTGGTAGTTCTCCTCCTCATAAAGCACCTTATAGACATGGCCCACTACATCAAAAGGAAATAGAAAATCAAGTAAAAGACCTACTACAAAAAGGACTTATAAGGCCTAGTTCTTCCCCATTTGGAGCACCAGTTCTCTTAGTAGAGAAGAAGAATAAAACTTATCGAATGTGCATTGATTATAGAGCCCTTAACAAGATCACGATCAAGAATAGATACCCTATTCCTCGAATAGATGATCTCTTAGATAAGTTACGAGGAGCTCATGTCTTTAGTAAAATTGATCTTAAATCGGGTTACCATCAGATTCGTATGACACAAAGTGATATTTTTAAGACTGCATTTAGAACTCAAAATGGCCATTATGAATTTATGGTAATGCCCTTTGGACTTACTAATGCCCCTGCTACATTTGTGCGAATGATGAACAATCTTTTTCTTGATTACCAAGCTTTTGTTCTTGTATTCTTTGATGACATACTTGTTTACAGTAAGAATGGTAGTGAACATGAAAAGCATCTTGAAACAATTTTTCATTTGTTACGCGAGAACACATTTTATGCTAATCCTGAAAAGAGTTATTTCTTTCAGCGTAAGCTAGAATATTTAGGACATATTATTTCAAGTGAAGGTGTGCATGTGGATCCGAAAAAGATTAGAGTTATCGTAGAATGGCATACACCACAATCAGTCAATGATGTTCGTTCTTTTCTTGGGTTGGCTAGTTTCTATAGGAAGTTTGTTCGAAATTTTTCTTATTTAGCATTGCCTCTTACCTTGTTGTTGAAAAAGAAAATAAAATTTGCATGGGGAATTACCAAACAACAGTCCTTTGACAAACTTAAACATGCACTTTCACATGCACCTGTTTTACAATTACCTGATTTTTCACAACCCTTTCATGTTGTTACTGATGCTAGTGGTTCAGGAATAGGTGCTGTTTTAATGCAAAATGACCATCCCATTGCATTTGAGAGTAGAAAGCTTAAGCCCTCAGAACAGAATTATAGTACGTATGATAAAGAACTGTTAGCAGTTGTGCATGCTTTGCAAATTTGGAAACACTATCTTATGGGCTCTGAAGTATTAATCAAAACCGATCAACAGGCCATTAAGCATTTATTAAGTCAGCCCTTAATCTCTGATAGGCATCTTAAATGGGCATCATTCATTCAAAATTTCCAGCCCATGATACAATATCAGCCTGGTAAAGCTAATGTTGTAGCGGATGCTCTTAGCCGTTTTCCTTTGCATTCTGTTGTTTTGAATAATATTTCTGCCATCCAAATTCATTCTTTTCAAGAAATGGTTTCCACTTATGCATCTGATTTGTATTTTTCACGTGCATGGCATGACTTCAACAATGCTGCATCTTTATCTGATGAACATTATACATTTCATAATGGTTTTCTCTATTTTCAACATAGATTGTGCATAACCCAAGCTTTTAAAGATTTTGTCATTAAAGAAATGCATGAACCATCTTACATGGGTCATAGAGGCATACAAAGCACCATTTCTGCTTGCAAATATTTCTTCTTTTGGCCACACATGGAAAAAGACATTGTACATTATGTTTCTCAATGCATTGTATGTCAGCGTGTCAAACGTCATCATGGTAAACCATTTGGATTATTAATGCCACTTCCTATTCCAAATGAACCATGGGAACAAATCTCTATGGATTTTATCACAGGTCTTCCTATCACTTCATCACATAATAATATGATTTGGACAATAGTTGATAGATTTAGTAAATATGCATATTTCATTCCATGTAGAAAAACTTTGACTGCACCTCAAGCTGCAAAATTATTCATTAAATGCATTTTTCCACATCATGGATTTCCTAAAGTAATGTTATCTGATCGTGATGTTAGGTTTTGTAATCATTTTTGGGTTGCCTTATTTCAACATTTTGGTTCTAAAATAGATTTTAGCTCTGCATTTCATCCTGAAAGTAATGGACAGAGTGAGGCTACAAATAGTACTATTCTTGATTTATTGCGTTGTTATTCATTAGATAATCCTAATAACTGGGATGAAAAGTTGCCATTGCTTCAATTTGCTTACAATAACACTTCACACACCACTGCTGGTCGTGCACCTTTTGAAATAGTTTTTGGTAAAAAGCTTCCCACTCCCATGTCCCTCACCCAAACCGACATTCCGATGGCTGATTCTATTGCTCAAGATCATGTTTCTATACTTCATGATGTTCACGAGCACATTAGGAAAAGTCAAGAGCGATATACACGTATTATCAATACTAAACGATTAGCCAAAGAATTCAAGGAAAATGATTTTGTATGGTTGTGAATAATTAAAAGACGTCTCAAAATATTTTGCAGCATCCTAAAATTAAACTTGCACCACGCTATTATGGACCGTTTTGCATTATAGAAAAAATTAATGATAATTCATTTCGATTAGATATTCCATCCCATTGGACTATACATAATTCTTTTCATATTAGTTTATTTAAACCCTTTAAAGGAACTTTACCACTTGCTCCACTTCTTGATGACCCTCCTTTAATTGAAGAACAATATGAAATCTTAGTTCCTGAGAAAATCATTGATTATGATGTCACTACTACACACGCAGGTACTCAATATCATCGATATTTGGTTAAGTACAAAAATCACTCTATTGAAGAATGTCAATGGATAAATAAAACACAATTAACACCTCATTATGACCACTTAATTTTTGCATATCATACACAAACACATTAATGTAACAGCTCCATGAACATTTCCATGCATGTATTTTTTTTTACATGGCACATGCCTATTTTTATTCAATGATGAAACATGTGACTGGCCATCTATGTTTATTCTTTTATCACCTGAGGTCAGTTGCTTGTTCAACTGCGGGGCATGTTATACCTTATGGAATATGTTGAACAATGCATTGTTGGATTGAAATATAAAATAGCCAATGCATTGTTGGATTGAAATATAGAATAGCCAATGCATTGTTGGATTGAAATATAGAATAGCCAATGCATTGTTGGATTGTAACATGGAATATGTTGAACACTGCATTATAATTGTTAGAGTGTTGAATTATTTTATCAACTGAGGTCAGTTGCTTGTCAACTGGGAGGCATGTTGTATATTATTGAACAATGCATTGCTAAAGTGTTATATTATTAATGTATTAATATGTTTTTGATGTTTCTGATATAGCAGCTCAAGGTTCGTGAGGAGCGTGCAAGGCGTGAAAGGGCGGACATCAATAATCCGAATAATTATTATTTAGCTTGTAAATAAACCGGCGTAGAAGGTTCTATTGTTAGAAAAGTAATGGTTAGAATAAGGGTCGTTGTAGACCGCAGTTTCTGTTATTCAAAGTAATGGCTTTCTGTAAAAGTTACTAACTTTTAGTTTCACGCCTACTTTTCAAAGCCGCCCTCTTGTAACCACTCTTTTCAACGTAATCAAAATTCCTATAAATACATGCACTCTGTGGACTGTCGAAACAGAGTGCATGGGGGGAGATTGCACCCAATCTTGCGTTCGGTCTCGTCTCTTGTTGCCTCTATTTTCTGTGTGTTTTTCTGCGTCCGTAATCTCTGTATGCGCGTGAGCAAGATCCCGACAACAGTTATAGCTTTGAATGCAAAAACCGACGTCCTACGTCTTGAAGCCGAATCATTGGAATACTGAGCTGAGCTCCTTACAGCGGAGCTTATCAAAGGAAGAGACAAGATTACAGAATTTAAGCGAGGGCACTTTAGGAGATCACTATGGTGACTGTTATGCAGAAAATCAAAGACATCGAAGATGAGATGACAAGAAGTCGCTCTGTTATGAGAGTGTGCAGATGTGTTGAATGCTCTTAAAATTTACAATTGGTGACAATTGTCTCAGCATTTTGGACAAAAACTTACGATATCTTTGGGGGAACAGAGAGAGGAGTTTTGCAGTGGGCTTCTATTAAAAGATTTACTGTTGAGGCTCGAGAAAATTCTACGCCGAGGGTATAGAAGCCTACATAGGATCAAATCTTAGTAATAGTTACACTTTGAGTGTCTCCTTGCTTTGTTGTTGATGTGTAGTAAAAAGCTGACAAAGGTGGCTGTAAGGAAGTAGATCAGAGGGAAGAAATCTGCAAGGCCTTGCTAACGCAGAGACGATAGCAGAACCAAGGAGGAAGAAGGAAGTCCTCGTAGGTGGCAACTATCCGAATTCCAAAGCAAAGTTTCATGACTGCATCAATGATGTGAATCATGATTTCAGGAGCTTAGTGGATCGATTCAGTTTTCACGAATCTGACATTACCATTCTATTAGATACAGAACGGAGTTATGCAACCCACAAGTGCTAATATCAAGAGGGCTTAAAAAAAACTTGTGACAGATGCTTGACCTGGAGACATTCTGTTCTTCCACTACAGTGGACATGGGGTCTGCTTGTCTGCAAAGAAAGAAAAGGATGCCAGTTTGCAGATGAAGGTAGATTTGATGCTACAAAATAAAAGGTTTTATGAATTTATCTAAGAGAAATAATTCTGATGCTGCTTGCTGAGAAGAAACATATTTAATGTGTTGTTTGTAAACCTTGACGGAGTAGTTGTAGGTTCATGTGAATATTATCTTGATGTTAGGAGCTAACATAATTTCACACTGGTGTTTGTTGAATTGAAGAGGATGGTTAATTGAAGAGAATGGTTGCTGATAGATTTTCATGGAACTATAAAGCGTTGTTATATATCCTACAGATCATGACACATTTCTGAAATAATTCAGATTTTCCTAACGATTTTCTACAGAAATGTTTGTTGTGAACACTAAGAGGATGTTTATGGCGCTTAAATATGGCCTCTGACCGAAATTGGGATGACATTTTCCTATACGGAGAGTGTGAAATCTCTGTTTAATTCTTGGCATAACGTTGCACATCACAGAGAGATGTGCGCTGAGAATTCACTGCTATATCTTAGACTGAATGTTCACATTCGAAATTCTTCGCTTGTTGTTTTAAATCTAACCTTGCTCATGATTTCTGCTATAAAAACATCTCAGTATCAGTATACGCATGTATAATGTGATCAGTTTAAGCTGAACTTTTATCTTTTCCAGCATTTGCATTCTATACCCATGTTCTTAAGATAATGAAAGTCGAGATTCATGAATGCTGTTGTTTTGAAGTCATGTGTGTATCACTCTGCACACATAGAGATCAGATGACTCCCTCATACGTGTTGTTAATAGAGGAAGCACGAATCGATAAGCTTGTGAGTGATTTTGTTTGAATACATAAAGTTGCACGGTACCAATAGATAATCAATAAATAACTTTCTAAAGTTTGTTGGAACTTGAAAATCATGAAACATCAAAACAAAGACGATTTTGTTTTGCTTAGAAAACACTCTAAAGCACTTATGAGCCTATGATCAAAGATGTCGTTAGTTTTTACACATTTGGGCATGAAAAGAAGACTATTTTTCTATTACGGTTGCAATGAATGTGCATACATACCTTGTACATAATTGAAGCATGAAATTATGTGTTTCCTCTCTACCTCCATACATGGCCTCGACCACATCATTGACGTGGAAGGAGTTATGTACTTGAATTTTAAGCGGGTATAGCTCGAACGTTGTTGGAAATAATGATTATGGGAAGAAGTGTTTGGTTTTACGTCTAGCGTATAAAATAAATGATATCAAGGAAGTCCTTCTAAATAGAGATCTAGAAAGTGAAATAAAGGTTTCAGTTCCACTTTTAATCAATGCTCAGTTGCAACATACTGTAAATCCACTTTCTTGTAGTATAGCTAAGAGTGAGTCATAGAAGCTAGTTGTTTTGCACCTTCAGAGTTTATCTTCAAACCTCACTCAAGCTAGAGTGCACTTTCTTTCTCCCTCCTTTCTAAGAAAATCCTCGATAACATCACTTTCTAAAGCGATCTATTATTTTTACAAAAAATAACTAAAATACTATCTTCTAAATATCTTCAAAAATATTAGAATAAGTCAACGCACGTTCACACCCTCATGAGTCTTCACCTCCTAAATCAAAACACAAATCACATTAAAACCCTCAAGACATTGAAATCCATTATTCTATAAAGTATAACATTCAAATCCTTGATCTTTTTCATAGAAGCTCCCATTGAACCTACTTCATTCATGTGCTCAGAAAGTGTCGATATCATGGGTAGCATATTTGTTCTTGTTGATGAGGTTGCCAGCTCGACACCCATGACAATGCTCTCCTGACACCCATGACAATGCTCTCCATGGATATTGTGGTTTGAAGTTGATCTTTGCAACTAAGGAGTTGAGAAGGATAAAATAGATAATTATTAAGAAAAATCCGCTTGATCGTGTGGAGATGATGAAATACCATCAAGCAAAGATCCATTTATTGCATAATGATGATGAAATCTCAATAAGGTCTCTATGGTATCTCAACATGCTCTGATACCAATGTTAGAACTAGATCATTAGGACTACCATGTGCTAGAGAGCTGAATCTCCTACCAATTTTATGCCTCTCTCTATCTCCCTCCCTCTCTCTCTCTCTCTCACTCTCTCTCTCTCTCTCTCTCTCTCTCTCTCTCTCTCTCTCTATATATATATATATATATATATATATATATATATATATATATATATATATATATATATATATATATATATATATATATATATATATATATATATATATATATATATATGTATGTATGTGTGTGTGTGTGTTACACTTATGTGTTCCTCGAGTAGCTTTGATTTGAGCCTTTTCCCTATACATGGGCACTTTTTACTCTAGTGCTGACTCGAGGTTTTTCCCCATGTTACCACATACTTGATACTCTCATATGTGGTGGTACTTTGTACTTAGGGATATTATTCAGCTCTTACTTCAGTTCAGTTCATCGTCAATAGAGAGAGCTATTACAGCCATCATCTTCTCTGTGTGTTTTGCTCCGTTTGTGCTCCTTGTGTGTGCTTCTCGTGTGTCTCTTCCACTTCTACACACACCCAACAGTCGTATCAGAGCAGGTTCAACTCCTTCTCAAGTTTCGATTTTTCGCGTCGCGACGCGTGCGCACATTTAACAGTGCAAATCGACTTTGGAGCATAGAACTGTGGAATTCAGCGGCCAAGAAACATTTCCACCAGGTGCGCTTGGGTTTTATCCCCATTTCAGAGCCATTCGTGCGGTCAGAATCGCCATCAAACTGACGGTTTGTGAGCTTTGGAGCATAGAACTGTGGGATTCAGCGACCAAGAAACATTTCCACCAGGTGCGCTTGGAATTCAGCGACCAAGAAACATTTCCACCAGGTGCGCTTGGGTTTTACCCCCATTTCAAAGCCATTCGTGCAGTCAGAATCGCCATCAGAGTGACGGTTTGTGAGCTGAAATTTCAGCATTCATTTCAACTTTCGTCGAAGTGAAGATTTTGTCACATCCTTGTTCTTTTGTGAAATGGCAGGCAGCAATGACTTGTTTGGCATGCTTCAAGTTCAAAATAAGCTTGATGGGACCAAGTATCCGATATGGTCTTACATGATGAAGCATGTTCTTGTTGCTAAACAACTTTGGAACATAGTGGCGGATGTAGATCAAAGACCTGCACATTCTTCTACTTCACAGTCTACTGTCACAGATGGACCTTCTTCTCCAAGTATAGTGGTTTCTCCTTCTCCTCCTACATAGGAGCAGCTTAGATGGGATGGAAAAGATGCTCAAGCTCATGCTTTGATTGCACTTTCAGTGAAGCATCATATAGTTCCACACATTCGATCATGTTCTACATCATGATAGGCATGGGACACTCTTGCGTCTTTGTATGCTGTGCGTATTGAAGCATGTGTTGCATACTTGAGGAAGCAACTTGAGGATGTATGTATGGATGAAAATGAGTCGGTGGATGTGTATGTGACATGCATCAAGGACTTGAAAGAGCAATTAGCAAACATAGATTAGATCATTCCGGATGCATCACTCATTTCTACATTGTTGAAAGGATTACCAGAATCTTTTCAAAGCTTTGCTACCACACTCTGTTTGGTTGCAAAAGGAATTCCTAATATGTATGCATTTGATGAGGTTGTGTCTCTTCTTTTGCAAGAAGAGCAATCTAGAGTGAATAGGTGTGGTTTGATTGAGGGAACACAAGCACTTGCTATCTCACAAAAGGGGAAAAACAAGTATGGTTCAGCTTTGGGTTTATCAAAACCAAAGCCTCAACCTTCCTCTTCCGCTCATTCCTCTAATGATGGTGATTTACAAAAGAAGAAGAGATGCAAATATTGTCGAAAGGCTGGTCATACTATTGATGAGTGTAGAAAGCTTGCTAAACGCAATAAAAAGAAGAAGGAATCTGACATGTCTATTCCTAAAAATTCAGCAAATGTAAAGAATGATGAAGCTAACATGGCTCAAGATTTTTGGGCATGTGTTGTTACATGTCATTATGATGCTTCTTTGCATTCTAAATGTATGGTTGTGAGTGAGGCTGATTTGGATTGGTTCTTTGATAGTGGTGCTTGAAAGCACATAACATCATGCAAAAGATTTTTTGCCTCTTTGAAAGATGCACCGAAAGGAGGACATGTAGTGTGTGCAAACAATGCCTCTTATCCTATCATTGGAGTAGGAGAAATTGAGCTTACGGCTGCAAATGGAGGTGTGATTCTCTTGAAAAATGCATTGTATGTATCCGGTATAAAGAACAAATTAATTTCAGTTCCATTGATTGCCAAAGCTGGACTTCATGTACACTTTGTTGATGATAAGTGTATGGTTCATGATTTCAGCAATGGTGATGTTATCGTGATGTCCGGCACATTATGTAATGGTTTGTATCGCATGGATACATACAAGAGTGCTACCTCGAATGCCTTGGTTGCTCATGCTTCTTCCATGGCTGAAATGGAGCTTTGGCATGGTCATTTTGGTCACTTGAACTTGAATAGTTTGCTCTACTTGCAAAAGAAAGACATGGTTATTGGCTTGCCTACACTTGAGTCCATTGAAAAGCATGCATATGAAGGTTGCATTCTTGGAAAAATGCATCGTGCTTCTTTTCCAAAAGATATTCACACACTACAAGAAAATTGCAGCTTGTTCATAGTGATGTATGTGGTCTCGTCAAGACTCCATCTTTTGGGAAGCATGTATATTTTGTTACCTTCATTGATGATGCTACTCGCCATACACCCAATGTGATGATAAAATCCATAAGCACTTGATTGTTCTTGGCTTCACATGTAGTCCAATTGAAAGCACACTCGATGTATGCAAAAATGGGGCTGATCTTATAGTGCTTGTTCTTTATGTCGATGACATACCCTTGACTGGGTCATGTGATGCAAAATTTGACATTCTTATGGCTGATTTGTAGCATACTTTTGATGTCACTTATCTTGGTCTTTTGAGCTACTATCTTGGCATCCAGTCTGTATGCGTTGAGGGGGGAATTGTTATGCATCAAGCCAAGTATGTTAAAAAACTAGTTCAACGTTTTGACTTTGAGGATTGCAAGCCTGTTTCCACACCAGTTGAGATAGGATTTAGATTCTCAGTTGAGGATTCCAGTGATGCATTTAACACTTCTCTTTATCGGCAAGCTATGGGATGTCTTATATATGCATGCAACACAAGGTCGGATATACAGTATGCCGTTTCCCAGTTGCATCGAATTCATGCATAGCCTTAGCACTAAGCATTGGGGAGCTGTGAAACGTGTGTTTAGATATCTCCAAGGCGCTTTGAGCTTAGGTCTCTTTTATGGCAGAGATTTTCAGCCATGCTTGCATGCTTTTACAGATAGTGATTGGGTTGGTTGTTATGATACTCGCGTGTCCACTAGTGGTAATTGCTTTTTCCTTGGAGACTCATGCATATCTTGGTTGAGTAAGAAGCAACCTACAGTGGTGACATCGAGTTGTGAAGCTGAGTAGAGGGTAGTTTCACAGCTACAGTGGAGCGTATATGGCTGAGATGCCTATTGATGGATCTTTGCATAAAGATTGATGTTGCTATGCATATTCTCACTGATAGTCAGAGTGCTTTGGCTGCTGCATGAAGTGTTTCATGCACGGACCAAACATATTAAGGTGCATTATCACTATATGAGAGAGCGCCTTCATGCAGGAGATATTGATTTGATATATGTGCCTACACAAGATAATGTGGTAGATATATTCACCAAAGCTATTCCACGGGAAAAGTTTGAAGATTTTTGCAAAGCTTTAGGCTTATTACCTTGTGGGGGCTAATCTGTCACTCCTTGTATGTGTTCACATCATTCGTTGCAGGAGGGTTTGTTACACTTATGTGTTCCTCGAGTAGCTTTGATGTGAACCTTTTCCCTATACATGGGCACTTCTTACTCTAATGCTGGCGAGAGGTTCTTTCCCCATGTTACCACATACTTGATACTCTCATATATGATGGTACTTTGTACTTAGAGGTATTATTAAGCTCTTACTTTAGTTCAGTTCATCATCAATAGAGAGAGCTATTCTAGCCATCGTCTTCTCTGTGTGTCTTGTTGCGTTTGTGCTCCTTGTGTGTGCTTCTCGTGTGTCTCTCACTATTCTACACACACCCAACAATATATATATATATATATATATATATATATATCCTTGGATGAATAATGAGCTTTGGATTGCCTAAAGTCGCATATGCATGTAATCTCTACCATTGTTTTTACAACTTCCACTGGAGTCCACTTGTGGTAGGTGTACTCGCCACTTGAGTTAAGTCTCTCTAAAGTCAAGTTAGCTTCTACAAGGATCTAGAGCTCTTTGGGCAAAATTCTCTCCCCATGCTCCCCATGGGGGTTGAACAAAAGATCTCATGCTTCCCATCCTTGAGATGTAACCACTAGGATAAGTGTCCAACTTGTTTTAGAGAGCACATGAACATATGATTAAGTCTAATCTTGAGACAGTTGGCCCTTCACAAGAATGACCAAACAACGTTCGATTTCAGATCTCTCTGAACGAGTCAGATGCTCATGTCATAGACTTAGTTTATAACATTGGTCATGGATGAAAGCAATAACATATCTATATGTTGGATGTTGAGGATAACCTGGATGGTTCTAAATACCCTTTAAGACATACATGACATGTCATGTATTGGTAGCATAAGGCTTGTCGATTATTATGCAAGATGTTGAAATACATCCTCCTACATGTGCAAATATTATGATAGCAAGTGGTTTTCAAGATGATGACCTTTGTTCCTAGTCTTATTGCAGTTCCTATCGCACCTACTATAGAGCAACTTGGGTGGGATAGCAAAGATTAACAAACACATACATTGATAGCTTTGTCTATCAAACATGCCATTATTCCTCACATTCGCTCATGCAAAATGACTAAAGATGCTTGGGATATTGTTATCACACTATATTAGGGAAGAAATGAGACTTGTATTGCTTACATCAAAAAATAAAACAAATTTATTCTTAGATTTCTGCCTTTCTCAACCAAGAAAAAACAAGGAGACTTCATTGTGTTGCAATGCAACCAACAAAAGGTTTTGTACATAATGGAAATTTTTGTAATAGACAGCCAATCTCCAACCTACTTAGGAATATCATATTTTGGGAGAAGTTTTGCAACAATTTTGACAACTTTATATATCATTACATGCATATACAATTATTTGATTCAAGGAAGGCCAAAATGCAACAACAAATTCTTTTGTAATGCCCATCTAGACTTGGTGCCTTCCCATTTTTCAAGAATTGTACGGCCATTAGAACTTCTTCCTATGTCACATAATATATCATTAAAACTTCTAGCTCACCAGCCATTCGCTTGTTAATCAGTAGCGGAGTATAAGACAATGAATCTTGAACATCTATATTCAGAAACATATACACATACATACACTCAGATACACACATATACACATACACAAACACACACATATACATACACACACTGTACACATAGACATACACATACATATGTTAGTTAGTTGGATTATTGTATTTGTAATATTTGATATTTTTCAGTGAAGTGTTGTATTGGCCTAAACGTTGTAACTGATTTACAAATTAATACAAAAAGTCGTACCCGTGTAGTTTCACTAGATGCCTGGCGAGTCTGTCAGACTGTGCGGAGTGAAGACAGTTTCATTATCTTGTTGTCCTATTTGATGCGGTGTTGATGCTTGTCAGATAAGTCATTAATCTTTAAGTGTGGTGATTAATTAAATCTTGTTAAGATTTACTATTAGAAGTTAGTGTGATACAATATTGTGGTTAATTTTGATAGTAATTTAATCGTTAATCTTACACACAATTGGTTGTAAGTGAATCTACGATAGAGTTATATAATCAATGTTGAAGTATGATAGTAAGTAATTATGAGATATATTATAATCGGAATAGCATGTTGAAGAAGTTAGTACTGTGTAAACATTCAAAGAAGTATATTGTAGCAAGATATTAGTGGTAGTATGCTTCTGAAATTGGCTGTATTGATTATCTTAAGCATGAGGAGTGGGGAAATATCAAAGGATTCTGTTTATAGACTCCTGCCATCCCAAGAACCTATGTTCCTAATCCGACTGTATCTGGTAAGATGACAGTGAACATGGTAACTAAAAAGGGTTCTTGGGATGGGGGGAGTCTGTAAAAAGTTTCTTGAGCATTGTGAGCAAGGTTTTATTGGTGCATTTGGCCAATCCCTTGGCATGTGGATAACAAGGAGTACTAAATTTATGAACAATATTGAAAGTCTGAGTTAAAGCCTACACGAGGGTATTGGCAAAGTGTGTTCCTCAATCACAAACGATTTCGAAAGGTAACTCGAACCTAGGAAAAACATTGTGGGTGAGACATTTAGCAACAACTTGAGTGGTAGCGAAGCGAACGGCCCATACCTCAGCCCAATGAGTGGCATAATCAATACATGTTAATATATATCCATTATTAGTTGAAATGGCCGATGGAGTAATAGGCCCCATAAAGTCTAACCCCCACTTCTAGAAGGGTTCCAAGGGCAAAACATGATGGAGCAGGAAATAATGCTGATGTAACGATTGTCCAATGTGTGACATGCATCACATTGTTTAATGTAAGCATGAATATCACGTTGCATTGTGGGCCACCATAAGCCACTCTACAAAATTTTTCGATAGGTCAGATCCGCAGAGAAATGACCACCAGATGGGAGATAATAAGACATGACGATCGCCGAGGGGACTTCGTGAGTAGGAATACATTGGAGCCAAGCACCCAAGGGGTCAACGTAATAAAGTTGGCCCATGATAGTATGGAATTGTCTGCTAATGATAGCTAACTTTTGTCGAGCCGTATTGGAGACGGAATTCGGTGGACACCCAGTAGTAAGAAAGATTATCAACGTATCATAGTAGGAATCAGCAAGCGGTAAATGTGTTGTCAATGAACTAGGCATTGTAGTCGCATAGGTGGCCAAAGAAGAGTCATCCACCCCTACCGGAACTTCACCGGAATCCAATCGGGATAAAAAGTATGCGATGGCATGTGAAGAGCCAGGTCAGTTGTTGGAAGTCAAGGACTAAGTCGTCAAGGAAGTATGCACCAAGGTAAAGATACATGAAGCACAAGTTGACAAAGGAACCAATGAAGAAAGGACTTATGGAAATGTATGTCAAAATTTTCAAGAGAAACGTTTAAAAATAGTGATTTTCATCACTAACACTCATTGTAAATACCATTTCCTATATTTTTGTAGCTCCATTTTGTGCAAGCCAAGGAGTCCTTGAGCTTGAGGAGCATTAGAAGTACCTACCTATCATTTTTTATATTTTTTAGACTCCGTTTGAGCCCTCAAATAGGCCCTAGAACCTAATTTTTAACTAGGACAGACACTAGGTTTGAACA
Organism: Ceratopteris richardii; assembly: GCA_020310875.1. NCBI lineage: Eukaryota > Viridiplantae > Streptophyta > Polypodiopsida > Polypodiales > Pteridaceae > Ceratopteris > Ceratopteris richardii. The sequence goes on from CM035426.1 coordinate 11,039,955, forward strand.
GGGCCAAAGCTAGTGAAAAACTATAAAAGGGACTAGAAGGCTCATTTTTGGGGGGGAGCAAGTAAAGAATGAACTAAATCTAAAGCAATTGTAATCTTTTTTTTTTAGTAATCAAAGCTTCCATTGTGCCACTCTTTGTTCTACCTGTGTGTGTGTGGGTGCATGTGAGTGTGCTTCTCTTCCACCACTTGTGCATCACTTGCTCGAGGTCTTCATACCATCCTCACATCTTCCCAAATTGACAAGTAAAGGAGGTGATGCTTATGCTTGGGCTACACCAAATTTTGGCGCCGTTGCCGGGGATCGAGCTTTGAGGACGAGCGTGTGATGGTAAGATGTAGAGTAGAGACGTCGGAAGAGTAGGTAATCATTTTTTTTACTTGTTTTTACCTTCCTCATCACTTCTACACACCATATCCATTCATCATCATCATCTTCACCATCATGACCATATACCTCCATCTCCATTCATTTCCTCATTTCCACTTGAGAGCGAGAGCGAGAGAGCGACTTGTGTGCGATTGTGTATTGTGCGTTTTCTGAGATTTTTTGCAGGAATCAGCATCTGCAGTAGTTGTACCAGCTCCAGCGGGTAAAAATGTTGACTGTGCAGGTCCCAAGGCATTGACTTTTGTCAATCTCAACTGACAGAAAAGTTGACCATTTTGTAAAACTAAGTGCATAACCATGATGCTCAGGCCTAGCGGATCCCAAATATGTGATTAATTTTTTCAAATTCCACAATTTTCTATCAATCGTGATTGACACGTCAATCATGACTAACAAATGATGATGGATAGATCTCGAAGGACCAGTCAATCATGACCGACATGTCGATTGCGACTGACGAGGTCCATGACTGATTGACCACAATTGATAGAGCCATCAGGTGCCATGTGTCAATCGCGACCGACCCATGGATCGCGACTGACTCATCGATTGCGACCAACAGGTCCATCGAGACGGACCCATCAATTGCGACTGACCGAGTCAATGATTGTTTGACCACGACCGACTCATTCCACGACGGACCACGTGTCCATCGTGATGGATAGCCTCACAACCGACTGAATTTTTGGGCCACGTGTCAATTGTGATTGCCCTATCAATCATGACAGACAGCCCTGTCGGACCTGTCCATCGTGATCGAATAGTCGATCGCAACGGACACATCAATCATGATTGACAAACCAATCGATCATGATTGACAGGCAAATTTGGAACCTTTTTTTTAGGGTTAAAAAATTTAGCCTATTTTTGGCCAAAATTTGGGAAAATTAAGGGTCATTAGAGCATAAAGAAACCTTAGAAAGCATTGTGAGCTATCCTTGAGTGCCTGTTTCACCTGTTCTGACTCCGAGTGCCTGAGTAGCCATAACTTCTTCATACGAACTCTGTTTGCTATAATTTTGATCCCGTTGGAAAGCTCGTTGAGAATCCTATGTTTTTGTAATAATAATGTGTGGAGTTCTAGTATAGGTGTTTTTAAGTTGACCATCAATCGGTACTAGGAAGTGAGAATAATTTTTAGGGCAAAAAGGAAAGCAAGGGTCTATACTTTTCAGTGTATGTTGAAGGTTGTTTTTGTCTATCAATACATTGTGTTCAAGTCCATTTTTAACTCGCAAAATTTCACAGGTCTGTGGTGTGCAAGCAAGGATTTCAAGCAACTTTAGCAAGGTGATCATGGAGCTTGGGCGAGCGCGTCCTGGGCTCGAGTAGCAATCAAAAGGAAAAGCTTGAGGTTGGAAATTCTCTTGAAACCCCCTCAGTCAATTCCTAGCTTAGGCTAAGAACGCATAGTATTAGGAGTAAGTTAGGGCAACGATAGGCACGAGACAAATTGAAGACTTCCTAAGTAATCAAGTTCAAGTCAAGAGATAATCCGTGCATGTGAAGATAACCCCAAGGGAAAGAACTAATTCTGTTGCGACCAACTTCAAGTGCAAAAAATCACTTAAGTATTCCTGACGATGCAAAATCAGACGAGATCATAAACATGATAACAAAATAAAAAGAATCCTGTGGTTGATAAAAAAGAATAAGCAACGAGGTTGTACTTTGGGTAAAGTTGGGATTGATTAATCAGGCATATGAACCTTAGATTAGGTCCATATCTAGGGAGAGAAAGACAAAGCCTTAGGTCTTGGGAGGCTAGTGTTAACCACACTGCTAGGTCTTGGGCCCATCAATTAAGTGATTATCCTTATCATCCTAGCTCGGAGACTAGCGAATCAGAAATGTCTTTTGAAATGGAGAGACCAGTAGGAAGCTCTGGAGTGGCTTACTTAGAAAAACTTGAGGGCCCCTACAAGACTCAACTTGAGTACATTAGGACCAACCGATTAGGTGCTTGCATCTACGAGGATGGTCTAAGGAGATCGGTTGTTCAAATTAAGAACCTTCATCATCCCATAGGCTTAGAACGCCCAGTAGTCAAGTATGAGGACAATGCATATATTGACAAAGAGGGCACCATGTACGTTGTTACTTCCCTACCAAATAAAATGGATGAGTTTGGTAATATAATAGACAAAGCAGAGTTGGGAGACCTAGAAAAAGGATGCCTAGGAGTAGAGCCTCGCACACCTAGAGGTAAGTCAGTATTGACTCGAGTCATCACACCAGAGTGGATTCCCCAAGACAACAAGAGCATAGACTTATATCTGAACAAGGATACAGATGAGGCATGTTTGAGATGCAAGCCTGATCAACCTCAGAGTTTAAAGACCCTAATTCCCCAAGCAAAGTTGTCTATTTGAACCATACTTCAAAGAGGGTGTTTGTAGTGTTGGAACATGGCAGCGCAGCATATGCTTGGAAGGGTGAACCTGTGTTTCCCCAAATTAGGTCTAACATATCTGTTGGCAACCAAGGGGCTAGGACATCTCAAGCCCATGGTACCCAAAGAGAGAGATATAGGGAGAAACCGGAAGTTAGTTTTGCTAATACATTAGGCAAAGAGAGGTCAGAAATAGGAACCTATGGTAGAGATCATGAGAGGCATAGAGGACAAAGGAATCACAGAAAGGCACTTTGGTCTTGTCCATTTCAAAAACAGGAAGTTAGTTTTGCTAATACATTAGGCAAAGAGAGGTCAGAAATAGGAACCTATGGTAGAGATCATGAGAGGCATAGAGGACAAAGGAATCACAGAAACCCTTTTCGTTGATCCCATTCCCAACATCCACACCACACCAATTCACCACGAACACACACACACCACCTACCATTACGATATATATGGTAGACACCACACTCACATCCACTCCTGACAACATGGACATTTCGCCACCCACGACACCTCCCCCTCCCCCCACTCTTCCACCTTCCTCCATCCCTCCTCCACCAATTTCACCTGCACAAACATCTCCAATAGACACAACATTCACTCTTCCCATCCCCAATCCCCTCCCCTTGCATTTTCCACTGTACAAAATACACCTTCATCTATAGATAATGCATTTGACACCACACTCGCATGTATCACAATTAAGGACAGAATACAATCAGCTCCAACAACATAAACAATGATTGCAAGAGCACTCTGAAGTGCTATAACATCATCTTGCTACACTAGAGGAGGTGAATGTCAACCTCCAAACACAATTTCAGACTCTACAGGAGGCTCATAGCATATTGGAAGTAAAGTTACAGAACGTAGACTAGGAATCGATCCAAGTGGTGGAAGGCCATCTACACACACAGCTGGAATGCAACTCAAAACTCCAGCGCAATATGGCCCTACTCAAGCAACACCTTGCAGCTGCTCATGAGGAAAATTGATGTCTACAACTACAGAACTAGGAAAACTTAGAGGTAGCCATCGAAAGCACACCTAGGGCACCCATTAGTCCCTCCAAATTTCAAGCTATGACCCCTAAAAGCATCAAAATCATTCTTGAAGACTATGCCACTTTACTCGAGGCACATGACCAGTTATCAGAAGAACTGGATCAACTGAAGCAGACACGACAAAAAGACTCGATAAAAGCCCCCTAAGCCACTGTTGCAACCACTTCACTTATCACTGACTCAGAGGCCCTACAAGATCTCCAAAAACAAGTCACAGAATTGCAGGCACGCCAACTACAATACGAAAGACCACCATCCCCACTTGAGGCTCCCATAGATGAAGAGACAGTCTCCATTCCTATGGAACAAACATTTGAAGAGGACTATGATCCGCAACCCATCCCAGGGGGATGACAAATAGAAGAAGGTTAGGATACTTTTGAAGCACCACGACCTCCATGGCTAAGACAAGTGGAAGAAATTGGGAGTTCTCATGAAGAGCGCACGTTGGTGCAAAATCAGGCCATGAGAGTCATAGAAGAAACAATATTACAATCCAGTTACTTCAAGAACTTGTCATCCAGACATCTCATCATATCATCAGAGCTCCAATACTGGCCTTAATATGTCATTGTGGCTGATTATAATGCAGAAATACAAAGATTCACAAGAAAGATTCCTTCCTTCGCTACCTAGTTCCAACCCAAAGACCTTCCGCCAGAGGTGCAAAAAGGCAAGATCTATCAATCGACATCGCGGCAAAAACTTCTCGAGACATACCGTGAAATGTTGCGCACATGGAACCACCCGCCTCTACATCTCATTTACAATCCATGCTATGGTCCAGTACCACGGTGCAGATCATGGAAGACATTCAACATTAAAGTGTAGAACAACGCACAGTGCAAGGAATGGCTCAACTATCCGTACATAGCACCACCACAAGGACGACCATCGATAGCTTACATGATGGCAACAATAAGACACTGGATGACTCCACCAAAGTCCATGCCAGATGTTGCGGCCCAAATGATGCTTAACATTTTGGATATGATGCAAATTGTGCTCAAAATTTTTAGAAATGCAAAAGCACCACAGGTACATCTACTGGGCTTTACCAATGGAAATTACAATTTGGTGTATGACATGAGCACCACCCCCAACATTCGTGTGGCTTACGCTTGTCATGCACGCATCAAGTACCTGCATGCTATAAACAGACATTCAAAGACATGTTCAAATCAGGTTTCTGGGAATATCACTCGGAGGTGTTTGCACCTAAGCCCACACACCTGCTTCATCTCTTTGCATGTGAACAAGCCACATACTCCGAGTACTACACGACACCACAATCAAATGTCCCAGGTGCAAAAAATTGGGATGCATTGCAAGCTAATTTGGCAAGAGGATTACGGATAGGAGAACACGAGCTGGCCTCCAACGTTCTCCAATACTACATTGACCACCCTACAGAACAGAGGTCTGTTAGGGGTGACAGACACTAGGAATGGGGGAGTGTTGGCATACAAGCTAAAAGAAGAGCATACCAGCACAAAGGAGCAGTCATGCACAATCCGGTAACAAGGCCTAATCATTTTTTTCCATGAACTATTTCCAACTCAGGTGATTTCATCACTACATAAACATTGTAAATTCCGTTTTTGGTAGAATAGACTCCATTTTGTTCAAGTTGAGGATTCCTCGAGCTTGAGGAGTATTACAGTTAGCTACATACCAATTTTCGTAATTTTTAGATTCTGTTTGAGCCCCCAAATAAGCTCTAGAACCTAATTTTTAATTAGGCTGGACACTAGGTTTGGACAAGGCCAAAGCTAGTCAAAAAACTATAAAAAGAGATAGAGAGCTCATTTTTGGGGTTAGATTGTTAACTGTGATTTGAGCTTATGTAAGAGACTTTTTGACTAATGCAAAGAACTCCATTGTTCCTCTCTTTGTTCTTGCCTTGTGTGCACGTGTGTGTGTATGTGTGTGCATGTTTGTGTGCTTCTCACTCACACACTTGTGCCTTCACTTGCTCATAATCTTCATACTAGTCCTCACGTCTCCACGGATTGACATTTATGAGGTGGATCTCCTCACGTTGGTACTTGCCATTATGCTAGAGTGACATAAGGTCAAGCTAGAGTTGCGGAAACATGTAGCCAATCAAGTGTCACAGGTAGCCAAAACCCATTCCTAAGTAGGATCACATCAGACGGTGCCTGAAATACCCTTAGATAAGATAGGTGACATGAGTGAAGGAATAGAAGGAAATACATACCTACCCATCACTTATCAAGGACATACTACCAAGGCCATATTGGACTCAGGTTCAGGTGTTGCTATTGCTACCACCTCCTTATGGAAGCATTGGGGCGAGCTAGCACTCAGACCCATGAGAATGAAGCTGCAAATGGCAGATGGCCACATAGAAAGGCCTTTAGGACTATTGGAAGGGATAACTCTATCCACTTGTGGTGTAGAGTTTGAGCACACATTTGCCATATGCAATTTTGGCAAAAATCATGCATATGAGATGATTTTAGGAAGGCCATTCATGAAAAAGCTGCAAATAGTACAGGATTGGGGAACCAATTCTTTGTACTTGCAACATTTAGGCATCACAACAAAAGTCAATATCAAGGATTTCTTGCATAGAGATGTGCCCCCTATCCAATGGAATCCCATCCATAGAGCCATAGACGAGAATGAGTCCGTGCATTCCATATGATCAAGCTCCTCATGTATGCATGAAGATACACATTTATGGATGTGCAAAGTGGCGGTAGAAGAAGAAAAGAGAGAGAATGCTAGAGAGCTAGGTGCTATGGAAAATCACAGATCAATGAGAGACCCAGCCTATGCACCTGTAGTATTTCCAGATGAGGAGTTTGAACCTCATGACTGGGCATAAATTTTAGCCACCATGGATGTAACAGTAAATGAAGAACAGTGGACACCCCACTGTGACAAAGATGAATACAACATTTCAGTATTTATGATCTCATCCGTTAGGTGTGACCCTGTCGTTGAAGAGTGTACAACGTACACGAAACGAGCCCATAGAGCTGAGCGATGAGGATGAAGAATCCATCATTATGGAACCCTTTTCTTCTTCAGAAGATGAGTACTTGTACATGATAGAGGCAAAGAACCGAGAAGAAGAGAAATTTCAAGTAGAAGAAGACCAAAACAAGGACTCAAAAGATAGAACCACCAAGAAGCAAAAGAAAGAAAACCCCATGGATGAGTCGAGAGAGGGGGAATTTCTTTTGAAGTTCTTGAGAATTTTAAGAAATACGAGATAGATGAATGAAAAGTCATGATAAGAATGCCAAATAGGGAAGCACTCCGAGGAGTTGCTTATGATAATAAAGAAAATACCAAGAAGATTGTAGTTGTGATAGAAGAAGGCGAAGAGAAGTGTACTTACATTGGGCATGATTTAACCCAAGAGGAAGAAGAAGAGTTGATTGCTCTATTGAGAGAGTATAGAGATGTCTTTGCATGGAGCTACAAAGACTTGAAAGGAGTAGATCCTGACATCTACTCACATATAATTCCCATGACCTCTGATGCTAGGCCATCTAAGCAGAATTCTTACACATATAATGACAATTATGCAGCTAAAATCAAAGAAGAGATAGATCGATTGAAGGAAGCATGGTTCATCTATGAAATCAAGCATACCAAGTGGGTATCCCCGATTGTGGTTGTGCCCAAGAAGAATGGGAAGCTACATGTGTGTATTAACCTTAAAAAAGTTAATGCGACCACAATTAGAGATAGCTACCTACTTCCTATCACTGAGCATCTATTAGAACGTGTAATAGGCAAGGAAGTTTACAGTTTCCTTGATGGATTTTTTGGTTACAATCAAGCATCCATAGCCCCTGAGGACCAACACAAGACGAATTTTTCCACAAAATGGGGTATCTTTGCATTCTGAGTAATATCATTTGGGCTTACTAATGCACCTGCTACCTTTCAGAGTTTGATGTGTCATGTATTTAAAGAGTTTTTGTGAAAGAACCTAGAAGTCTATATGGATGACCTATGCGCTCATTCAAACATGAGGCAAACACACATTCCAGAGTTGAGACAAATCTTCAATAAGTGTAGAAATTATGTAGTTTGCTTGAACCTAGAAAAGTGTGTTTTCATGATCAAGCAAGGCAAGATTTTAGGACACATTGTGTCAAAGAATGGGATCTCAACGGACGAGGACAAAGTGAGAGCAATCGCAGAGTTACCTAGACCAAAGAATTTCAAGGAAGTGCAAGCTTTCATGGGGGATTGTGGCTATTACCGACGTTTTATACACATGTATGCCATCATTGCAAAGCCTCTGTATGACCTTCTGACAAATTTTGGGTGGACTGATGAATGTGAGAAATCCTTCAATGAGCTTAAAAAGTGACTATGTTCAACACCAATCTTGACGACACCAGATTGGAATAAGCCATTCCATGTACATGTGGATGCATCCAACTATGCTATTGGATGTGTGCTAGCACAACCTATAGGTGAAGATAACATGGATCTACCAATTGCTTATGCAAGTAGGCAATTGAATGCTGCAGAAAGGAATTATTCCATTAGTGAACGAGAAGGATTAGGCATGATATATGCGGTTAAGAAGTTTAGACATTATTTTCTTACAAATAAATTTAAATTTTTTACTGATCATCAGGCACTGCTATACTTAATAAATAAACCTTGCAATCCATACAGATTAGTAAGATGGTTTCTCTTACTAATGGAATATGACTTAGAGGTAGTGGTAAGAAAAGGGAAGCCTCACTTGAGAGCAGATCATCTTTCGATGCTCACATCTAGAGAGGCCCCACAAGGAGTATCAAATGACCTTCCTGATGCTTACTTGTTTAATCTAGAAGTTGTACCTAGTTGGGCTAAGACGTTAGTGCCTGTATTAACCTATGGGCCTAAACATCCAGTCATAAACACTCAAGATAAGGAGGTAGTAAAAGCCCAAAAGTACCACATTATGGCAGGAAGTATGTATAAGCACACATACCATGGGATTTTAGCTTGTTGTGTGGAAGAAGATGAGTATGCAAAGTGGTTGCAATTAGCACATGTAGATGCACTAGAGCAACACTACTCAAAGCAATGAACGTTACAAACGCTAAAGAGACTCGGAGTGCATTGGCCAACTATGGAAGCGGATGTCCATAGACAATGCAAGGAATGCCCAATTTGTTGTACTATACCTCCTATAGAACATGCTACTCTGTATCATGTAGCTCTAATACTAGATTGGAGTGAACCATTAGTAAACTATTTGAGAACAAAAACATTCCCTCAAGAGATGACATTGGCGAGAAGAAGGAGCCTAGAACAGGAAGCATTAGATTACTCACTCTTAGGTGATAATCTATATAGAAGAGGTAGAGATGGATATCTACAATTGTATGTTCATGAAAGTGAATATTGAAAAGTGCTAGAGACTGCTCACCAGAGTGTAGTAGGAGGACATTTTGGTCCTGATCGAGTGATTATAGCAATATTGTTTGTAGTTTTTTGGTGGCCTACTCTCCATATGGATGCACATACCTATGTGAAGAGATGTGATATTTTCCAAAGAACTCAGTATCCAATAAGGAAAGAGAGATGCCATTGAAACCCATGATGGGAGGAAGGGCATTCTCCAAGTGGGGAATAGATTTTGTTGGTCCTATTAATCCCCTAGCTAAGGGTTCTCATGCAGAATATATTATTGTGGCCACTGATTATTTGAAAAAATGGGTAGAAGTAAAAGCTAGAAAAAAGAATGATGCTCAAACCACGACTAAGTTCTTGTTTGAAAATGTATTCACTAGATATGGCTTACCCATAGAGCTAGTTAGTGATCATGGAACACACTTCTTCAATGAAGTTAATAAATATCTACTTCAAGAGTTCTTGATTATTCACAAGAAGTTGGCTCCATATCACCCACAAGCTAATGGTCAAGCTGAGAGCACAAACAAGATACTATGCACCCTGTTAACTAAGTTAGTAAATAATAAATGCTCTGACTAGGACAAACAGCTATGTCATATTATGGGAACATCTCTTAGATGAGGAGGCATGTTTTGCCACATGGCATCACATAGATGCATTCCCTTTGAAGGAGAGTAGGAGAGAAGTTGAGAGTAGGAACTCTCAAAGGATATATCTTATGGGAGAATCTCTAAGTGGGAGTAGTATCTCTTATGAACAAAGGATAGAGAAGCTCGGACGATGGCTGGGTGGATAGAACTCTCAAGATCTCTGTGTGTAGCAGCAGACGGCCTCGCGTGGATCTACACAGCAGCGTGTGGCAACAAAAGGAGCTTTATTACACTAGTATCAGAGCTACAGGGGACGGACCACGTAGCTGCGCCGAGCGGGGGTTGAACCCTCGTGGAGAGGATGGAAGCATGATGGCATATCCAAGGCGCCGAGTTCCTCTGATGATATATGTGCAACGGCGCTGAAGTATGGACGATCGCGTGAAGGACAGCACCACGTTCACACTAAGCGAGCGCTCGTGAGAGCAACAGTAGCAATCTCTACACACTCTCTCTGTACTTTATAAGAACTACTGTGGAGGACGTACTTTCTCTTAGCTCAGAGAACGGGCAAGTTCAGCCGGGTGCCTCACATACAAGACGTACTTTCTCTCCACCTCACTGAGCAGACAAGATCAGCCGGGCGCCTCACGTATGTGAGAGAAAACTTTATAAGCTATTCATGAAGGATGGAAAGCATCAAGATGAACTGCCATTTAGCTACTCTTAAGAGCAAACATAGCTTACTCCATTGTGTGGAGCTCGAGTCCTATTAACATCAACAAGTACCAAGAGAGAAGGAAAAAATCCTCCACTCCTATGAAAGTTAGTGGTGAAGGTAGCACCGAGGAGGAAGGATAGATGGATCCAAAGGAGTTGGGAAAAGTACTCATATGCAAAGGAAATGGGATCATTGTGTTCTTTCTTGAGGTTTTGGCAACAAGGAGTTATGGCTTCAAGTTCCAGGTTTGGGTATTTTTGCATTCCTGTAAGAATTTTTCATTTTTGAGAATGATAATGAAGCATTAGGAGGGCCGAGTTTTTGGAGGGAAATCATATGTATGGAGAGTATGAGATATGTACTCTCACCTAGAGTCAAGGATTCCCTCAAAATACAAGAAAGGGTAAGCTTTAGGAACTTCCAAAGTAGCGTATTTTTTATGATTTTTACATAAATTTCAGGAGCTATTTTGGATAAGTAGCCATTTTGGGAAGGGGAAAAGAGAAGGTATTTTTCATAGATTTATGGAAAAAACCATGCACACTTATAGTCTAATGTATTGACTTCCATGTAAGATAAAAAAATCCAAAAGATACCTCAGTTTGATGGGAGTTCGAAGCTCCACAAAACCCCCATCCATCACAGTTTGAGAAAAATTTCAGCACCTCAATCTAAGAAATTCCCATTTTGGAAGAGGGAAAAATAGGTGCAATTGTTATGGATGGATGGGAAAAAGTATATTTACTGAGAGTATGGTGCATGGACTTCTTAGGAGAACCATTAGATTCATCAAAATGATTAGTTAAGGAGGGATTTTAGTTCCTCAAAGACCCCCTTCCCGCACTTTTTGGAAAATTTCAGAAATTAATCTTTTGCCAAACTCCACTTCTTGGAGTAAGAAAAAGATCATTTAGAGGCTTCCCATGGATTATTGTATATAATCCAAGAGAAATCCACATTTAGAGTGGATTAGAAGCTTGCTAAGAGCTCCCATTTAAGTTTTTGCATAAAAGCAAAATCTTGATTTAGGCCTCTTTTGGGGAGCAAATTAGCAGGCATGAAGGGAGGATTTGGAAAGGTAAAAAATGGCTCAAGCATCTTCCTATACCACTCTCTGAGGTTATGGACGGAATTTTAGGATTTGCTTGATGGAAGAATGTTTTTGGGCACCTCAAAAATCACATTTGTACACTTTTTCCAGCCCCTCCAACAGTCCACTAGTTGACATGTCCCACTTGGAATGGCCATATCTTGGGCTAGAAAATTCCAAATAGGACGTGCTATGGCTCGTTTCGAAGAGCACAAGGTCTATTTTCAGTTTATGAGAAAAAATTTTGGAAAATAAGTATTTTTGCAGGTCTGAACAGCTCTGCAAAATCTGAACAGTTTTTGGTGACTACCTTCCAGGAGCCATATCTTTCAAACCGGGAAGGCGATTTGAGTAATTTCACTTCGACCTATTTGCACATGCTTTATATTTCAGTTTATGAAAATTTGCAGGTCCTAAAGTGGTTTTTGCAGGTCTAAAGAAGGATTACTAATGCATTTTTGAACCAAATTTGCATTATTTTTGTAATCACCTGACCATGCTTTATGCTTGAGGAGTGCTCCGATATTTTCGGACACTTCAAAGTGTATTTTAGGACCTGAGGAGGAAGGTGCAGAGGTCTCGAAGCTTGTCGAGAGCGATTGGATGCATGCAATTCCAAAATCAGACTACTCAGGGATGTATATTTTATGCTTTCTGGCATTTTATTTATGTTATGGCATGATCTGTATCTACATGCATGAAGGGAATTGCATACATCAAATGTTGATCATTGTTTAAGCTCTTAAAAGTATGGATCAACATGCAGGAAGTATACTTTTTGATTGTTTGCAGGAAAGAAGATTGCAGAAACCATATGGCTATGCAACACCGGGAATGGTTACTAGCAAATACTTTTGTGTTTTTGCAGGTCATGGAATCCATATATAAGTTTATGGCATGCATGCCATGGGCCTGTCAAGCCCTATGTTTTTGGGTGGCCTGAGTGCCACTGAGCTATGGTTTAATTTTTTTGGGATTCTATTTCCTGGGGAAATGCTGTCGAAATTTTTCTTACCGCATGGCGTTATATACGCACTTGCCTTTAGGTAGGAATGTTATGGCATCGTAGCATGCCCTTTCTGCAAACATCAATAAGTTTTAGGCATGCTTATAGCATGTATTTGATGGACTTAGGACCATCAGAGTATTATATATATAAGGCAACTTCGGTAGTAGCAGGATCCCTATATATAATCCTTATGGATTTAGACCCTAGGATTGCTAACGGAAGGAGCTACACCTTCACCATTAGTAATGTGCACAAGCAATCCTATAGGTTCAGGAAGTTGCATTCAGGCTCGGGAGATGCATTTTGGATAATCTCCAAGTTAGTGAAGATTTATTTATCTTCACAAGAGTCTCACATGATGTATAGGAGACTATGGGGTATCATGATGCATACCCAAAGAGTGACTAGTTTCACTCATATACATCACTTGAGCAAGTAGTGAAGCATTTCTGCTCCACTACTAAGGAAACCAATAAGATGGGATCACAGAGATGGGTTTCATGAGATAGCATCGACGGATGCTTATGTGATTCGAGTGATGGTTAGGAAGGTCATAGGCATGACACTAGCTCTATGGTATAGAGCATAGATCCCTTAGTCAGGAATAGTTGGGGTACCCAATACATACATATGTATCTTGGGATCTACAGAGAGGTACCTAGGCTTAGTCTTGGTACCTAGGAACAAGTTGGTTTGGAACAAAAGGGATATCCATTGTCACATTGTTGACTAGAACCAAACTAACTAGTTCAAGGACATGGGACTTATTTCAGTCCACTGATATGATTTTAGTATATGGGATTCATTGGAGTCCACCTATATATTCCATTATATGGAATAGATATTTGGTTTAGTGTAGGTATGACACCGTGAATTGGAAGAAGTTTTCACTGGTATGGGACGGTGGAAACAACTTCCCTTTGAGCACTCTTCTTCTATGGCCAGGAAGAAAAGGACTCATCATTCATGGCATCATGTCTCACTAGATCAGAGGAGAGCTCTTAGTAGGCATCTCCTACTAGGATTGGGAGTTATCCTTCACAGTATGGGAAGATTTATTCTTCCAGTACAGAATGTGGTAGGTGATTTTATCACCATAGATATCACATACTCAAGTTGTGCTTTCAGGAAGGATAATTCCATTAGTTCATTGGATCGTATAGATCCATGCACAGAGTATGGTTGGCAGAGATAGTTCTTTATTATGGATACATTTGTGTTTACGGTATCAGGTCACATCATTGCTAACCATTTTACTAGAGGGCTTTGACCCTTATTAGGAATTTATTTTCTCCACTCTTCACTACATACACCTTCATCAGTTACGGGAGATCTGTTCTCCATCTTCATAAGAATCTGTGTAATGAGGGAGTATGCACCAGATATGGAAGAGAGGACTAAATAAATTCATGAGTTTCTCTTTTAAGGAAAGGAGAAAGTGGGAATCAGTTCAGAGATTCATGAGAGGTCTCACTTTAGCTCCTATCCTTTGAAAGAGAAAGAAGGAAAGGAAAACATAATTGCTTCATAGCAGAAGAGTACAGTATGTTTTCCTTTAGACAGAAGAGGTGTATGCAAAACATCTCTTAGTCTTTATTTCAGACGGAATTCATTTACTCTACTTTTCAATGTAGTTTTCCTTCACATGGGAGTCTCTTTCTCCACTAGTTTTGAAGGAAAAGTATGGAGAACTTATGTGCATGTTCTCACCTAAGGATGAGTAGAGAAACTGGATTCAACAGAATCTCTTTCAAAGGGAAAGGGAAAGTGGAATAGTTTCCACTGCTAGAGCTCTTTTCCTATAAAGAGATTACAGAGATAGACATGGAGAGAGTTTCACTTTCTCACTTTTAGGTTGTCTAGATAGGAGTGGCACTCTTCTATCAAAGGCAAGAGGGAGATCAGTTAGTCATGATGGTTAGATTGAGTCTCACATGGAGACTCTAGAGAGGAGCCATTATGTTACTCCAGTGATGGTCTTTGACTAGATGAGATGATCTAGTTATTGACATTAGTTAAACTGGGAGTAGAGTTATGACTCTTCTCTTTAGAGTTTATAGGAGATGGAGATATATCTAACCTATTAGGGTACCAAACTCTTAGTCGGTGTTACATCATGAATATGATGAGTAAACATCAGTTAGGAGGATGGGTACTTAGGGATTATCTGAATCTCAAAGGGAATGCTTTCTGCATTCATATGGCAAACTACAGGGAAGAGAAATATTAGAGTTTGCACAAGTGCCAATTGATGCTCTTCCATTAGAACTTAGTCCAATGGTAATGGATGACAAACCACAGAGTTCTTGGCGGGTGAAATGTATAGATTATATTTTACTACCAAGAAATTCTTATATATGAACTAGATGATGGTTTTGCATAGATCACAAGGTAGTTTAGATTAAACTATTACTTGTGAGTACACTCAAGGTTAGGGAGACCTAGAGTGGTATGAGGGCAATCTATCATTTAGTCTTAGATGGGTTTGGAGTCACTAGTTATGGGACTTTGTTCTATACTCCATAGGATTTTATGGTTTACTACCTCCACTATGGTCAAGCCTATAAGCTTGGCACTTTACACTTCCTTTTCATATTATTACTCAATAGACAATACATCATATGGACTTAGGTCATTTGGATGATGTAGTATGTCATGGGAGTGGTAGTATGGAAGTTGAGTGTACATGGGAGATAGTAGGCACCATTTAGACGGTTTCCCACCTTTGAGATGATCTCATATGAGGCTTCTTAAGGGGAAGGATATGAGGAAACAACACACAGAGATGACCATGTACATAGAGTACATGGGGTTCAGGGGGGTCCGAGCACTTTCTTCTACCATGAGGGACATTTCATTTCCATTTTCGAGGACGAAAATGCTTTCAAGGGGAAGGAAATGTCATATTATGGGAACATCTCTTAGATGAGGAGGCATGTTTTGCCACATGGCATCACATAGATGCATTCCCTTTGAAGGAGAGTAGGAGAGAAGTTGAGAGTAGGAACTCTCAAAGGATATATCTTATGGGAGAATCTCTAAGTGGGAGTAGTATCTCTTATGAACAAAGGATAGAGAAGCTCGGACGATGGCTGGGTGGATAGAACTCTCAAGATCTCTGTGTGTAGCAGCAGACGGCCTCGCGTGGATCTACACAGCAGCGTGCGGCAACAAAAGGAGCTTTATTACAAGCTACATCATGATGTTTGGGCATATCGCATTGCCTATAAAACGATACTCTAAGCCACTCCCTTTCAGATGGTTTTCAGACAAAACGCAGTGCTTCCATTAGACTTTTTGATCCCTACATTAAAGGTAGCATAGGAGCACCAATGGACGGGTCATGAGCTCTCTGCAAGAATCTTGGACTTAGAGGGATTAGGACAGACACGATTGAGAGCTACTGTAGGGATCTATGCCGCCAAGAAGAGACAGAAAGCCTACTTTGATGCCCATGTGAACGACAAAGACTTAAAAGCAAGAGATTTAGTCTTGGTTTATACACTCAAGCAGCATGCTAGGAAGCTAGAAAAATGTGGCTATGGACCAATGATGATCAACAAAATATCTACAAGTGGAGCAGTCCAATTAGCCACATTAGAAGGAGATGTCCTACCCAACTACATTAGCGAGTGTAGAGTGAAACTATACCAAGAACCCCTCACCGAGGAGATGCTCACTAGACTTAACACTGCGAAGAAATGAAAGGAAGAAGAGAAACACATTAGAGACTACCACGAGTGCTATTAACTTGTCCTATTGTCAAGATATGCAACTGAATGTCAATCCTATTGAGGGATACCTTATAGGATTAGGTAATGTGGAAACCCCTTGCTTAGGTGAGGTGGAACTTCCCATCTACCTTCAAGAGGTTCTTATGAAAGTAAAGGTACTAGTGTGCCAAGATGAGGATCTCATAGAACCCCTCATCCTAGGATATGATTGGATTTATAATAATTCAGTCAATCTCAACCTAAGAAGTGGACTTCTTCAGGTTTGGGTGCAACAACAATATTTAACTATCGAATTGACCACTAGAGCACTCAAGGAAGTAGGAAAGGCACCAACTTCTGGTCCTTCCAAGAGCACTCTAATGGAAAATGATGCTTTTCTTATCCAACCCTCTGTGATGTAGAAAACCTCCACTCTAGGCAAGGTGATGCAAGTGGAACTCCCTTCTTGTCCAAAGGAAGTCTGGGACCCAAAATGTGAAGTCCAAGAGACCGGAATGAAGCAAAGAAGTAGCTATCCTAAACCAAAGATCACCTCATCCAAGGCATCTCGACCATCAAAGCAGATATGGGTACAGAAGGGTGAAATTTCCCAAGCAACTTCGGCTGAAGCCTCAACCAAACCCTACTCTAGTGATCAGAGTAGGATGCCTAATAAAACATTTCTCCGACAATCATCCATGAAAATAATGTCTATCTGGGTACCCAAGAAGTCGATGAAGGCCGACTCACAATCAAGACAAATTTGGGTGCCTAAGGCTTGCTTGCAGGCTCAACTAGCCACCCATAAGATTCATGAGACAAAGCTCCATTCACACACAATCACACATGCATCAACAGACACTAACAGGATCACTTGTAAATGGGTCCCTAAAAAGCCTCATTTCTAAGTAGATACTCATGTAGAGTCTCCCATAGCCCATAGACGGTCAACTTGTAAAGCCACTCATTATGTTTGGTGACAGAAAGCTTGTAATAACCCCCCCAACCCCAATTTGTAAATTCATCTCCACCTACTAACTACATCATCCTCACACTGCACGATTCCAGTTAGCACATAGAACTCTTCATTCACTAACTACACACATGATCACTGAGCACCAACTGACCCACTAAGCTTATCACGGTGCCTCATGTTAATGTTGTAACGGGGACAAATGGTCATATCTTGTCCACTACAATGTTAACATGTGCTTCTATATTCTCACAAAATCAGCAAGCAAGGCAGTAGCATGGCAGAAGCAGCAGGAACCATTTCACAAGCAGGGTCAAGCACTCAAATAGTCGACATTCAAACCCTCCCCCTCGAGGAAGAGTTGATAGAGAGACCACAAGAACTCATGGCGGTTCACATACTTCCAATTCAAGAACCTTCATAGGGGCACACCTCACAGGTCGGCAAGCATGCCCATTGGTTCAGTGATGTTGCAAGACCACTAGGAGATGGTACCTACTTATGGAAGGCTAAAGTAGAATTTAATGGCAAGTGGGGAAGATACCACTTCTTCACTTGCGAGTTTGAAAAGTACCAAAATGTAGAAAATATGAGATCAGTATGGACTAAAGCGGGCTTGGATAGTTACTTCAGAGCTATGTTGCCCAAACCTAATTTTTTATGCTGCTCATACATGATCAGCACTCTCATGCCTAGCCAAGACAAGGGAGGAGATAGTACCTTTGTGCTTCCAGCATTAACACGAGGACATGAATTAAAGAGGTTTAAGCTAACCATCAACTTAGTATGGGATGCCTTGGAGATGAAGGGCATGCATATTCCAACAGAGAAGGAAAACATGGTTCCTGGATGAATGAAGCACAAGGACCTCAACAAATTGAAGGATATGGTGGCCATGACTCCAACCATCGCTCTCCACTTATGCACATGTATGTAGCATTTTGCCTTCCCTGCTCAAGAACACTTTACCATGCCACCAAAGAAAATTTGGTTCAATTTGTATTTGGCAAAAATAGAGAGCCTCACCATCAATATGCCCCATTGGATCATCGACCAAATCCACCTCGCACATCAACGGTGAAACAAGAAACAAAAGAATGTACTTCATGGATGTTGCGCTCTTACCATGATCATTTAGAGGTGTTTGTCTTATGATGTACCCATCCAACGAGCATTGGTATGGTCAAGAGTCCAGGAGTTCCAGAGAAGAGCATCAACTACAGGCCCACCATCAAAGAAAATGAGGGGAACCGTTCAGATACCCTGTGCACAAGCAAGGGGTGCCACTCTCACACTAGAGGTGACACCGCCTCAACATAGACGTGTACGCCCGTTCACTATTCGATTACCCAGGCAGAGTACAGAGGGAACCAAACCTCCTGTTTCCTCCCATTCCTTCTAAATTGGAATTTCCACACGGCTATACTTTGGATGACTTAACTGATGAGGAAATCGCCAGAATGATCAATGAAGTGAATCTCGAGATTGAGGAAGACCAGACTAGAGTACAACACATGACTACAGAGACTTCCGCCCCTACCTGACCCAAAGTAGTAGAGGTGGACGAAGACGAAGAAGAGACCAACGGAGAAGAATCAGATGAAGAGCATGACTAGGAACAGGAGGTAATTCCAGAGCTTGTGGGAGCACCAGCCTACACGACACAAATCAGGAAACTATACGAGACCATGAATAGAGTTCAGGAGCATCGCCAATTATCATTAGAGATAGGGAAATTATTGATGAGCCAAATGTTAGGAGAAGAAGGGGTAGATGAACAATTCATCAAGTCTTTGAACCGTCTAGCGGACGCACTTGGGCTTGATGAAGCCAATCACTCAGCCATGGCTCACGTTCGTCGCTTTGAACAACGAGTACCTACATGCCCCACTCGATCCGGAGAGCAAATTCGTATAGATGTTTCGGCACTGATTGACACCATCCACACTGAAGAATACCACGATGCACCACCCCACCTTTGGACCCTCACCTCCAAACCCACCCCCTTCACCTAATACTGCACAACAAACTCCTTCTCACGACACCACCATCATAATCACCACCACCACTGAACCCATTGTCACAACCCTCTCGTCAAACCATTGAAGTTGTAAACATGACTATGGGCTATTGTCTTATTTATGATGTTATAGGATTTCCCTTTTCCTCTAGCACCCAACTAGGATGGGCTGCCACACCCTGTTCACAACACTTTTCACAAACATCACATCCACTGCACCTACCGTCCATACATACATGGTAGCACACACTTTTGATTGTATGGACACATCACCACCCACTGCTCCACTCCCACCCTCCACATTACCACAATCTCCCCTTCCCCCTCCACCCACATCACCTCTTATTTCCACTACATTCACCATCCCTCCCCTCATTCCCATTCCCCCTGTATCATCCACCTTCCCAGCATCTATGCATGTAAATAATATTTTTTCTATGCTACATCAATGTATATATCAGTTGTAGAATGAATATCATACTTTAGAAGATCGTCACTGCGATATACTTGCAGAACAACAACAATTACAGGAGCGGCTAACAACCTTAGAAGAAGAGAATGCAACACTCAATCAACACTATACTACTCTAGAGCAAGCCCACGAAACCTTATTGGATAATCTTCGACAATCAAATTCTCAAGACATTAAAAAACGAGAAGCTTTAATTGAAGTTCATCAAGCCGATAATGTCAGATTACATCATAATCTGGCATTATTGCAGAAGCATATGGCAACTGCTCTAGAGGAGAATAAAAGACTTCAAAAGGAGAATGAAGAGAATCTCGAAGCGGTAATGGAAGGCTCTCCTCAGGAGATAGATCTAGAAAAGTTTAAAGCTATTCCTTCCGACACAATGAGAACCATGCTCGATACATATACTGATCTTCTTGAAGTGCATGACGCCTTGGAAAAAGAACAGGACACCCTCTGCTGACACCTAAGGGCACAAGAAGAGCAAACAAGGGTCGCAATTTCTATATCAACTACCGAAGAGGTGGACGCACTCAAAGCACAGGTTGCAGAATCGCAGAGTAAATTACTTCAATACGAAAGACAACCCTCCCCCATCATAGAACCGGAACCTAAAGAGTTGGTACCCATCGAAGTTGAGGATTATCCCACGTCAAGTGGATTGGGATACATTACTTATAGATCTTGCAAAAGGATTAAGGATTGAAGAGCACCACCCCGCCTCGGATGTCATCGAGTTCTATATCAAGAAACACCCTCCACGAGGGTCTGTCAGGAATGACAGATGCGAGAGAGGGGGGAGTGTTGGAGGTCAAAGGCTAACTCATCAAGGAAGTACATGCCAAGGTGAAGAGATAGGAAGCACAAGCCAACAAAGGAGCCAATGAAGAAAGGACTGATGGAAATGTATGTCAAAATTCTCAAGAGAAACCTTTAAAATAGTGATTTTCATCACCAACACTCATTGTAAATACAATTTCCTATTTTTCTAGATCCATTTTGTGCAAGCCAAGGAGTCCTTGAGCTTGAGGAGCATTAGAAGTACCTACCTATCAATTTTCATATTTTTTAGACTCCGTTTGAGCCCTCAAATAGGCCCTATAACCTAATTTTTAACTAGGCCAGACACCAGGTCTAAATAGGGCCAAAGCTAGTTAAAAACTATAAAAAGGACTAGAAGGCTCATTTTTTTGGGGGGGGGGGGGCAAGTAAAGAATGAAGTAAATCTAAAGCAATTGTAATCTTTTTTTTTTAGTAATCAAAGCTTCCATTGTGCCACTCTTTGTTCTACCTGTGTGTGCGTGTGTGTGTGTGAGTGCATGTGAGTGTGCTTCTCTTCCATCAGTTGCACATCACTTGCTCAAGGTCTTCATACCATCCTCACATCTTCCCGAATTGACAAGTAAAGGAGGTGATGCTTATGCTTGAGCTACATCAGTGCACAACATCATAATTGAATTCATGCAAAAGTAAAACCCAATGAGCTAGGTGACCTCCTAGATGTTGCTGCTACACTACGTATACTAAAGTAGAATGATCCACATGGAAGTTAAATTTGCATCTTAATAAATAATGCTGGAAGTTTTTGATGGAGTAGATCAACCCCAAGAACTCCCTCTCAATGATAGAGTAATTTCGTTCAGCTCGGGCAAGGTGACTACTAGCATAATAAATGGGAGAGTACCATTTATCTTGCCATTGCATTAAGACACTACCGATGGCAATATCTGAATCATCAATGAAAACATGAAAGGACGATTGCCAATTCAGTGCCTATAAGGATCAGAGCTTGCATAAGAAGAGTTTTGAGGCACTCAAAAATAAGCCGACATTGTTCAATCCAATGGAACTAGCGAGGGGACATAGTGCTCAATCGGGTAAGGGGGATAGTCAGATGAGCTAACCACTGGAGATGCCGGCCATGCTAGTAGATTTGACCTAGAAAATGCATAACTTCATTGGGAGTCTTGGGAGGTGGTGCATTAAGGATAACCTGTACTTTATCATAATCCACCTGTATTCCTTGTTTAGAAATAGTATGGCCTAAGAGTTTACCACAGGAAACTGCAAAGATAGACTTATGGGGGCTCAAACAAAGTTGATACTCCCAACATTTAAGAAAGCAGGATTGAAGATGCTGTAGGTGAGCAGTAGTGTCATTGACAAGGAAAAGTCATCAAGGTAAAATTTCATGAAACTCGTCAGATATAGTGAAAAGATTTTCTTGCATACAACACTGAAAAAGTAGTTGGTGTGTTGCGCAGACCAAACCACATCATCGTACATGCATAAACCCCGGATCTAGTAATGAGCACAGTCTTAGGTATATCTACCTCGGCCATCTTGACTTGATTGTAGCCACTATATCTGTCTAAAAATGAATACATTTCTCTGCTAGCTACATCATCCAACATGCTATCTAAGAATGATAATAGAAATCGATCAGGGATAGTGACTGCATTTAATTTTCTATAATCTATGAATATGTGAAGCTGCTTATTCTTTTTGGGTACTATCACAATTGGTGAAATCCATTCAGCATGCTCCACCAGGAAAATAAATCCAACATGAAGTGACATATCTATTTCCTCCTTAACTTGCTGAGCATAGTTGGGATTCATTTGGTAACTTTGTTGCTTCACGGGTCAAGCATCCAGTTTCAGTACAACCCGATGTTTTGTAAATTCAGGGATCTAGGACTTTCATGTCCCTATAGTCCCAAGCAAAGACATTCGTGAATTCTTTTAACAGAGTTAACATATCCTCTTGAAAGGTGGAATTGAGGCCAACTTTTATTTTGACCAAGCGTGGATTAGCTTCATCGTCATGATGGCAAGTCACTAACTGGTCTTCTAGAACATAAAATTGCCATGTTGTAGAAGGGTCACCGTCAGATTGAAAGGTGTTCTGAAAGTCTAGAGTGTCCACTAATTCATGGGCTTTGTTGCTAGAGTCATCCGCAAAAGGTTGTACTGTACAAGTTGCCGGAGACCACTGGTCCAATACCTGCTATAAGTCTATCGTCCCAAGGGAAAGTAAATCCTGATTGGCATTAAGCCCTCTTCTTCATTGTCTGATATCCATCCAACATATGGACAAGTTCAGTTACATATGGTCGTGCATGGATTTTGCATGGTTTCATATCATCTAATGGGACCACATATTTATGGTGGTTACTTTCAAAAACAAGCTCATGTGAGGACTAGTCTTGTATCACTTTGGCTTGCTTTAACCAAGATCATCCAAACAAAAGGTTGTAATCTAGGCTAGATTTAGGGAGTTCCATAACAACAAAAGTCATTTTAAACACCACCCCCTACAGTGCGATAGGAATGTCATGCATTAGGCCCACTATGTGGACTCTTGACTCATCAACCATTCTAATGAAAAAATTAACCGACTCTATATTATTCCAACCTAACATTTTGCAGATTGTTGCTATAGCTATGTTAACTCTAGAGCCGCCATCAATAAGGACCTGCAAAGTTTTATGATTCTTAAACCAAATGGTAATTAGTGGGACTCCATGATCTATCATAGAATCAGACTCCAGGTTTATAGTAGTCATGGCTAGTGCTCGAGTTGGACTTAGATTGATTTGTTGTTGGAACTGCTCTCGAATGCTAGGAACTAAGGTTAGTAATTGTCCCAATGGAATAGTAATCGGAGCCTTCACTAAAATATTCCATGCCAAACTAGGATTAGGCAATTCTAGTGCGATTTTAGGTGAGGCCACTAGTTGTACTATTAACGGTTTTGGTGCAGTCTTCGTGGGCTAGTCAACTGTTGTCGAGTCACTAGTATGGGGTCTGGGAAAGCTGGTCGTTCCACTTGAGCCCACTTGGATGCTTTAATAAATGTTCAATGTTTCTCTAAAAACCTGGCTCGAACACTTTTGTAGCAAGGTGGAGCATTTTTCCTGATCGTGTATGTATTGCTCCTGTTTGAGTGTCTGCTACCGTAATATAAACCATATTTGCCATTGGATTTTGCCTATCTTTTTTGCATTTATTGTATTCATGAGCCTCCTTGCAATGTTAACATATATGGCCAAATTATCTATAGAAATGACATCGTGGTGGTGGTATGACTATACTACTACTAGCTTATCCTCGATTCCATCGAGGTTGACCGAAATTCCCTGTCCGAGGTACTCTGTAATTGGTATAGGCTAAGTACGCTGCATTTCATAAATGGGGTAGTACATAATTTGTAGCTGGTTCTCCCTACTCTTGAATTACTAAATTGATGGCTAGTCGATTCTGCGTTTTTGCATTATACGGATAAGACTCTGCAGAATGAATGGCGGTATCATAGATGGCATAATAAATCTGATTAAGTGCAAAGTTGGTTGTCACATGGCAATGATTTTTATCTTTTGTACAATAAACTTGCTTCAAGAGGTCATCACTTTTACTTTTACCAGAATTTAGCCATTCCAAATTGTAAATCCTCTGACTTTATGCTCTAGTTGTAACACCATTGCTATAACTGCATCTAATGTCATCCCACCAACACAACGGATGATCATGATCTGTCTTAACCACGAGTTTAGTCCATTAATAAACCATTCAGTAATAACATCATTGAGAAGATTTGCATTGTCTTGTAGCAATTGTCACAAATGTGTGCGGAAAAGAGTAGCATAATCTTGCACACTGTAATTCATTTTTTGCCTATTGTTTTGTAAGTAATCAAATATTTTTGCAGCATTCTTCGTCAATCTAAAATGTTGTAGAAATGTGTCCTTTACATCATCGTACTGTCGAAAATGGTTAAGGTCAAACTCAGTGAACCATCATGCCGCTTCATTAACTAAGGTGAATTAAAATACTATGGCCTTAAACACTGGATCCTCTAGGTTGTTCAACATTCTGTATTTAATTTCGAAGGTGCACATGTGTGCACCGGGTCACGTCCCACTCTTTAGATAGGAATTCAGAGTAGAGAGCCTTTCTTTCACTCCAAAACTTTGGGAATTCCTCGTTAATGAGTTGTTCAATAGGGGTACTTGGCCCTAGACTATGACCTGC